>JAODKC010000009.1:3470739-3494770 GCA_026777985.1 Mormyrops attenuatus
TCAGCCTCCCCAACCTGAGATTCCCAATCCCACTAAGCCTCCCCTACCTGAGATTCCCAATCCCACTCAGCCTCCCCTACCTGAGATTCCCAATCCCACTCAGCTTCCCCTACCTGAGATTCCCAATCCCACTTGGCCTGTTGTTATACCATTATATACTATTCAGCCACATGTATATTTCTAATGTATATTAGTACAAAAATTCTTTGAATTCTGTATCAGTGTTTTTGTTGGGGCATTTTCAAGGGTGGGACATAAGAACTTTTGCTACTAGCCAGCTGGGTTCAATAACATGTAATTTATATACTAACCAGAAGACCGGTGTTCAGTGTACTCGCCCTTCATCTAAATTACACACCTTAGGCAAGTAGACAAGTTTCATTTCCAGGCACGGGCATGTCTGGACGTACAGCTACACACAAAGATGTCATGTGACCCATTATGTTTGTGACTGGTGATACAATTACTTCTCTTCATGACTGGTAGTGACATGAATCCTTTAAACTGCTTCAGTTGTACTGAAATTGCTACAGATATCATAGTAGTTCTCTGTAAATCACACCATCCTTCCTTAAACAGATCACATTCTTACCAGCAGAGGGCAGTGTTGTCTCATTGAGGATATGTGTTTTTGTCTTGCAAATGGCACCACATAGATACGTCAACGTATAGTCCTGGATATAGAAGACTATATGTAGAAGATATGTAGTATATATGTAATTTCCATTTGTTCAACATAAGAACACTATTTTCCTTTTATTACTGATTAAAGAACACAAGGCTACAAATGGATTGAGATTGTGGAGCACTTTAGATCTGAACAAATAAAACATTTCTTTCCATAATCAGGTAGTTGGGGTTTGAAATAATGGTATTAAATGTCATTCAATCTCATTATGTAACCTCTGTCACTGTGGAGTCAGTGTCATTATGTATCCTCTGTCACTGTATCTCCAGTGTCATTAAGTATCCTCTGTTTCTGTATCTCCAGTGTCATTATATCCTCTGTTTCTGTATCTCCAGTGTCATTAAGTATCCTCTGTTTCTGTATCTCCAGTGTCATTGTATCCTCAGTTTCTGTATCTCCAGTGTCATTATATCCTCTGTTTCTGTATCTCCAGTGTCATTATGTACCCAGTGTCATTACGTATCCTCTGTCACTGTGGAGTCAGTGTCATTATGCATCCTCTGTCACTATGGAGTCGGTGTCATTATGTATCCTGTCACTGTATCTCCAGTGTCATAATATACCCAGTGTCATTATGTATCCTCTGTTTCTGTATCTCCAGTGGCATTATGTACCCAGTGTCATTACATATCCTCTGTCACTGTGGAGTCAGTGTCATTATCCATCCTCTTTCACTGTGGAGTCAGTGTCATTACAGTATGCATCCTCTGTCACTATGGTGTCATTATGTATCCTCTGTTTCTGTATCTCCAGTGTCATTATGTACCCAGTGTCATTACGTATCCTCTGTCACAATGTACTCAGTGTAATTATATACCCAGTGTCACTATACATCCTGTCATTATGCATCCAGTGTCATTATGCATCCTCTGTCACAGTGTACCCTGTGTCATGATACATTCACTGTCATTATGTATCCAGTGTAATTATACATCCTCTGTCACTATGTATCCATTGTGATTATGCATCATCAGTCACAGTGTACCCAGTGTCATTATACATCCTCTGTCACTATGTATCCAGTGTCATTATGCATCATCAGTCACAGTGTACCCAGTGTCATTATACATCCTCTGTCACTACTGTATGTATCCAGTGTCATAATGTTTCTTCTGTCTCCGTATATCATTATGTATAGCATCATTACATATGCACTCTATACCTTTGTCAATTTTCTGCTGTGGTGCCTGTTCCCAGGTTGTTTGATGTTGGAGGTCAGAGGTCAGAGAGGAAGAAGTGGATCCATTGCTTTGAAGACGTGACTGCCATTATATTCTGTGTGGCTCTCAGTGGGTACGACCAGGTGTTACATGAAGATGAGACGACAGTGAGTTATGCTTCATAAGCCATTACGCACCCACACACAAAAACACAGCAACTACCAGCTACACAATACACACAACCAGCATGTAACGCAAACACATATTTTGTTATAAATACACACACATGACTGGTCCATAACTTAAATATGGTGCATATTCCACAGAATACGATGAATGTCGAAAGTTCATCCATCCAAAATCATTGAAATTTAAAAACCTTCTTCTCATGTTGGATGAAACTTTTGTTCCATTTGCTAACGTTAAAACATTACACCAGGTTATATTTTCCTTTATGTTCAAGGTAACCAGCAACATTTAACTGAAAGCCAGAAGCCAGCACTGTAAAATACTAAACTAAACCTGCTCTCTTTTATTGTGGACCTTCATCTCTGTTAGCACGTATCCAGTAAAATGTTTTTGGAATATCATTTCATCTTCACCTTATCTACTGTTGTCCCATTCTGAGATCTAAAAAATGTATGTGGGTGTTTTCCTGTGGTGAGTTAATGTAGTCGAATGATGTAATTTTCTCTTTGCGTGTAAACGAGTTGTGTGATACCTGATTGGGCAGGTTCTGTTTGACTGCTCTACACTCTTTCTGCATGCTCCCTCAAGTCAATCAGTTTCTTTCCTGTCTCACTCATCACTGGCTAAGCTTTATTACTGATTGCCAAATACCAAAACACCACCCCTTCTCCAGAGGCCCCTCCCACCACACAACACACAGGTGTGAAATTGTTCAGTGGAATGAAAACAGCTAAAACAGCTGAACCTCAAACGTGCTTTTTGCCATCACATGTTATAATACATGTGTGTGCATCCATCTCACTACCCTCTCTGCCTTCAGAACTGAACATACTGCTTCCATGAAGCTATTTGACAGTATCTGTAACAACAGATGGTTCAGAGAGGTTACCAGCAAGCTCTTCCTGAACAAGGATATTTTGGAAGAGAAGACAAAGAAAATACCACTTTGTATTTATTTCTCTGAGTACCTGAGGAGATTCATTACAGCTTGCGTGTATGCAGGTAATCCGTCTGCCCATCACTGGCAGTCTGACAATAATCATAAGTCATAATTCAGAAAATGTATGAATCCCTGTTTTCCTTTTTTCCATCCTGATCCTCTCACCCCCAGGTCCAAACACATTTTTGGAAGCTGTAGGGCACACTGCGTTGCAGCATAAGCACAAGGACAAATCTACCAGAAACAAAGTGCACTCTCACAGAACCCTGTGCCACTGGCACTTGCAGTGACCAGATTTTCTCTGATACAGCAACGAACATTGTCTTTGCCTCCAGTGTGATGTACTGTGGCCTGTAAGGAACAAAGCCACCTCCAGAGGGCGCCATCTTTTGTAACAGTGTCATTGATACCGTAGGTCCTCCTATTCCCTCACATTGTACCTAGAGGCCCCTCCTGATTCTCCTGCCAGCAGTACAAAGATACTTACTGACATGTTTATACATAGCCAGGTGCCAAAAAAGCTGAAAACCATGAACATGATGCCAAAGATCCTGTCGTTTCTGTGTTTAGAGACACTGGAAGACACAGGAAGAGACTTCCAGCCAGGTTCACAATGAGACTCTATGCCCTGTTGCACTATATCCGCTTTCAGACGCAGCCCCCTTGGGACTGGCAAAATCATGACTCTGAAAAGTAACACCTGAGTTCGATTTCACTAAAAGTTCAAGAATGATCAAATAATCTAAAAAAAAAATATTGTTGATACTAAAAGTTTTGATGGATAAACTTTAAAGTAATAAGTGTCCCTTTTTAACACCTGAAATTCTGAAACACACTGGGTCTTCTGCTCTGCTCCATCTCTAGTCAAAATGCACAGTATTTTATCCGTATCCGTCTGTCTCATAACAGAGCATTGTCTTTCCTCAAAATGAATAGAAAAAGAAACTTTTCAGCTAATGCCTACACCTATAACATATTTATATCTTAATTATATAAGATAGTACATTTGTCATGAATCATACACAGGCTCTACACAAACTTTTGATTGACTATTGACTGATAATTAAAAATTATTTTGTTTACTAGAAAGGTTTCATAATGCCCTTTTTCTCTCATTCCAAAACATGCCTTACCAGCTTTGTTCTAAGGCATGCCGGAAACATATCAGAAAGTGGACGCCACAGCAACAAACTGTTAATTATGGCTGTATGATGGTCCCTAAAGGTCCAGCAACAGGACAGGCAAGGCAGGCAGTTGCCTGGGGCCCTGAACTGAGAGGGGCCGCCAAGGGCCGCCAATTACATAGTACATTGCAACGACAAATCTCCTTTATTTGTGTATTGTGTTTTTTGCAGAAGCATTTGTTTATGATGTTTTTAAAATTCTGTTTCTTTATTATTAATTTAGAATTCATGCCAAAATAATGCTAATAAGTTTTACCATGTCAGGGGAGGGTGAGTTGGAGAGCTGCTTGGAGTTTTTTGGCCTAGGGCCCCCAGAATCGCTAGAATCGCCTCTGATGGTCCAAGGTGCCGGCTTCTGGCTAATTGACAGATAACGCTTGTCATGTTGTCTGCTTGAGGGCTGTAACAGGGAAACAGATGATAACAAACACTATCACTATCACTAACACTGTCACACTACGACAGTCCATCCTGTCTCTCCCCTTCTGCTCTTGCCGCCAATGTCAGGATTCTTCGTCTAGGTGTTTCCCTACTGTAGAACAATTAGGAGAACCAAATAAGGCTTGTTCAATCAGATATCAGTTTTTGTTCTACCTCGTTCTTCCACAGCATGATAGCAGAAGGAAAAAATTCATCAGTAAATAGCAGGGTGGCGTAGCTCAGAGTATGACAGGTAATTCAGAACAACTGAAACAAAAATTCATTGAAATTCATTGAAATAAACAAAAAACAGATTTAATGCAGTTATGTACAGTATGTACAACCCAGGAAAACCGGTCTTCCAGTTTGAACCGGTCATCCATCTTTCATAACTGCTTCTCCAATGCAGGGCTACAGGGAGCCTGTAGTTTATCCTGCGATGCAAAGGAAACAATGTAGGAGACATCCTGGATAGATGCCAGTCCACTGCAGGGCAAACCCACCCACAAAATCTGGGCCCGAAGCGGCTTTTCACCTGACCACAAGCATCTGGACAGCTGGGGAACTGAGAGAAAACCCATATAAACATGGAGAGAATCAAACCAACATCCCTAGCGATGGGAGGCCAAATGTTACCCACTGGGCCACTATGCTGATGTATTTATGATATTTGATATTTAACAAATGTAGTATGACAAAGCTGTGGGTGAAGAGATGCATTATGGGATATAAGGTATGAGTATATCTTGTATTAAATAGAATCAATTGCAGAAGTAAAATTACCAAATACAAAAAAGCCATTTTTTCTCAAGGACTGAGTGCGTTGGCGTCGCTTTTCCCCTAATCCTGCTACCATCATGAGTTTCAGGGTCAAACCGCCCTGCTATATCTTGCCTCTGTAATTATTGATGGGTACTAATGTGTTTATTAGAATTAAATAAATAAAGTGCCTGTTTCTGGTCATTTCTTGGTTTTATGAATTCTTCGAGTTATTATTCTTCGAGGTAATCCTGTTCTGACCGGTGGAAAAAAAACAAGTGCCTGTTTCTGACTGGTTGTGTCTCTCACTCTTGTTCCTCTCAGGGGTCCTTCATTGACCCCCACCTTGAGGGTGTGTCTGGTTTTGGGGATTGGGGGATAGGGTGTGTGTTTTAGTCCCTGCCTCACACCCACATTTCTGCATAGTCAGGCAGTAGTTCCGCTGTCGATGGTGTGGATCATTTTATTGCTTTGCAGGGGTGAGTTTCTCCACCTTCCTGTGTCTGCTGGAGATAAGAGCACACACATACCTCTCCATGCTGTGTGTGTGTGTGTGTGTGTGTGTGTGTAACTGCTGTTTCAAATGAAAAGGAAGAGACCCAGCAGTCACAGTCAGCACATGTTCAATGTCTGGTTGCATGGTTCTGCTGGTGTAGCTTTGACCCTAGTGCCTCCTGACTTATGACCTCATGAACTTCAGAAAGCACTGGCTCTGAGAACAGTGTAGTTATCAGAAGCAGTAGGCATGGTCTGACTAACAGCTCCTCACTGAATCAATGATTTCATACCTCATTGGACCAAAGCTAACCTCTCCTTCCTTCTCTCTTATTTCTTATTTCCCTGTGCTTCCTCTCTTTTTCCCCTTTTTCATTTCTCCTATCCTCTTTCTCCTTTCTCCTTCTCTTTCTGCTTTTTTCTTTCTCCTTTCATTACAGAACCGAATGCATGAGTCTCTCATGCTCTTCGATTCCATCTGTAACAACAAATTCTTCATTGACACTTCCATCATTCTCTTCCTCAACAAGAAAGACCTGTTTGCAGAAAAGATTAAAAAGTCGGCCCTCAGCATCTGTTTCCCAGAATACACAGGTAAGAAACTGACTGACCCTTTTAACTTTGAATTCTAAAGCAAGACCCACAATATCCATTACTGACCTCATCTCTCTTCATCTCTAAAGCCCTCTCTTGGTCCTTCATGCTACACTTTCTATATGACTAAAGCTCCTTCTTATAGCCAAATACGTAGAAGCCTACTAGGTTACATACACATCATGAAATTCTACAAATTCATTGACCTCTGACAATTCTTGGTCTTCTTCATGGTGTTGGGGCTTGGAGGTTTCGGTTCAGTTATAGGTCTGGTCTGCACAGTTCAATCAGTAAAGTAAACAGTAACATTAGACTGAAGCCAGAAAAAAGCATTCAAATTTACATCAGCATGATTTTTTGTTTTTCATGTCTCTCCAACTTATTTTTCCCGTCCCTTTAACCCCATGCCCTGTCTAGGCCCCAACACTTATGAGGATGCAGCTGCCTATATTCAGACACAGTTTGAGAGCAAGAACCGTTCACCCAATAAGGAGATCTACTGCCACATGACATGTGCAACAGATACAGGGAATATCCAGGTGGTGTTCGATGCCGTCACTGACATCATTATTGCCAACAATCTGCGAGGCTGTGGCCTCTATTGAGTCAGCAGTCTCTGTCACCTGATTATTTTAGTAAAAATTATTATTGAAATGCAAGTTGGTAAACAACTATAATCATACTTTTTAAAAAGGCACATATAAATAAACGTATATATATATATAGAAGAATGTTTCAGTTTTCCACAAAGAGATGCCAAAAGAACTGAGTCAATATGTAAATCCAGACATTACAGTTTTAGTACAAATTTAGGACAAATGTATGTTTTATTTGTCTGTCTGTCTTGCTGACTGTCTGTTTTTGGTCTTCTACTTTGTTACACATCTTTTTATTACTGTTTATGTAATAATGTGTATAATAACGATATGAATATAATTCAGAAGTGTAACCTGGGAACATTTTGTCACAAAATGCTTTGTATTGGATGAGTAACATTAGTACAATAGAAATACACACAATAACATTTGAAAAATACCCAATGACTTTCAGAGTGATGCAAGACTCATCACGGGCATGACTTTATGGAAGCCTGATTAGCTGTGTTAGGATGCTTGGTGAGAAGGATAACTTATTATTTTTTTAGGTCTCTTTTTAAGACGAAGACTGTCACCATGTCATCTTAATCTGTTTATAATATGTGGATCAATAAGGGCAGTCCTGACAAAGAGCTCAGCCTTTGCTCTTGGTTCTGGGGTGCTGTCACTTGGTTTCCCACATACTGTAATGCTCATCAGCAAGGTAAATTTCTCCAATATGTCATATTAGTGCCAAGAAAATAGCAGGCTTGGGAATGGAACCTGAAGCACCAGGATACTGTCTCAGGAACCTGTTAATCTTGTCATTAAGGAAACACTTGTTTATTTTCTTATTGTAGGAAATGCATGAATTAATATGTTTTTAGGCCCCACCCTTACAGACATACTGCCGTTCTCATTCGTCTGCTGTCTTCTGTCTGCCCTAAGGCAGATCCCACCATTATTCCTCACAGGCGACACAATTTTTTGCCTACAAAATATATGCTCGAATGAAAATACATGGAAAATTAGACAAAATACACAAGGAAAGTGCATGAACCAAAAACATGATGTTGGTGGGAAACCATTGACCGCCAGCTATTCTGGCTGGCCAGAAAATGACAGATCGGGGAATGTGGTTTTCAAAGCTTTGGTAGAACACCATAGATACAGTTTAACTAGATTCAAAAAAAGAAGAATGATGATTACATGTATTGTGATTTGTAACTAAAGATTTTTTTTCTCTCCCTTGTCTGTGAGTTTTTGAGGTTTCTCGAAGTCACTCCACACATCTCACTGACTTGCAAATGTTGATGTTAACCGTGCTGATTCTTTTGCCTGTTTACCCTACACTATCTTTGGGAAATGAAAAAAAAGCATGTGGTGATGTGGTGATCCTGTGCATTTGTTCTGCTCTGGGACCTTCCACACTGCACAGCAGAAGACATTTGCACTCACTGGATAAAGGGAGACGCGCCCTTCTTCCCTGAAACCTTTGCATTCCTGTACAGCAGTTTCCACTTTTTCGTTTTCTTTTCATTCTTCCCAGTGAATATTTTTGTGCTCCTTCCCTTCACTTTTATATGAAAGGCTGTTTTTTGTGTGGGATGTTTGTCTTGAAAAACAGGGCAAACATAGTGTTTAAATTAAAAATCCAGTTTTCATTACAACTTGAGGCAATTTGACTCATGATTGTTATCGCTTCAGGTTTTCCATGTTGAAATTTGACCTGCATACAGACCTGATGTAAGGGCACTATAAAGGAAACCACAAAGCTACAAAATATAAGAATTAGAGCAAATAATATCAAAATGATCTGTGTCTGGTTACGATCCTGGGAGTGTTTTGTTCAGTCAGTGATCTGTGAACCAGACACATTTAATGAAAGTTTTGGGAATTACTGATACTTCTGTGAGCGGCGACGCTTCCTGTGAATGATTAAGTTATGTGAAAGATGAGCTTCTGTGAGTGATTAGACTTCTGATGTGAATGACAGAAGTATCCCTTAGTGACGAAGCTCTCTTTGAGAGACGGGACCTTCTCTTAAGTGTATGAAAGGGCCCCCACAGTGTACCACAGTGTACCACAGTGTACCCTTTTCCTTACTACATATATATCTAACCATGCACATGCAGGGTTTGAGGCATTACTAAGTAACTGAAGAAAAAAGTGATAGAGCTCATGCTCACAGAAGCCAATAATAATCAATACTGTAATGAAATGTATAACTGTAGCTTTGCTTATGCCTACTCTGCACACTTATTCACACATAAAATGCACAAATGCAGCTACACACATAATTCTTAATACATTTTAGTGGTCAATGATTGTTGAGACACTAAGCTGAACACAAACACATTAAAATCTCCTTTTATGATAACTGTATCGAAAAAATGATTATCTTTGTGCATTTTCTATTGCGTTCCAGTTTTATAATGCTTTAAAATCTACCAGGAGATTAAAATGGGATATCAGGACATTTCTTTCCTTCATTCATTTCCTTTTTGAAGCTGTAAGGACAGGAGATCAACGTTCTGTGCTGTGCTGTCTTCATGAGCTGTGCTTCGCTCACTAAAAAAGCAGGAAATACAGCAAAACAAGAGATCACTGCATTTTTTTTCTTAAGATGTATGTTTTTCACAATAATAGCCAGAGGGAAAGAAAATGAATAGTTTGCAGGTACTTGCATTAGCAGGTCAGAGATGTTTCTGTAGCACCGCTTTGACACAGATGAGGACAGTAGACATTGCATGGAAAAAGACACCAGCTTCTGAAAGTGAGCCAGTGTACCAATGTGATCTTATAGGCAGCATGGTACCTGCATCATCAGTGCAGTAGGAAAGGATGTCACGGCTCGCCTTTGGGATCTCTGCTGCTATCCGCTAGTTTTTCTTTTCCCAAAATGCTGTGCAAAACATGAATAGATAATGAGAGAACAAACTCACTTTACCAGACTGGCACACAAGAGATATGCAGAGCTGCAGTTGCCATGGAAACTACCTTACATGCTAGTTTGACTGCTCACTTTCAAATTGTTAAAGTTATTTTCTACACAACGCCCTTCCCAAAAACAGTTGACTAACTTGATAAAGATTTAACGACAACAATATTACTGATGGGCGTAATGACTGTTAATGCTATACTGTACATTAGTCACCTGGATGGAAAAAATAACAAGAGAAAACAAATCTGTGATAGTTATTGGAGAACAATGTGCAGACCTTCATGGCCAGTAAGCTGCTCAGCCCATCCTGAGAGTAACCTTATACAGTTCAGAATTAAGTTTGTAGGTATATAATGAATGAATGGTAGATTTATATAGTGCTTTCCAAGATACCAAAAGAGTTTTACTGAACCAATGGGGATCCATTTCAACCACCACTGTGTAAGCCCTCCTGGATGATGCGACACAGGCATTCCGCTAGTACGCTCACCACACAGCAGCTAAGGTGGTGTAGAGGCTGGAGAGAATTCACCTATTACATATAGGGGATGATTAGGAGGCTAGATTTGATAGGGCCAGATTAAGCGATTTTAGCTATGACATTGGGGTACAACCCCTTCTCTTTCAATTATGGCCTTGGATTTACTTCTCATCCAAAAATGGCACAATTTTTACAGCACGGTGTCTTTATCACTGTGTTGGGGCTTTGGGATCCACAGGATGGGCTTCCCTGTTGGCCACATCAACACCTCTTCCAGCAGAAACCCAGCTTTCCTAGTTGGTGTCCCATCCAAGTACCAGCCATGCCTAAACCTGCTTAGCTTCAGATGGATTACCTAGTCTGAATTGTAGGGAGTATGGCTGCTGGTGGAGGTAGGATTAAAGTTCTTATATGCCATTATATGGCTGACTGCCCTATAGCTGGCGACCTAAGGAGACCAAAAAGCAGGTATGTTTTATGGCATTCTTTAGGACAGCGCTCTTTGCGGTCTTTGGGGCAGTCTGCTGCTTCAGGCTCTCATCCAGAGTAACTGAGGCTTTAAAGAAAGCTTCTCTCTCTGATTTTCCTGCCTTAAAATTAAATCTTGAAAACAATCAGAGTGGGATGTCTGACTCATGTCTAAATTGGGCGTTCACCAGAGCTGATCCGTATAAACAGAAATCCTGATTCCTCAGTCAGTGACATGAAGGACACCACTGCAGGCCTAATTCACAAATCCATTGTCAACTACCTTTATATACATGGCATGTCAAGGAAGCGACATCTTTCACTGCAAGCTATTGCGTCTCTACCATTATAGACCTTTATAAAATTTATAAAATAAACCACAAGTACAACCATAGGAGTCACACCATCACACACCATCCTTACATTCACACAATCACAGACACCACCCTGTTTTCATGGTCCTTATGACTAAAAGGGATCCGATTAAAGTCTATAGCAGGCATGATATCAGCCCAGGAGAAGCGAGACTTCGTTTGTCATTTTTAAAATCCGAACTTAACCTATATTGTTTCAGTTCAGTAAACGCTCATCCATCCATCTCCCAACTGCTTATTCAGTACAGAGTTGCAAGGTGTTTGGTAAACAGCTTTTTCTTATCTGCGTTGTTATACTCTGCATTCCACAGGGAGTTCCTCATTATCTCTGTTGCAGAGAAACCATGGAAACAAGTGCAGCAGTAAACTGTTACCTGTCAGAATCAAAAAGAGAACAATTCCGGAATGAGCCAATTATGCCAGTGTTTGCGTGTCTTTGATTCTGCCCAAGACCTGCGTTTGTGTGGGTGTATGCACATGTGAAAGCAGATAAACACATCGCATCCCTCTGCTCCCACTGAAAAGGGTTCTTACCGGCACAGATAACAACTGCGTTTGTGTCTATTCCACCAATTAATTCATTCATTATCTAGTTCAGTGTTTCCCAATCTGGTCCTCAGGGACCAGCAGAAAGTCCACACTTTTGTTCCCTTTATACTCAACTGGTTGGCTGAAACAAAATCTTGGATTTTTTTTCTTTCTGGACCTGATGATCCACCTCCGGCTACTTGTGAAAGCTCAGAGCTGGGAGGAAGCAAAAATGTGGACTGTCTGGCCGGGAGCCAGGAGGGAGCAAAAACGCAGACTGTCTGCGGATCCCCTAGGACCGAGTTGGGAATCACTGGCCTGGTTAGTTTACTCACTGGCCCAAATGCATCAGTCAACATTACACTGAATGGCCAGAATGTCTGATGGCTCTCTGGGTGAAAGACCACGGCGTTTATTGACCAATAGCATTCGATTGCCTGTAATGTATGAAGATTCATTGTGTGGATTCACTGAATATTTATTATGGTACACATACCCTGTAATCAATCAACCACCTAGCAAAGGAAAAGAGGAGCAAAGCAGGGACACAGTGACTGACATCTAACAGTTAAAGGGCTGCTATGGTATTTGAGTGTGAGTAACTGTAGCACTGTTACCTATGTGGTGTTGGATATGAGAGTCTGTAAAGAATATTCAAAATAGTAATAATCATACATTTCAGCTCTCACCGGGATTCAGATTCGATTGGCTGAAAGTTATCAAGGTTCTAGGTGGGGGATTTGCAGGTGGCAGATGGGGTGCAGAGTTTAAAGGTCTCCTATATAAAATGCTATAAATTATTGATTGACAGTATTAAGGCATTTTCTATCCGAAGATGATTGCAAATATATCTGCAGAATCCCTGTGCTCTGCACTTCTTATCCCAGCCTGATTCTTTGTCAATGTGTGGCTGGTGCTGATTTGCCGTTTGTCCACAGTCAAAGTTCTCCTTCCCTTTACTGGCTGTATCATTTTGTTTTAATTAGGCCGTTCTGCTCGTGTTGCGCTGCTGCATTCTGCCACTGTAGGATTCATGATCTGACTTGTAGAATTATGAAAGGAGACACTAATAATTGGAAGCTGGAGTGGGTGGCATAAACAAATGTTTTTATCTGGATTTCACAAGAGTATTATGCAAACGTACCAGAGACAATATAGAGTTCTTTTACCCAAATGAGGCTGTCTAGTCAGCAGTGTCACATGACCACCTGCTGTGGGATCATTAATATTTAATATTACACGCGAGCAAGTTCTTTTTTTGCATGTCAAAGATGACGAATACATAAAACAGAGAAACAGCTTGAATTGGGGCTATGTAAAGCATTAATGCAACATTACAGCAATATTATTACAATGTAACAACCAACATATGATCTTGTCATGTTTCAGAGGCAATAGCTGAGGCACAGAATATGTTGAAGGTTTATACGGATCTCTGATGGATCATGTGGTTAAAAGAAGAAGATTTCTAGAACCTGTCAGAACTGGTATCCGAACTGCGAGCGCATTAATTTAATGCTTAATCAGGCAGTTTTATGGTGCCGCAGGGTTTACTTGAGGACACCACACTTCTGGTCCGTCTGAATCTGAGCTGCTGCTGTAATATTCAGGGAATGACACCAGACTACCAGATAATACCTGACACTGTATTTCTGTGACCTGGGGTCACTGACCACACCCCCTGCCCCCCATCCCCAATACTAACGATCTCTCCGCAATGCCAGATTGTGAAGACATTTCAATTGTTCTCCGTCTAATATCGTCAAATCACACAGCCCTAATTTAAACCCAGAGGCATACTTACTAGGGGGATAAAAGAAGCCAAATTAAACATTTGGGGGGGGGGGCAAGGGTACAAGCCAACTCCCTTCCTACACCCCTGTACTTAGTTATGACAAAGAGGAACATGCCTTGCAAAGCCTGAAGACCCAGTAATAAAGCAGAAGGTTCTGGAAGAATGCTATCTATATGGTAACCAGGAGTCACATGAATAATAAATGTATGTGACTGGTGATGATGGAAACAAAGACAAGTAGTGGGACGGCAACCCACCATATCCAGAATTATGAAATGACGGGTACACATGCATTTTAGCTACTTAGCTAACCAATCTATTCATCTTCAATCCACTTTTTCAATATAGGGGTGACATAAGTTTGCAACCTAAACAGGAAACACAAGGCACAACGCAGAAGAACAGCTTGGATGGGATGCCAGCCCATTGCACAGTATGCACCAACTTCGGGCAATTTTAGAGATACTAGTTCTGGTAACCACCTCCTTTTCTGGACTGAGGTGTTCTAGCAGAAAACCTGCATGACACAGGGAGAACCTGCAAACTTCACACAGAGAGGGGGTATAGAATAAAACCCCCAAGCAGGGCAACATATGTCTGCCCCCCTAGGGCCAACCCACACTTAAGTTAAATGTGAACTGTGTCCCCATCCTGTCTAGTGTATGGGCCCCTAAATGTCTTCCCCTTTTCTCCCTCTTTATGGGTGGCCCTAACCCTGAGGTAATGAGGCAGCTATTACTGAACTTCCCTTACAATATATGTTCATGTTTAAATTCTCTTCTTACATAACCCATAAAGGTGTTCCTGGGCTAATGGTCAAACGGCTGATGCTGAAAATAATACTTGTTGAAATGGAAAATAGAGGTATATTTTACCATCTCATCTTCTCTTGTCTTACACGGAGTCATATTCGGAAGGTATTTAAAAACAATGAAATTCCAAGTATAGGTAACCGCAGTTTGAATGTGTAAACAGCAATGCGCTTTTTGTGGAGGAAGACGCTTTGCGCTTTGACGGCTGGTTTAGCGGACGCCTGCGCACTGCGCGTCTGTGATGAAGGGACCTGGCTGTGGGGGCGGGGTAGTCTCAGTCGCTGTCTTGAGTTGGACTCCCAAAAGCCAGGAAGTAACTTCATACTTTGTAGTCGGTCGGTAAGCGAAGTACCAGGGCAGCTTGATGGAACAGAAGCGCCGGGAGCCGCTGCGGGATTGAAGGAAACTTTGCTGAGGATTTCAGATTGGGGGAAGGAAACATTCAGGCATATTTAGGCTGATCATAGGAAAGCTGAGCACTTGTTCACGGTTTGACGGCATTTAACGAGGTGGAAAATGCCCCGGGTGGTGCCGGATCAGAGGAGCAAATTTGAAAACGAGGAGTTTTTCCGGAGACTGAGCCGGGAGTGCGAGGTGCGCCTGTTCTGCACACGGACGCAAGTCGAAGCGTGTGCGGGAGCGATGTGCCGGTTTGGTGTAAAGATGACACATCCTGGGAAGTTCGTGATGTTAGATAAGTGTAAACCATCGTGAGCACGGCACTGTTCAGTTGTCAGTTTTTTCAGGTGCTTCTCTGTTAGCTTTATATAGACTTTCAGTCTAAAAGCCGGGGATGTGCACGGTGTCGACGTTTTACTTGTAAAATGTTTTTGATGGTACTTTTCCTACAACGTCGTCTCTGTGAATCCTGAGGTTGTTGCTGATTAATCAAGGTGATATTTCTACGAAATTACAAAATTAATGTCATAGTTTTTGGATAGCAAACATTATATGTGAGTTTTTAAATAATTGTTACCCCGTCGCATATTTTAACGTGTAGGTTGTTGTGTTGGATTGCGTAATTATGACTGTCCAGATCTGGGCCATCTGCCTTTCGGACTGTCCAGTGGTGTTAATGGGTGTTTATTAAATAATGTTACTTTTTTTTTAGATCAGATACACGGGTTTCCGAGACAGACCGCATGAGGAGAGACAAGCGCGGTTCCAGCACGCCTGCAGGGATGGTCGCTCAGAAATCGTGAGTCTTTAACCTTCTCTATATTAATTCCATTCCGGCCGTCCATTAATTAGTGACCACAGTGGACAGAAGAACATAATATTAATCATATTCAGTCGGTTACTAAAATCCGACTATTTACCGGACACCATGCAGTTAGACGCGCAGCATCACAAGGAACTTGGGTTAATTTTTCGGTATTTTTCTTCGAGAGTATTTAATATCCTGCTCTGATTTGACCTTCACGTCCATCTGCAGAAAGGCAGATTAATTGTAACCTGGTAGTTGAGAATGAGTACGTCATTATTTACGATAGGGATACATGACTTGCTTCACCAGAATATCTAGAATTTTTAATTATGGGTCTAATTGGGTCAATGTTTTAAAATATATTAAAATAATGGTTCCTCATAGAAGGTGCCCTAAGCTTTAAACGGGGTCTATCTCTTACAGCTGAAAACTACATGAGTTCTTCAGCAACAAAGACCTGTATAGTGATTGGCTGCTTATTGTTGTTGTTATGATGTCTGGTTGTAGGGGAATGGATATAAATGATGTGTTAAGTTGTAGGACAAAGGAGCAGTGTTTCGTGAATGTAACCAAATTTGAGTTGAACCACAGTATGAATATTGGGTGTGGGGGGGTTGTTTGTGATGATGCAGAGTTGAGGGTTAAGCCATTTCAAGTCATCATTTGTTTGAATGAAACAAGTATTTTGTGCTTTGATTTTTCTATTTGGCATAGGCATCCAGCCCATTTTTAGAGTTTTGATTTTAGCACAAGTGGCCATACAAAGGGGAGCAAGGAATTATTAAGCAGTAATTATTTGTTTTTCCAATGAACCCAGTAACAGTACATTTTTCAAGCAGACATTTTGCGTGGGTACATGGAAAAATCCAACTTAATGTCCGTGAAAGGAGGAAGGGAGTTTTCCCACCATTACCACGTCTCTTATGGCTGGACCGTTCATCTGATTATCCTTGCAGTCATGGTCAGTAAAAGACAGCCAATGTATGTAACCTAATCCTTGAGAAAATGGTTACAGTTTGTAATTCCCCTCCCTGCATCTTTTTGAGTCATGCCTTTTGCTTGGGGCTCTCGCTCTGTAATGTGAAAAATAAATGACCGGATGCATAATTTATGAAGGGACCCATCTCTCTGATACTGCTCATATTGATCTGTCTTTAAAAGGCTTTTGTGGCAACTGGAACCAACCTCTCACTGCAGCTCTTCCCAGCTAACGTGCACGGGGACCAGAGACAGGCACCGACGAGGGAGCACGTCGACTTCGACCGAGAGACTGGGAAGGTAGCCTAACAACCTTTCAGCCTGCAATCTCAGAAAAAAGGGTAAAAATCTGTACTTTTGCTTGTCACTGGGGCTGTACCCTTGTAATTGTACCTTTTAAGATTCAGAAATGGACTCCAAGGAACATCCCAAAGCTACAAACAGCATTTATGTACCATCAATGGTACAGAAATGTTTCTCAGAGTCCATTTATGTACCTTAAACGGTATAATTACCTACAGATAGGGGTACAATTGGCAGACCCTTGAGGGTACAGCCCCAGTGACAAGCAAAGGTACAAATTTTGCCCTTTTTTCTGAGACTGTATTATCACGGCCTTTGATTGTTTCCTGTGATCAGGTAGCTGCATACTCCCTGAGGAAAAGGGTGGTCTCTGCCCTCATGTTTGCTTTTAAATAAGAATTTGTTTTTTTTCCCTACTTTCCTGTTTCATTTAGGACCTCTTCTGCTTAAGAATTCTAGGTATAGGTTGTTTCTCTCAAACCCTTTTTAAAATGCTTCAGTAATAAGTAGAAGTAAAATTTTCCCCATCGAGGTCAAATCTGATGTTCTCCCTCATCTTTACCTTGCAAAGAATATCTTTATTGTCATTGAATATGTGCAATGAAACACTGTGTACATTCACCAACAATGCTGAAAAATTAGAATAAAAATAAAATATATGTATAGATGAAGAAGGATAAAAGGTTAGTGTAGAACTGCAATCATATGATTAGAATTAGCAGTGCTGTAAACATGTAACAGAATACGATTTAAAAATTTAGCAACATTCATTTGGTTAAAAATTAGCAGCGTTGTAAACAAGTACACACTTGGAGGGCAGGTTATCTTTAGAAGTGCAAGAGGTGATGAAAGGATGTTTCCCACAAGGGACGTTACCACCAGTCTGTCTGTCCACTGGCTACTGCTATATTTGTCTAACATCTACAGACAACTGAAAAGTCAAAGCAGGGCAATTGTTATTCAAATGCATAGTTAAGATTAATACTTGTTTAAGAAACTTAGCTGATTTTAAGAAAAGCTGGCAGTAACCAAGCTATACTTTAGTACCGTTCCTCTGCTAATTCAGGAAAGCATTATAAATGGCTCCATTTCACCAGTCTACTTGAACTCCAGATCAAAGACGTGGTACAAAATATATCCTGTTTTTGACAGTGACTTAAGCTACATTTCAAAACCGAAAACAGGGATGACATAACAGTGCAAAGCATGATAGCCTTGCAGTGGGAGATCAGCTGGCTGCTTGGTCATTTTTTTCTGAAGAGGCTGAGAATCATGTGTCACATTTTTCCAAAATGTTTGACACAAGGTGATTGATGAGATATGGGCAACTGCCTTGGCTGCATGCTAAAAGAATGTCCTTTAAATGAAATTTTAAATGTTTAGGCCTTGTTGTAGACTGACAGGGACTCATCTTGATTGGGTTCGATTAATTCGAACAGGATTTCTGTGACGTCCAATATAGCTCTTCTGTATATTAATATTTGTTGTACTGCTACAGAATGGTTTTAGCAAATGTTGCTGATACATTTTTTTTTCACTTTGCTAAAAAGTTAATAACTCCGTATTCAATAAGTGTGTAAAAAGGAGACATTTCAAGTTGCAGAAATTTCACAACACCTGATATGGAATATGTTTTACATGAGCTACTGATCAGGCTTGCATGGGACATGGGGTTGCAGTTTACCCCAGGTAGTGTAGGACTGAGGTGATTATTATGATAATGATTTATGAGGAGGTAAATAAGCTTGTCTAGAGATGGTTCATATAGGAGCCCACCTACAGTACACTCTTACTTGGCTGCCTTTGGTGCTGTAGCTAGCATGTGGTGTGCAGGTCGGAAAGCTTGAGTTATAGGTGCCCCGTGCTTCAGATCCTGTTTTGCTCCTGCAGCTCCCTCTAGTGGCTCCACATTTTGACATCTTTGTGCCCCGCAGAGTGTGATTTTAAAACGAACGAAACTTTTAAGCTTGTCAGCACGTGAAAGCTGCCGGACTGGTCCAGAAGGTGTGCGTATGAGGATATGATGGGTGGAGGGACCACATGTGTTTGTGAATATGTGTGAGAATGACGATCTAATCCAGTCTCACCACCTCTCTGTGGCACACAGTTATACTTTATTAATGAGCTGCCCTCAGTGCAGTCAGTGACTCTGAGCCCCTAATTATCTACTGGTTGTCTGTGTCTGCTGTGCTGGAAACTGTCTGTGCTTCCTCCCTGACCCCTCCCACCCCCCCCCCAGCTGTGGTGTGCTCCCAATAGACCCCCAGTGTCAGGCGTGTTCATGGCCTGCTGCATCCTCTCCCCAGCCCTGTGCTTAATTAAACAGAGTAAATAAGGTAACGCTTTCTCAATGCAAGTCTTTTTTTTTTCCTCTTCTCCCCAGACAGTTTTCCTCTCACTGTGAGTCAGCTTCAGGAAACTTTTTGTACATGGGCTGCAGCAGCTGGTCTGGGGGAAGTGGCTTCCTCACAGCAAGGTGTCCTGTGATGGCAGGTACACCTGCATTGCTTAGAGTTGCCCCTTGGAGTCTCACTGGGGGCAGACAAGAAAAAACCCCCCTGCTGAAAAATTGCCTGGATGTTCATGACATAGAGATTTTACTGGGTTTGCCCTGACATCGAGCCTTGGATAAATCCTTTTGATTCTAACTGGATCTTCTTGAACATAGCGTGTTGCTGAGTGACCCAGGCTGGTGTCTCTGCAGCAGTGTGGGTGGACGTCGTGATCTCTCGCTAGCAGTCCAGTGCCTTGGGCTCTGATATAATTCATATTCAATTCAAATTCAATTTCAATTCAATTTCAATTCAGTTTCAATTCAATTTCAATTCAATTCAATTTCAGTTCAATTCAATTTCTATTCAAATTCAGCATTGTATAGCATGTTTTCATATCATTCATTGTCTCAGAGCACTTTACATTATCCCTGCCCAAACCCCCAGAGAGCAAGCCAGAGGCGGCAGTGGCAAGAAAAAACTGCCTAGAAGGAAGAAACCTTGGGATGAACCTGACGTACTTGGGAGGAATACAGACTATGCAAGATGGCATTCTCTTGGGCATCTGTGCGTCTACGTGTGTTGGCTGTTTATTTCTGCAGCCTCTGATCTCACCTTTTCATCAGTTTGTAGCCGCTGCACAGGGGCAGATGGAGGGAAGCAGGGGTGCGAGTAAACCACTCGTTTCAGATTTCAGCTTCTTCCCTGACGTTGGGATTTTGACTTAACTTATACCCAAATCCTGTGCGTGTGGGGGCATGTGAGTTAGAGACCTGGTTTCATCACATAATGAATAAGGTGAGGGTGCCCACTCAGTTTACCGTTCGAATTGTTTGTGGAGGGTGAAAGAGAATTTCTTGTCAGGATTGGCAGGTGGAGAGTGCTATTATACCAGGTCAGTCACGAATCGCCTCCGCAGCCACAACAGCCAGTCACATAATTTACCCACCCAATGAACCAAGCTTGCTATAAATGGCCTATATCCTTCTGCAATCTGAGCTGAGCAGAAGACCACACCCTTGTGCACAAGAATACAAATTTTGTACCAGAGAGGACCATTAATCCTGTTTTGTTCTTCGAGTTATTTTCCATATATCTTCCCTTCACTCCCCAGGGTCACATGGAGTGGGTGGGAGGGGTGTTGTTGAAGTCTATCCCATAAAGCAAAGGGGACAAGTCTGGGGTGCACCCTGAAATAGATGCCACAGGACATACTCACTCCTACTCCCCAACACATGCTATACACACTGTGGCCAAATTAGAGTTGTCCATTCACCTGACTGCATGCCTTTGGACTATGAGAATACACCTGCATGTCATGGGGAGGGCAAGCAATCTCCACACACAGAGCAAAGATGGGATTTGAACCCCCAACAGTGGAGGTGTGAGGCTACCCACTGATCCATTATGAGACCCCATTGTTTATATTCTAAAGAGAGAAATATTCTGTAATGCTCAATCAGTGTAAAGGCTGTTGCTGCACAGCACTACCAGGAAGCTTATTTTGAATATTCGCCACCCTAAAGGATTTTTAAATACTGCTGTGATCTGAACTGGTGCCCAGACATTTCTTCTTTTTTCATTTGTATTAATCCATGACTTACTCGGGCATCTTGTTTACTTTGCTGACTGCTTCACACAAGGTAGCTGTAAAACCCTGGTCATTATGTCTGTGTTCCCCAAGCTACCTCTACTGTATGTTCCCACTTTTTGAACCACTCCATGTCCAGATCTAAAAACAAAAAATATGGGCACACTTTACTTAAAGCAGTCATGTATAATGCATTATAGATGCCTACATATTGCATTATGATGCATTCATAAAGTATTACTGCTAAAACTGTTTATAAAGGCATGACACATTATTCATAATGCAGTAAAAAAAAACATCCTTAATTCTTCTATACTGACCATAATGCATTATGAAGGCATCTATAGTGCATTATAGATGAAAGCTTCATAGAGCATTTATAAAGCATAATTCACATGGTTATAATATTATACTTTTTATAAATAGTTATTTGTGTTTATAATATTTTATTAATGTTTTATAATGTATTATGGAAGTATCTATAATGCATTATACATGACTGCTTTAAGTAAAGTGTTACCGAAAATTGTTCTGAAGACCCTAACTTCTCATTAACACCAAATCTAAGTTATACTTGCTAAGAGTCAAACTGAAGGCATTTGACAGCCAGTCTATGGATTCCGCCTCCTTATGAAATTTTAGGATCAGAAAATTAAAAAGTTATTTGATCAACAGCCTATGACGCATACTCAGTGAAATCCAATATGTCACTTTGCCTGGCTCTGTTATTTTTAGTTCGGTCTGTAGCTGGTAAAGTTGGTTTTGTTTTCCTTTGACATCACCACATGCCTGGACTGCCCTTCCTGCCCGCTGTAGGTTGGATGAAGGGTCAGAATGGGCATCTGCTTCTGAGAAGGTCATCAATCAAAGTGATCCTAACGACCACCATGATGGTGTTACTTGGCCTTATTGTGTGGGAATGTTTGGATCACCAGCCCATCTACTGGCCTATAATCAACTAAATAGATAAAACACAGTTTAGTTACTTTAGTTTATTTAGCCAATGTTTTTTGTTCAGGGTGATATAAGAGGTAGGTAAATATCATGTTGCAGACTATTATGCGCCATCAAGTAGTTGACTGTGCACAAGTACAGCTGTGCTGAGCTTCCAGTATAAGCAGTATGGGAGTTTGGAAGAGAACGAGAGTAGGAGCAATGCTCCTGTGATTGGGGTGATTTTCTGGCTCGTCGTATTCAGAATGAGCGCTCGCTGGCTATTTTCGTGTACTTGACACGCCTACCTGGCTGTTTCCTGAGGGTGCCAATGAAATTTCCCCCATTACATCTTCCAGTATCTATGCCACATACGTTTCACAGACGCACTACAAGTAAACTACCCCGAGCCATATTAAAGGCCAGAACTGACCACACAGGTGAAGTAATTGATTCAAAATCAATTCTGAAGAAGCAGATAGAATGCGGACCAGGGCTCATGGAGCCAAATGTGTCTGAGTATTGACCCAAGAGCTGAGTCTTCACAGCGTCTTGTGCAAGTGACACATAGCTGTTGGCTTGGTGCGAGTGCTGCAGCCTTAGGTTGTGTGTGATCTCTGTTGCAGGCCAGGAACACAGCTGTTTATGGCTCATATTGCCAAATTACTCCTACTGGTCCCTGGATCATTTTTATTAGCAAAATAAGGCCAGCTGACTGTGACCCTGCCCTTTTCCGATGACGGTGTCAAGCTTCCCTGGAAAAACGAACTCCTGATGTTCATAACAGTCATAACATTTCTGAGCTGTTTGTGTTTTTCTGCTGATGTGTGTGTATAAAGAGCATCAAGTCACTCATGCTATTTAGTGAGAAACACCATCAGTTCTGTGTGCGTCTAATTTTCAGATGCATTGCAGGTGTATCTCAAAGCTCCTATGATCCTGAACGGAGTTTGTGTGATCTGGAGAGGCTGGATTGACCTGCAGCGTCTGGATGGAATGGGCTGCCTTGAGTATGATGACGAGAAGGCACAGGTACACCCCCATACAGAGGAACGCACGGTTGAACCTGTTGCTTTTACATCACTGTAGCGAAACACATGCTCATAGGAGATAAACATGCTAAAGGTCCACTCACTTTCAGTAAACGTGTCCCCCCAGCAGGAGGACTCGATTGCCCGGCAGGCTTTTGAAGAGGCACGGAGGAGAGCCCGGGACTTTGAGGACAGGAATCGCTCTCACTGTGAGGACATGGAGGTGAGAAGGACAGCTAGGGCTGAGAAGAGGCTGCTACATAATGGCCTGGTCAGAAACACCCCCTGATGATGATGAACGCGTGGAAACCTTGCTTGATGCAACCAAAGTTTAGGGGCTACACTGCCATGTCACTTCCAATATGAGGTGAATTTTGCCAACTCACCTATACGATGGCTGTATGCTCCACTGACTTATTTAGGAATTGTTAAGATGAGTCCGTGTTGGAAATGGTATCCGTGCAGCATCAGACTTTTAGGGAGATGCACAAAAGTAACAAATATGCCATCTTTGCTTGTGATGCTGACCGGACATCCTGAACTCTGTCCATTAAACTGCAAAGCCTTCTGGGAACCCTTTTTGCCCCATCAATGGGAACGGTGACTCAGCGGGCTAAGCCTCTGCCTGTGATCGGAAGGTCGCCGTCTGTGGGCCCTTAAGCAAGGCCCTTAGGCCACAGCTCCATGGGTACCACTGCAGGTGGCTGCGCTTCGCTGCCAAGCTTGCTCTCACCTACATGTGCGTCTGTGTGCTATGGAGAGCAAGACAGGGTAGGGAAAACAAGAATGTCCCCACAGGGATCAATAAAGTGTCATTATTATTCAAATATTTCCTAAGTGGACTAGGGTCTTTGGCCTGTGGGAATAGGAGTTATTGCACTTGTTCAGCATTATAATTCACAAATAATTTTGTTGTGCTTAAACACTTGTACACTAGTGACAACTAACTTGGGTCCGGTGTGGTATGTGTGTTAATGGTGTTTGACTGGGTGGCCATTTAAAACTTTTCATTGTGAATATCCTCCTGAGACCCAAGGAAAATTTCAGGTTATTTGTGATTTTCTATGTCTTTGGAGGAAATAAAACATCT
>JAODKC010000009.1:3494870-3505281 GCA_026777985.1 Mormyrops attenuatus
TAAATAAGTTTTCTTACATCAGTGAAAAGATAGATGCAAAAACAAAATGTCCACTACAGAGGACACAAATGAATGGCTCGGGTCTCAGGAGGATATTTTGCGCCACTTCCGTCGTTGTCCTGTTTATCCAAATATATATTTTAGCAACTACCAATTCATCCATATGCCATATCCAGACAAATATTAACAACTGAGATGTTGGTCATTTACCTAAGGCTGCAATACCCGCTTTATACAGTGAAGTTGTATTTCACATACACCTTCCCCTGCAGCTTTGGTAAACAGTGTCTTGTAACAATGCAGTATTTATGTCTCCCTGTCTCTGTCATCTTGTCTATGTTGGAGGTGATGAAGCCTTGGAGAAACTGGCGAAAGAATTCTTTATATTTTTAGCCAGACCTTCTGTCTACAGAACAACACATGTGGAAACACAATTTGCTCCCCCACAGTGAACAATAATGTACTGCCTGTTCAGCTTTACTGACCAGAATCATAAGCACAATCTACCGTCTCGTGCCTCTGGGTAGACAGGACTTTCCATGTTCTCAAATTAAACTACTGTTTACATTTTGTGCTTGTTTGTTTTCTGGTCACTTTGGTCTTCAGTGGGTGTTTTGTTGACTGTTTGTTGTTCTATGTCTCGTATCCACGTAGGAATTTAGAGGATAGACGTTGGAGGGTAACTTTCTGTTAACAGGAATTTTTCATGGTCCTGGCTCATTTATCATTCTGTGTTTGTCACGACGCAGAGACAGCAGGACTCCAGTCCGGGGTCCACCATGGGAAATTCGGAAGACCGCAAAATACGCTAATTTATCAGACTGGATTCAAGTGACGGGGTGAGGCGAAGGCCCTGCCTCGGAGCTGTTATTCACTCATGTGGATCGAGGAGACACCAAAGTTCGAAAGCTGGAGAGGGAGTTATTGAAACTTTCGTCAAGTCCAAGTCAGTGTGTGGAAGGAGAAGAAGTGGGCCGAGAAACAGAAAGAACACATTAAGGCTCTTTGTACAGTGGAACATGTGTGCAGCCTCACGTCAGCAGACGGCTTTTCAGTTCTTCCTGCGCGTGTTTGTGTCTCAATGAAAGCTTTGTTTCAATTTATGAAAAAGGCATTCCTGTTCTTTTATTCATACTTGACTTGGAGATCCTGGATGTTTACTTTTGTATTTTTTGTAAAGATATTCAGAGTGAGACTTGTATTATACTGGTGACCAGCTGGAAGAAGTCATCCATTTTGTACCTCAAATTCAGGACAAGCTGTCCAGATCCTGTTCACCCTCATCTGGTTGTGGTTATGTCATGTTATTGATCTGTCTGGTTCTCTGAGGAGCTGGAGAACCGCTGGCAGTCTGTTACATATTTTAAACAGTAGATGGCAGCATTGAGGTTTCAGTTTGATTTGCTATTAACAATCTTATCTGGTTTAGTTACATTCTGAATTGCAGCTATATATTGAATAAGGGTACCGCATAAGATAAAGTACCATAGGTACATACTCTAACGGTGTACATATAAGTTTATACATTTTATATATGTGTACCTTGTTGAAAAGTACACCATTTTCCTTTTGGGAATGAATCGTGTTTTTTGTTTGCAATAAAGGACAGGCTAGTGGTGTGATAATCAGTGTTACAGCAGGGAATGCTAGGTAAGGGAAATGGAGATGGTACTGTGGTGGGTCCAGCTGTGAGAACAAGTGCATTATAGCAGAGAAGCACGAATGGCAAATCCCTGGCCACTTGTACTCAGCTGCCGGCCTGAAACAAGGAGTGTCAAGTTTTTTTTTCCTTTTTATACCTGACACTCTTGTTTGGAAGTCACAGTGTACACAGCACCCCGGATCTATGAATTTGAATGATGTATGAAAAGACGGTTGTAGAGCTTAAATCATTACCATTGCTACAATCCCTTAAATCACACAGTTAGTACTGTAGCTCATTATATTAAGAAATGTATTAGTTTGATGTGTCAGTCTGTCTTTTAGAAGTTGATGGTGGCAGTGATGAGGAGACATTACATAACCGTGACATCTATGGTGTGACTCAGCATCCTATATTCTGTACACTCATGTCTCATTTACATTCGCAGCCCCTAAGACAGTACAGTACAGACGCTCCTCTACTCACGAACGAGATACATTCCGAACGGCCGTTCGCAACTTGAAATGTTCGTAAGTAGAGGAGCCTCTGTACTTACAAAATCAGCTACCACGTCACTGCCGGAGATCGACCCGGGCTTCCAGCTTTAACGCGGAAGCCTCTTCTTGTAGCTTGTACCTGCCGATTAAGCCCCATGGCATTTTTCTGCGTTCATTTTGACTTACTGCCACATCTCCGTAACACAGAAACTTAATAAAATCTTTAAAAAGATGAATGCTGTTACTGTCATGGTTTTTAGTGAGATATGGGTAAATGATAGCAACACAATTGAGCTCACAGATCTTTTATGTCAAAAAGCTGGTTGACAACACTTAAATACAGTCTAAGCTGAATACATCTTCTATTAAGGTTTGTGTGGTTTATCAGACAGCTGGAATGTGCAACTATAAGGCATTTAGGATATTATCAGGAAACAAACATAATGAATTGGATTTTAGAGCTTACTACATTTTGACTGCAGGAAAATACCTTGCATGGAACCTTCTGGTAAAAAGTGCACTGTATAACTGGTTTATATTAATATAAAGGTGATACAGTACCGACTAACTACATGTATTAAAGTTATCACTATTGTGCATAATGGTCCTGTTATGTAAAATACAGACACATAATAACAGTCCACAGTACACTGCTCAAACAGAAAACCAGACGAGTGTAGCGCACCAAACACAAACCCCGTAGAATGCATGAGTCGGGGAAAAACAACTCTGTAGGACTAAGGTCACCTTGCTTCCCACCACTTCAGGGAAGCGGTTCCCAATTTGGTTCTCGAGAACCCTCAGATAGTCCATGTTTTTGCTCCTTCCCAGCTCCCTGTCAGACAGTTGCTCCATCCAATACTGGGAACTATTTTCCTTATGTGTTTGAAACATAATCACCTTTATCAGATATTTTGGTCATGCATGATTAGGTTTCTTAAAACATGGTAACGATTTGCTCTATCTGCTGTGTAAATGGGGCAAGGCTCGGTTACATCCATTTAGGTTTTTATCATGGGTGTTCGCTAGACCCCTTTTACTGGGGGGCACGTGCCCTAATCTAACATTCAAAGCTCCAGTGGAGCTTTTTCTTTAGCCCCCACTCCTGCTTTTTATTTCTAATAAAATCTGTGAATTTTTGTAACTTACCTATATCATTATAGCTATAAAATTTCTAGCTTTTGACTGGAACATTTACATTTTATTATCTTAATATCTTTATTTAATATCTATAATTTATTTGATTTTATTTTAGTTATGTTTTTTAAAACTTTCAATCGTCTTTCTTTTAATACTTCACATTTATTTTATCCCAGAACATTTAATCTTTTTTATCTCTATTTTATCATTATTTATTATTCTATCCCTTACGTTCTATCTCTGTTTATATCCTCCTTTTACATCCCACATTTATACATTTGTTTTGTAGTTGCTTGTACTTTTTCTCTTCCTTTATTTATCTTTGTCATATTTATCTATCATCACTTTATCATTTCCTTTTTATTATCTCATCGTGCATAATTTTACTCACTATATTTTAATCTGCCTCTGGCGTTTCCTTATGCAAATTTCTGACAGCGTTTCCTAAGTTCCCGTTACCTAAGGTCCTGTTTTTATTACCAGTTCCTGTTTTTACTGTCGTGTCTATTCTTTATTATTTACTTATATATCTATCTATTTCTTAATTTACTTATTTATTTATAATTGTCTTTCATGTCTTTTGTCCCTTTATTTTACACAGTTTGGGTGCGGGTGGCAGTAATGGTATATTGATATTGTTTTTATTGTGTGAAGCACTTTGTGTTGCATTGAGTTTGCAGTAAAAGTGCTGTTAAATAAAGTATGATTGATTCATTGATTGATACATGAAAAATGCTGTACACACACACACACATATATATATGTGTGTACTGCGGAGCTGCGCTGACCAGCTAGCCAATGTGTTCACCCATATTTTCAGCTAGTCTCTGGCTCTGTCTGTCGTACCGGCGTGTTTTAAAAAATCCACCATTGTCCCGATTCCAAAGAGTAACAAGCCCTCAAGCCTCGATGACTATCGCTCTGTGGCCTTAACATCCCTTGACATGAAGGTGTTTGAGAGACTTGTTAAGAACTTCATCTGTTCTTCCATCCCTAACTCCATCAATCCACTGCAGTTCACCTACTGCACCAATAGATCCACTGAGGGCGCCATCTCTCATGTCCTACATACTACCCTCACTCATGTGCAGTGCCGCCCCTCCCTACACACAGAACACGTGCTGTGCACAGGGCCCCACGATCCATGGGGGGGGGCACATTTTCCGCAAGGGGACGCATTCTCTGCAAATGCGCAAAGGATGCGCATCGCTGCCGTGAGGCGCGCGTAGAGCACCAAGTCAGGGGGGCTCAAAATAAAATTCTGCTTAAGGCCCCAATTTGGCCAGGGGAGGCACTGATCATGTGGATGGAAAGAGGGGGAATTATGTCAGAATCAGAATCAGGATCAGAATTGCGTTTATTGGCCAAGTATGCGAGCGAACACATACAAGGAATTTGATTCCGGTCAATGGTGTCTCTCAAGCACAACAGTATGTAAGTCACAATGGACAATATACTGAGCAATATAATATACAGTAATGTACAACATATAATATGAATACGTAATATGAATTTATGTTTATAAATATAAATCCATATTACATATTCATATGTGAGAATGCTGTTTATAGACTACAGCTCAGCATTCAATACCATAGTCCCCCTCAGACTATTCACCAAGCTGAGCAGATGGATTCTGGATTTTCTTACAGGAAGATCGCAGGTGGTGAGAGTAGGCAACTGCGTATCCAGCGCAATCACCCTCAACACGGGAGTTCCGCAAGGCTGTGTTCTGAGCCCACTGCTGTACACCCTCTACACCTACAACTGTGTAGCCACACTCAGCTCAAATTCCTATGTGAAATTTGCTGAAGACACAGTAGTGCTTCAGCCTACTAGAAGGAAGTGGAGAACCTGGAAAGTTGGTGCCAGCATAACAGTCTCCAGCTGAACGTCAGCAAAACAAAGGAGCTGATTGTGGACTACAGGAGGCAGCAGGGCTCTTACCTGTCCACATAAATGGTGCTACAGTGGAGAGGGTGAGCACCTTCAAATACCTAGGTGTCCACCTACAGGAGGACCTCACCTGGTCCACACACGCACGCACTCTGGTGAGCAAGGCGAAGCAGCGACTCTACCATCTGAGGCAGCTGAGGAGCTTTAAGGTCTCTCCTGCTGTCCTTAAGGCCTTCTACTCAGCTGCCATACCTGACCATGAGCATCATATCATGGTTTTGGAACAGCCCTGACCAGGATCGGAAAACCCTGCAGAGGCTTATAGAAATATATAAAAATGTAGAATTTAGTGATTGTCATTGTTGACACACCACAGCACAGTGCACAACAACAAAATGTGTTCTCTAAAATTTAACCCATATGTGACAATATGACATATCAGGGGGCAGCTAATTCAGCGCTCCGGGAGCAGTGCTTGGGGGCGGTACCTTGCTCAGGGTACCTCAGTGGTGCCTTGCTAGTCGGGGATTCGAACCTGCAATCTTTCAATTACAAGTGCGCGGCCCTAACCAAACTATGTTAGGAAGTTTTAAGATAGGTCTCCAGGGCTGGACTGGTACGTTTTGACGAGTGGGAGGGGGGTGGGTCCCCTATGATGAATTTTGCGGGGGGGCGGCCGCTCCATAATAATTTTTGCCGTGCGAAGAATCCACCATACAGGCTAGGCATACCCATCGGCCCATAAAGAAAACGCGTGGCATGCTTGCCAGACCAGCTCCAGCCCTGCCGGCCTATTAAATTCATACATTTTTGTTCACGAAAAACTTGGCGAAAGACTCATCCCGTAGACTCTTATTTGTTGTCGCTTTTTCTTTTCACTCTGTAATCCCTGTTACTGATTTATGTGTTTTAATGTCGACCCATTTGCTTTAAGCATCCTGTTCAACATTTTAAAAATATATCAAAAATAAAATGAAAACTGAGACAGAGCAACGACTCCCAGTTCCGCCCGCAGTCACTCTGATGCTCGTGTGCTACCACTTCGGGGCCGTGTGCAGAAGCACGTGGGCGGCCGTGCTGCGCGTTATGCATGACAAACGCCGATCCTGATGTTGTTAGAACGGTAGCGTGTGCAGAAGTGAGGGTTTCGCCTTACAAACCCCTTATGCCTGCCAGCATGGGCGACAAATATCTGTTTGACAAGTTTAATGAACTGTCCACGTTTGGAAAGCAGAACAGCTTTCAAAAACAAAAAAAGCTCGTTTATAATGTAAATGAATGGAAAAGTATCAAACGAACCTCGCCAGAAGTTCTCGTGAGTTTTAGTTAAATTAAGTTAAGCTAATCAATACAAATCCAAAACCATGCAGACCTGATCCTACTAACTATATGTCAACATGTTAGCTGATAACTAATGCAAATAAATATATATATATATACACACACACACACATCAGCCGTGAGTGCACTGAGAATTATGAACATTTTTCCTCGAGGATTGCGTTAAGGGCTCAAAAACAAATGGCTTGGTGCGGGGGAAACGGCATTTTAGTAGGATGCTTTTCTAATGTGTTAATGGTTTTGATAGATTCCGTACATCATTAATAAGTCTCCAGAAGAAACCAATGACTCATGATTTAATCAACTCGGGAAGCGTGTGCAGGCGCTTACGTGCGCTGCCTTTGAGCGCGGACCGCTTTTGCACCCGGCTCGGCTGGAAGGTATAAAATCGTTTCGACTAACGCTTTGTCAGTACGCTGATAACTCCCTACTAAGGAATTACTAAAGAAGAAAGCGAGAAGCCCTGAAATCATGGATCCTTGTGCTTGTGCTCAGAGTAAGTGTGTGTATATATCTATAAAAGAAAATTGTATAAAGATGACTTTTGTATTATTGCTCGCTGTCTGATCACTTTTATTTATTTTTTTTAAAGCTGGATCTTGCAGTTGTGGGGACTCATGCAAATGCAAGGACTGCAAATGTACGTCATGTAAGAAAAGTAAGTGCGTGTTTGTTTCTGTAAACTTCTCTTGCTGCTTCGCACAAGACGAGCTACCCGCAATCGGGGGCGTAGGAGCCAGGGGACCGTGTGTGTGCTTGACCCTGCTTCTGCATCAATCACGAAATACTTTGCGGTTGCCGACTTGTGGCTCGATGTCGGCCTGTTGAACACTGCTTGATGGAAGTCTTTTATTGCAGGTTGCTGTGCCTGTTGTCCGGCCGGCTGCAGCAAGTGCGCTTCCGGCTGCGTCTGTAAGGGCAAGACCTGTGATACCGCCTGCTGTCAGTGACAGCCGTCCACAGCGACTATAACCTGTTTTTCCCATCACCGTTTGTACGTGATTCTTTAATAAACTAGATGTTAACTGACTGGGGCTTATCAATTTCTGAGTTTAACGTTTCTTTGAGGACAACGGTAATGGTTGGCTTTTAACTGAAATGGTAAAGTACTTTCGTAACTTCTCTTAAGCTCGGTATTAATTTAGCTTTAAGGCATTGCTAAATGGTGGCAGACTAACCTGTTTGTTATTAACATTGTCTTTGTAGATTCCTTCTACTCCTTTCATGACAGATCCTGATCTTGGTTATGTTTATTAGCTCAAATGATTGTAGTTTTTTATTTTATAGTAAAGTTAGGGAAGTCTGAAATTCTAAACAGTGTAATGTTTTACAGAAACATAATTGGGCAGTTTTGTTATGAGTCGACCTGCATGCTTCATCTAGTTGACATTAACCAGGTTGTGCCCTAGCTGACACTGGCCTATTCCAATGCATATCCTTACTTGGTACAGAGTCTGAGCAAAAGAGGTGCATGGTGACTGGTCACCTCTAGGAATGACAGTGCAACTTTCAGTCTGGTACAGGGGTTCACATGTATACCTTAATATGGTGCTTTTCCACCACACTGAGCACCAGACTTTTGGTACATTACCTTTTTCCATTGACTTCTGGTTCAGAACCAATACTGGAAGTCCCAAATGAGCTGGGGTACTTCTTTGAGACCTTGTGGTGGGCTTTAACATATGTATGAAGATCTAATGCATTTACTTTATGATGTAGATGCCATAAATTCAATGTTCTGTTTCATTAAAAACATTAAACAACTTCATGTCTACCTGTGCATCATTGAATACTAGCATGGCCATGATACATAAGACATCTCATTTGTCTATTTCAGAAGTGGGGAACCTGATCCATGGAGAGCAGGTTTTTGGGATGGCCTCTCGATCAGCCAATAACAGTGGGTCCTAGGACTAGAATTGAGAACCACTGTTTTAGTGGCTGATTGAGGTCATACTAAAATTCCCGCACTGACACTCTATGGAATAGGTTCCACACCCCTGGTCTATTTAATATAGGTCAAAATGTACGGTACATAAAAATACATTTTTATTTTTTTTTTACCTCACACCATCGAGTGGCAAGTTACCTTAAAATTGAGAATAATGAAATATAAACCAAATTGTTCATAACATCCACGCTGTTTATACTGTGGTTTATTAAAGTAAACATGAGATATTGTCCGTATTAGCGGTTATGAATAAAGTTGTACCGGAAGTGCAAGGATTGACGGGAACTTGGCGATCGGACAGGCGCGGAGCCGGCAAGATGTCTCAGCCTTTGGTAATGTGTCTACTAAAATGATTTTGGTCAGTCAAGCGAATGTGTTAGTTAAATAATTAGCATTTGTAATAGACCAGTGTACCCATACGCACAAAAAATGTAGGCTGTGTTTGATGTAGTGTATATTTCACGTATTGATGCCGTTCAGTGCAGCACTGCCGGCTGCTTTACGGAATCCCCAGCTCACTTGCATTTGTCATTCCTCTCCATGGCTGGATAAGTGCTTTGTTGTCAGTGTAAAGCCTTGTAATGTTCTTTTTGTTTGTGGTGGCAAGACTACTCGCTAGTTTAGCAGTTGCCTGGGATACACATTGTATAAGTAGAACAGAAATGTGGGTGTTACTGACTGCTGAAAGGTTGGTTGTCTTTCAGATAGTGACTTTGTTCACAGTAAGATCAATCGATTTCAAAATTTAATAAACGCTACGCATAACACGGATGATCGGCGGAGTAAAACCCAAGAATCGAGTAAGCATAGGTGGCTGAACTGGGCACCCTCCTCAGCTTGCGAGCTCTGGTCGCTAAGGAGACGTTCGGTTCCCGCCAGGCGCACGCGATGGACGCGGAGGGCTTCGGGGAGCTGCTTCAGCAGGCACAGCAGCTCGCCGCCGAGACCGAAGCGGCGTCTGAGCTGCCCCACGTTGAACGGAACCTACAGGAGATCCAGCAGGCGGGCGAGAGGCTGCGCTCGCGCACACTCACCCGCACGTCGCAGGACGCGGCGGACGTCAAGGCGTAAGTCCCGATGCCGGAAATGCGTCACGCACGCTGCGCCTGCTTGTTTATTCATAATTAAGGAAACACTTTTTTTACTCTGGTGTTTTCTTAAGTTTCCAGTCCAGTTCCTCCAGTCAGGAGCATGTAGTTTTAAGTGGTGTGTCTAAACCCTGAGTATAGTTTTGTTTTTAACAGTTTAGTTTCCAGTATGGTTTTTATTAGTTTTCCATTTTTAAAGATTTCCCATTAGTTTTTATATATTTTAGTTTCAGTTTGAGTTGCAGTAATTTTGTTTGTAGGGATAGGCTGATAGTTGTAGAGCAATGGTGGCCAGTCTTACCCAGAAAGGATCCCCGTGTATGCTGTTAGATTAAATTACTAATTAGAACACTGAATTTGCTGTCCTCACACCTGGGTTTGAACCGCTCACCTTAAGGTTATCCGAAAAACCTGCATACAAACCAGCCTTTTGCAGATAAGATTGGCCACCCCGGCCATACAGCTATTTTGTGCGTCTGATCTTTGGAGACACTAATACACATTATGTAGTGATGTCGAAATGGGCAAAACATATTCCAGTATTTATTAATGGTCATTAAAGATAAACATACAATTACTATAGCTAAATACAGTTTTAAAAAAGAAGTGATGGAATGTATTTGATGTTTGGTTTTATTTGATAGTTTCAGGAGCAATATTTATCATTTTAGTTATGTAATTATACTTTATTTTCATATTTTAGTTCATCTTCCGAAAATGCTTTCTTGTAGTTTTGCTATCGTTGATGATGATAATAAGCCTGGTCTAAACTGCCCATTGTGAGTGTGTGTGTGTGTGTGTGTGTGTGTGTGTGTGTGTGTGTGTGTGTGTGTGTGTGTGTGTGTGTGTGAGAGAG
>JAODKC010000009.1:3519796-3535770 GCA_026777985.1 Mormyrops attenuatus
TTGGCAGACCCTTGAGGGTACAGCCCCAGTGACAAGCAAAGGTACAAATTTGTACCCTTTTTTCTGAGAGTGTATGCATTATGTATTTCATTTATACACAATGATTATGCCAATGTACAAAATATTCATTCTGAAATGTTTTGAAGAGACATTTTGACATTGTCTGTATTTATTTTACTCTCACAAACTGCTGTTAACTATAAAAATTGGTCAAAATCCACAATATTCCACCCTTCTCGGATTTCTGTCTGTTGTTCAAACAATTCAAATGTACCTAAACCTCTAACAGCACTACTGACAGTTGCCTGTGACAGTCGCCTATGTCTGCCCATGTGCTTTCAGATGATGTCTCATTATGGAGGAAGTTAATGATGAGGCGGAAATCCTCTCAGTGCTGAGCCAAGTAGCGTCGGAGCTGGTTGAGGTGCTAGTCGGCCAACCGGACGATGTTCAGACCAGCCTCATCAGACACACGCAGCATGTTCTCAGATCTGCCCCGACTGGGGACCAAAGAGATCGCATCCTGCAGCTGGTGGACCACTTCAGACATGCGCAGCCTGCTGAGTGCCGGCGATTCATCCACACCGTTACTATGGTGTGTGACAACCTGCCCATGGCTCTGGAGTCACGGCTTTTGTCAGCAGCTGGATGTGGTAAGGCAATATGTCTACTTTGTCACACAGCACTGCTGAGCAGAAGGATGTACAGTCCGGTATAATATGATGCAGATTCAGGAGCAGTCCTGTATTATATGGAGCTGTAGAACAAATGGACAAACAAGAGTGTTAATTAGGTAGCAAGCAGAACTGGTTTTTGGCGCGCATCGAGATCCAGTTCTGACACTGCTCTGTTTCAGAAGACCCTCACCCTGCTCCTCCCCAGAAACCCGAAATGCCAGGTAAATTTACCAGTCAAAATAAACACCAGACAAAAAAAAAAACTTTCCTCAACTAACATTGACCACCTTTTTGCACATAAACCATTAGACACCCAGACTATTTCTCTTTGAAAGGGTGGGGGTGGGGAATGGAGAAATTGTGGTTCCAATCATGATGCTGTTGTCCTGTGGATCAGTTAAGTTTCTATCTAGAAAATAAAACTAAGTGGAGCAGTTTAAAGTGAAACTTCAAAACAGCTCGCGCGATGTTAGTCATTGTTGTGCGTCTTACGCATGTCGATAAAGGCACCATGATGCCTGTGTGCCAACTAAGTGTGTTTTAAATCTGCTGCAGAATACAAAAATCAGCAACCTGCTGACGATTGTCCTACACCTTTGAAACAGAAACGAAAATGGAAAGGTAAGCAGTGCCTAACATCATCCAAAACACTACTGGGGTGCCTTTGTGTGATTCTGAGGTAACTCTCTAAATAAATTTAAATAAATATAAATAAATTTAAATAAATATAAATTTTCTGCAGTTGAATTTAATACTAAATCAAGCTCACAAAATCCCAAAAATCTAAGCTCGATTTATTTTTTCCACACTCTCAATTTGATTTTGAGATGGGATTTTGAACTCTCAAATTAATACAACTGTGAGTCAAACTGTGTTATGTTTCAAACTAGTGTCTTAAAACTGTAGTCAAACCATCCCCGCATAATTTTGAAATGTGCGAATACTATACAAGTGGTGCGTACATATAATGGATTTCACTGTGTACAGTATATACGTCTGAATGTCTATAACCAATGGAGACGGAAATAGTTTGATATTGGAGGGAACTTCATAATTTAAACATAAAGGTTTATTTTTCTGAAGAGGGGGTGGTGGAGACAAAATCATTTTTGTAGGGGTAGATGTCCCCTACATCTCCCCCCCGTTTCCTTGCCCCTGACTATATCCCCTAATTTTCACAATAGAATTGTGTGAAACTTTGTGCGGACATGTAGCAAGACTAAAAGAATAAGAAAAAGTTGGAATGGAGGATATTCTATGCATTAATATTATGGTCTCAGTGGTGTATTGAGGTATTTGTTATTACAGTATGTAGTTTTGAATGTCCATAACCCCTATAGTTTCCACCATAGAATTGAGTGAAACTTTATGTAGTTACTTGTCAGATATAGAACAATATTCTCAGTTTGGAGTGGGAGACATATTTTGCCTTATGACAAACACTGGAGCAAATGAATTCACTACCATAAAACCCATAGTATTCGTGCACTTAAAGCTCTGTGCGGATGATTTAGCCGCAGTTCTGAGATTCCAGCTTCTAGCGTTGCAGGCATATGTTCTTTAGGCAAGAGCACAAATAATCTCAATGTCCGCACAACGTAATTATTTTATTAATTTTGGAATAGCAGATTAAGATTTTGTTAGTGCGATTTAGTATTTCATGGGCATGTTAAACGCAATTGTGTACATTTCGCACACCAAATAAAAAAGGGTCCCTCTAAGTGTTCCAGTTTTGTCCCAGTGCCCTATGTGTGTGTCTGTCTGTTTTGCCTCTGATACCATCCGGGTCTGTTTTACTCCAGACTCACTAGAGACGTACCGCACATCCATTAAGAAGGCCCTGCTGCAGCAATACGAGCAGGTGATGCAGGGTGTAGTCCGGAACGTTCAGCTGGAACAGGTACGAGTCAGCCTGCGCAGAAGTCCAGGCCGGTCCAGAGAGGCTGAAGAGGGAGCCACAGAAAGCGTAGTCCCAGTCAAGTCTTTCTTCACCGCACAGCCAGGGGTCACGGTGCTGCTTGGCCCTGCTGGCTCAGGGAAGACGCTGGTGACACATTACGCGGCCTGGCGATGGGTGAACTGCAACCTACCAAAATCTGTCCATTTGCTCTTCTTCTTCGAGTTCCGCCAGCTCAACATGCTCCCAGACACCTTGTCGCTTGGCGACCTGCTATTCCACTTCTTCCTCTCACCTGACCAAGAGGACAGTGAGAATATCCTGGCCTTTGTGCTTGAAAACCCCAAGCAGGTGTGGTTAATCTTTGATGGTTATGATGAATTCCGCTCTAGATTCACCCCCCCAGCGAGGCCCAGTGGCCCCTTCGACCCCCAGCAACATCTCACAGTGTCGGAGCTCTTTTCTGGTCTGTGCAGTGGCAGGATACTCCCAGGCTCTTCAATAATGGTCACTTGTAGGGCTCGGGACATGTTAGACCTGCCCGATAATGACCTGAGCCAGGTGGGTGAGTTGCTGGGCTTTGACCAGCAGCGTGTCAGAGAGTATGCTGAGTATTACTTCCAGGGGAAAACTCACTGTGAACACGCAGTGAGCGTCCTGTTGAAAAGTCGCCACCTACTTTCCATGAGCAGTATTCCAGCTCTTTGCTTCATGTGTTGCGTGTGTTTGGACCACCTGTTTTCTGACGAGACCCACAAGCCCGACTTACCCGAGACTGTCACTCAGGTGTATATCCAGATCCTGAATGCTTTCATTAGTCGCTGTCCAGGCAGCATGTTGACAGGAAGCTCCGCGCCTCCGCTACAGAGCCATAAGGTGGAGGTGCAAGAGCTGAGTCGGTTGGCACTGCAGGGGCTGGATGACCACTGCGTTGTGTTCTGGAAAAGCGATATCCCACAGAACATCCTGAACTTCGCCATGGCGGCTGGGCTCCTGTCTCCACTGAAGCTAAGGCAGGGCGATGGTTCATGGCGCGAGGGATGCGCTTTTGTGCACCTGACGATGCAAGAGTTTCTGGGTGCACTGCACCTGATGACCAGTGAAGACACAACTGAGACAGACTTGAGGAAAAGGCTCAACCTCAAGACTCGCTGGACCGCCAGATCCCAGCCCAAAACAGTATTTACTGATTCCCTCCAACTGTTTTTGTGTGGACTGACTTCTTCAGCCTGCTACACGTATCTGCTCCAGCTGGCTAGGGGCCCCAGAGCCCAGGGCTGCGTGAAACACCGGCAAGCCATGGTGTTGAAGTTTCTCCAGAGTTTGGGAAACAGCGCCAGCCTGACAGGTCCCAAAGCACTGGAGCTTTGCCGCTGCGCCTATGAGACTCAGAATCCCCAACTTGCAGAGATTGTGGCATCTAGATCCCACTTTGAGCTGCGCAATATCACACTGACACTCATGGACATGGAGGCCCTGACTTTTGTTATTTCAGCTGGTGTGCAGGGCGTTGGCCTCGACTTTGGTGGCTGCTCTATGGAGCTGGAGTGTCTGGAGGTCCTGGCCAGCTCTGGGAACATCTCTTACCTCATGTGAGTCACTAAACCGCTAGTAAAGAATCTACTGAGCTGTCAGTCAGTCAGTGAGAGTAGCAAAAATACAGCACTGGAAAAAAATTAAGAGACCACTCTATATTTTTTTTTAAATCTGCATTTTTAATCCTGGTTCTGCTGGCAGAAGCTACACTGAGCCGCAGGTTGCTTTCAGGCTCAAAATATAATTACACACGCATGCAAATTATGTTTGCATAATTATTTAAGTATTTATTTAAGTGCTTGGTTACATACACTATATGGCCAAAAGTATATGGACACCAGTTTGATCAACATCTCATTCAGAACCAAGGACATTATAATATGATGTTGTTGCATCCTTTGTTGCCATGACAGCCTCTGTTGTTCTGGGATGGCTTTCCATTAGATACAGGAACATTGCTGGTGGGACTTGCTGCTATTCAGGTAGGGTATTGATGTTGGGTTATCTGGTCCCGTTCTGTGAGCTTGTGTAGTACCAGTTCTCAGTTGAACTTGGTCCCGAACATTTTGGCCTTCACGGTCATTTCCTCCAACAGGGCAGACATGTGGTAAAATTACTTGTTGGAAAGATGGCGTTCAAAGTCAAAAGCTCTTCTGTGCAACCACATAATTTTTGTTTCAGGACATTGCGTGACTGTATGCTTAATTATACAAGTCTCAGTAGTGGGTTTGACTTAATTTGGCAATTTCTCTAATTGGGGTGTCCAAATACTTCAGACCATATAGTGTATTCTACTGTATTTCCAATGAGTCCTCTGTGTAGAACATACTTGGGATCTGGGTTTCTAGGAAATTGCAAGACTACAACACTTTGGAGGTCAGTTCATGCCATCTCTGAAACAGTTCTAAAGGTGATACATGATAGGACACCAGATATAGATGGTAAACTGGACTCTACTTCTGTGTTACTTCTTACAAAGAAGTGTATAAAGGAGAACGGTATTGGAATAAACTATCATTCAACGTTCAGCATATTTAACCACCTGTTAAAAGAGATCATTCCATTGCAACCCTTTCTAGACCTGTTGTAACCCACTAAACATTAATAATCTTTGATTGCATTATGACACCTGCCAACATCAGGTTGTGAAAGACAGGGAAATTTTGCCCGGGCGCTCCCCTGTGATGACATTTGCTATCTGGACTGTTGTGTAACAGCCCGCAACATTCAGGGTTTGGTACAAACCATGGTTTTGGTTTCACAGTTCCAGAATTTGTTTTGAAATGACTTATTGTTAAAACTGCAAATGCAAACATAATGAGGAAGTTGTAGGTCAAACGCAATGTGCTTGTTGATTTGTATGAATATCAAAACCTAAGTCACTTATATGCACATTATAAAAATGAATATATAAACTAAATCAAATTCAGCATGGTACGGTGGTGCAGTGGTTAGCACTATTACCTCGCGCCGCTGGGACCACTGTTCGAGTCTCCACCAGGGTTCTAGGTGTGGAGTTTGCATATTTATGTATCTCCCTGTGTTGTCGTGGAGTTTCCTCTGGATACACTGGTTTCCCCCCACAGTCCGAAAAATTTATATATGTAATACGTTTTTATAGAAACAAACAATAACAATCTTCCACAAACAGTACTGGAGAAACAATTCACATAAAACAAATTTTAAATACAATATAAAACGGTATTTTACAAAATGCGATAATGAAGAAGCCAGCCGACATCAATTATTTATTGGGTCTAATCGGGAAGATGGATTAGCCATAATGCTTTAAATATTGGTGTTAATGCTTTAAGTACTGGCAACAACATAGGTGTTCAATGTAGCTCAGTGAACTTGAGAACTCTGGAACTATGGAGTTCGGTACCCTCAGAGGCATTTCTCAAAATTATGAATCTTATTCCCCAAACACCTATTCATTTAGACTTTCCCTTATGAATTTAAGGCGGGAGTAAATGCCGTTAATTAGCTATTTATTAAATTAGCGAACGCGATACAAAATAAGTTAAAGCACTCTGCTATGGTAACTCGTATTATGCCATAGATAAACTATATCTCTGTGACACTATCTCTGTCTTTTTCCCGGTTTTCCGTCTTCAGTATAACAGCTGACATACGATCTTCCTGTTGTCAACTACTCTCTCGCCAGTGTGTAATTAATTGGGAAATCCCCCAAAATATTCCCAAATTTCCATTTATGATTAACTGTAACCAGCACTAGCCCTACAAAATTTACGACCACATTTAGCATAATGCTTTCCGTGTTTAATATTTGTTTGTGAATTTAGGTTCCACCCGTGTCAGGAAATGTATTCCATCGTTTCACTGTGCGTTCCGAACCGAAAATGGTGCACTTGAATGGCACCCATCGAATACGTGTATGGTAGTAACAAGTATACATTAAGAATATGTGTATTATTATACACCTGTGTTAGCAATGGGTGTGGCTTAATTAGACTATTCTTCTAATTAATTGGGGTCTCCACATACTTTTGGCCGTATAGTGTACATGCTTAGAAAACATTACAGATGTGGCCAATTATTGGTATACCACTTCCTTTCTGACAAAATCAATACTTCTGAACAAAGTTGAGACTGAAGTATGTTCTTTATTAACCCATTATTCATTTTCACATTTAATAGAACAGGGTCCTAATATTTGATTTACAACACAACAAATCATTCTAAAATTTCTAAAAAAATAAAACAAATGAAAATGACTTGGACACAAGTATTGGTTCCCATAACTTAATATTTCGTAGCACACCCTTTGGAAGCAATAAGTGCTGTGAAGTTCTTTCTGTAGCTCTCAATGATTTTTCTGCACTTCTGATGGGTCGTTTGACCTACTCATTTTAAGCAAACTGCTCCAGTACTCTCAGGCTACATGGGTGCATATTGCCAAATGCAGATTTCAGTGATGTTTGGCTGTTACTTTGGATCTCAGCTCCACAGACAACGCTTTGGTCCTTTTCCTTCTCTCCATGATTAGCGCGATCTCTTTCTCTCCATGATTACCGCGATCTCTTTCTCTCCATGATTAGTGCGATCTTTTTCTCCATGATTAGTGCGATCTTTTTCTCCATGATTAGTGCGATCTTTTTCACACTTGATGCTAACAAACGGGAGAGTGTACTATTGTCTCAATTTAAACTGGCTGAATGAGTGATTATATATTTGAAAACGTGGTACTAATTAAGCGAGAAAAGTCTGCTTGAACATCGCTAGAAACCATTTTCCCCCATTACTTCTTAAGCACACCAATAAACTTGTCCAGGCGGAGGAACACAAAATCACCTCTTTTTTTGCATCTGTTTGGTTTTGTATTAATGCAAACCAGAGCTTGTATGGGTGACAAGAGATCTTTCATTTTCAATATATTTCAGCAACCATATGGCATGAGTACCACTCTTATCGTCCACGTCTGTAAATACTTATCTCAAATCCAGCTCAATGACTAGAAATTCCCTACAACATTTTATCTAAATAAAAACGCATTTCAAATATTGTTTCAACTGAAAAATAATTTAGTGCAGACATCCCACCTCTCCCAGAAGTTCCAGAAGTCTCCGACCAATTGGTATCAGCTCTATGACACCTGCAAATGATGCGCATTGTCCCGGAAATCTGTCGTTCCGTTATTCAGCAGTGGTATAATTAGCCAGCAAGAGGGTTTAACGCTGCCACCTCACCCCAGATTTTACCACCACACAAGTTTGCCTGGCTACCCGCTCCCACCCCAGTCAGCAGGAAAAATGAAGAAACCACAGCACAATTTTTTGTTTCACGGATTTCTCAATTTATGGGTGCGCGTCTGAATAATTTACACATTTTTTTCAAACTCCAACCTGGCTCTTCCCTGTTTGTCATTAGTGAAGGGCTTCTTCCTTGCTTTATCGGTCTTCGGTCCTGCTTCTAAGACCCCGATACGAACTGTCCTAGCAGTGGACTTCGCACCTGCACTTAATGTTTCCCATTCCTTTTGAAGGTCACTTGATCTCATCCTCTGATTCATGAGAAACCGTCGGATAAATTAATGGTCAGCTATGGCATTAGAAACTCACTTCCACCCTTTATCTGGCTGGTTTCTAGTCATTCCCAGTGTCTCCTGCTTCACCTTATTCTTGTGTACTGCTGTCTTAGAAATTTTGAACCTGGAAGCAACCTGCTGCTCGGCGTATCCTTCTGCCAGCAGAACCACGATTAAAGCAGGATTTAAAATGCAGATTTGTTTAAAAAATATAGAGTAGTCTCTTATTTTTTTCCATGCCTATAAATATTGTATTACTTTAATGCAATAATGTCCTTCTTCCACTATTAAAACCAAAACTGTTTTGCCGCCATTTATATTCAAATGAATCTAATTTCCTAGTATCTGTTGTTGGAAAGTAGGGTGTAACTGAAAGTAGCCTACAGCTGAAAATGAAAAAGAGCTGCTCACACGCGCACAGCCTGTTTTAGTGTTAGATATGTAGTTTTACATTTTGATGTCTGGTTTTAACTTTTAATGTACGGCACTTGTGGAATGAACAGTATATCAGCTGTGCGATAATGCAAATATGAGCTTAATTCACGTTATTAGGGGTTTTGATGTATTTCATGGGGCGTTAAATGTGTTTAATTATGTTTTAACTTCTTGTTCATCAGTTTTCGGAGCAGAAAATATGAAGACAGGTTTGCTGTGGTGCTGTCTGGAATCCTTCCGAGACTGACAAGCCTGAGGAGACTTGAGTGAGTCATTTCCTGTGTCTGTCATGTAAACCCCTCTGAATTCAAAATCTATGTGACTAAGACAGGAAATAAGGGGCATGTATCTAATTCACAACTGTATACATACAAAATCATTACAATGAAAACAAACAAATATCATTAATCAATGCCATTCTTAATGGGGTAAATATATATATTTTTATTATGCCATGTTGCATATATTTTCTCCAGCTGCTCAGGTTTCAGTGTGTGATTAGGCCAAAGTAACACTCTCTGGTGTAATAAATATTCTGGTATGATTCACCCCAAAGGTTCATCAGTGGGAACCTGACTGAGGCAGGAGCTGCAAAGTTGGCCATTGCTCTAGGCAGCTGCCCTGGAATCGCTGAGCTCAAGTAATTAATATGACCATTATTACTGTAGTCTTTGTCGCTGTCATGGGACGTGTGGATGAGGTCATCGCGAGCCAATCGTGTCAGATGTTGGCTTGGAAGGTAGCAGGTAGCTGAATTGGCTTGAGTTTTGAGAGATTTTGTCAATTAGTGAAGGCGTGCAGGGGTATTGTATTTGCATACCGCTGTCTTGTGCCTGAGTGATGTGGGGCTGAGTGAAGCTGCTGAGTTGCTTTGCACCGCCTTCTGTAGCGGGAGGATCATGGTCTAATTGCTGTTTCTTTGCAGCCTCAGTGACAACATGCTGATGAACCGCGGGATCTCTAAGATTGCCGACGTCTTACCTAAGATGACGTCCCTCACCACAGTTCAGTGAGTATATGAGCTATCGTTAATGAATTAGGTATTAGTAGTCATTTAGTTTAGTAATTTTGATTTTGCCTTAACATTTTACTTTTTAAATGACAAAATATGTATTGATACCTTGTGTTTTTTTGTCTGTGTGTTAAGCCTTGGGAAGAATGGAGTCTCCCTGGATGGTGTCCTTTATGTGGTAGAAAAGATGACCTCATGTCCTAATATACAGAGGGTCGATGTCGTGTGAGTTCCCGCCAACAGTCACATGCTGGTGCCTGCTTCCACAGATCCATGTGTGATACCTGTTATGAATCCTGTATTCATTCATGTTTGATCTGTTAACTCCTCTTATTCTGTAGTGGAAGCAAAGAAATTAAGGAAATTAGAGTATCCTTGTCTCAAGACCCAGATTCACAGAGGTGGGTCTTATATCTGCTTAAACAGCCTTATACCTGTTAATATGGTATTATACCTGCTTGATATGAACAGGAGACAGAAAGTTCTAGAAGAACTTCATGTATATGGTTGAACAAATTTGAAAATAATTTTGTATTTTCTTTTATCCCTCCTCAGTGTTGAGGATGCCCCGGGCCGCATTGTCAGGTGAGACCATGCCACAATAGGCATTAGAAAAACTCACACTCTCATAATGGTGTTAAACTGGCACATGTTTCAGGGTTCCATTAGAATTAGATTGATGATTGTGTGCTCTGATGCCAAAATGGGCATTACAAGGAAAATGTAAAGCAAACATAACCAACATTTGCCAGACTCTGAGGGGCACATCATACGCATAGAAACAGCAGCTATTGCCTGTACCTGTGTCTTCTAAATCAAGGGTTCCCACACTATGGGTTGCGACCCAAAATGGGTCGCAGTCGCGGATGTGGTGAGTCACCGATTGACCATGAAAAGCCTAATTTATAATACAGCATACATGGTATGGTGCGTCTTTCCACGCACCTGTCAAACAACGAACCTCTGCAGAGGGCGCTGCAAACACCACCTGTCAATGATCGGTCACTATGCTGTTGTCATGTTGAAACTTTATTGTATTGGATACTTTCTGTCCAATCAGAGCAGTCTGTTTCTGGTCGTCGTCTTAATTTAGTATGTGTATAAAGTCAGTCAGGTTGTTCAGTCAGAGTAGCTAGTGTTTAGTAGTCGTCAAAATGTCCAAACATGAGTATAAAGAAGAACATATTTCAGCTCATGGGAGTTTAACTTACACAAAAATGTTCTGAGGGCAAACAAGAAATGATTGGTTCAGAGAGGCAACCAATCAGATTATAGACAAGGTGGGTCCTAGCAACTAGAGGAGACGGGACCAACCAATCAGATGTCTTGGTACTGCCTCGTCTAGTTGCTTGGACCCACCTTGTCTATAATCTGATTGGTTATCGCTGTGAACTGTGATCTTTCTGCTCAGTACGTCCACATTGTCATGTGGATCTCTGTGTGCTTCTCTTTCCACAGCTTTCTGAACTGCACATTTACACCAGATGAGATGCAAAAGCTGTGTCTGATCTTGGCAAGATGTTTCGGACTCTCTGTCATTGAGTAAGTCTTCCAGTTAGACGAAAACAACTTTTCACTTTAGTGATATCGCTCATACTCCGAGTCTGTGCAAAAAAAATGTTCAGTTTAGTTAACTTTGTTTAGTTAGCTCTGACTGAATCATGCAGTGTTAAATTAGTTTGTGATTCTGCTCTTCTGAAATGAACCGACAGCGCTCTTTAACTGTTGGTTAAATATTAATTTGAAAATGTGACTTTTGTTCAATAATTAACTAAATCTTGTGTTTTTCTCTCAAAAGCCACTCACTGTTTTCCTTTCTTGTTACCATGGTGATGTCAGTTTGTCCGGAGGGGTGATGAAGGATGATGCCCTGCAGGTTTTGGTTGACTGGCTGCCGCAGCTCAGTGTCTCCAGGGAAGTTGTGTAAGAGCTACCTTTCTCAGATCTACTCTTCTAACTTTGTCCCACAGCTCCCATAATAACCCAACATGCCCCTGAGCATAACACACAAAACGGTATAAATGCAGCAGACTCAGAGCACAACAGAAAAATCATCAAACCAAACTTATTATCAGTCCTGCTGTGTTACAAAAGATTTCTCTCCTCAAGTATGGCTTAATTTATGCTCCACTGGCCATTTGACGTCACTTCATGTGTTCTGATGTCATTCCTCTCTCAACAGTATGAATTCCACTTTTCTGACTATGAACGGGCTTTCAGTTTTGAGCCATTCACTGACTAACTGTCCTGCTGTGGCCGAGGTGAACATCAGGTAAGTTACCATGGGGTACAAATGTTCATTTTATTCATTACAAATCATGATATGATACAGGTACATGATAGATTTATTTGGTATAGAATGCCACATGTATTTATAAACATTGTGACAACACAGTAGCTAAACTAGGGGGAACCCTTGGTATTCTCGATACTGTTACTTGATACATCACGGGGTATTTATATACTGCTAACTGTGACATCCAGGGTATTTAGAGGTACCGGACTAATTGTGCACGAGTTGCTACAGCCAGGTCTTCTTCTCTTGCAGCCGTCAAGATCCCACCAAGGTGTCAGTAATGTTTAGAGCAGAAACACAAAACCAGTCTTTGGGGTAAGAAAATGCTGTTCTTGGCATTAATAGTTGTTTGTTTGTTATTATTTGTCAAGACTGGTAGTGACTGACTTTCACTAAAAAGGTGGTCAGCTTGAGCAATGTTTTCGCATTCTCTATCTCTGTCGCAGTGAGAAGACAACAAAGGAAGATTTAGTGCAGACCAAGAAACTTAGGTATTTACACTTTGGATTTTGATTTACTGAAGATCTACTGGTGATGAAAGTGCTGGGGATGATTTAAAAAAAAATGGTGGTAGTTAATGGTAATGATGGTGGCAGTGAGAATGATATTGTTTGGGGTGGTGATGAAGATGCTGATGATGGTGGTGATAATGAGTTTTGATCTTGACTCTTCCTAGGCTGTCAGAGTGTGATCTACGTCCTTCCCATGTAGATAAATTGTATGAGACCCTGAGAGGCTGTCAGGGCCTGACCCTTCTGGAGTGAGTATATATATATACATGCAGTGGGGACTCGGGTTCAATTCCAGCTGTGTCCTATTAGTCCTTGGTGATGAGGAATCCCAGAAAGCCAAAAATGCCAATGTTCTCAAACTCAAAAAAAAGATGTGTTAGAGGGGCTTTAGTGCTATCTATTCATCTAGGTGGTTCTGTTGGGAGGTATTGAGCGTAAAAATATCTCTCTTCTCTCATATATCATGGGACTGAATGCCATTTTTTCCGTGAAGAATACCATTCTTTCCATAGTCACAAAGTCTATGGATTATCTTGAGTAACCGGGTCATAATCTCTGGTAAGAGACATTATATTCAAGAGAAGACCAATTTTTCTATGATAGATATCTCCAAAACTAGGCAGCTCCCAGCAGAACAACCTTGATGGATAGACAGCACTAAAGCCCCTCCAAAACATATCTTTTTTTTCCGGTGTTGGGGTGAACCACCCCTTTAATAGGTGATACTACTTGTTTCTTGAGCTGTGTGTGTATTTATGTATGTGTGTGTTTTAACTACTGTTTCACAGCCTGTCCAGTAATGCTCTGGGGAATCAGGGCGTAAAGAAGCTCATGGATCTCTTACCCCATCTCAGAGCTGTCCAGGAAATCAAGTAAGAGTTTCAGCATTCTTAGTATAGATGGAGTGGGTTGAGGGCAAAGAACAAGGAAAATATGCTTAATCTCATGATCTTTGTATGGCATCAACACTGGGTTTCTGCTAAGGGAATCTCACCTCTTTTCGCTAACCTGTGTTTTTAGTGTCAGTGAGAATGGTGTCACCATGCCGGGGGTCCTTGCGGTGGCTGAAGCCTTCTGTAGCCACAGGAGCATGAGAGCTGTGGACATCACGTAAGTTCATAGCAAGGATGGGACACACATAGAAAACCTTTCTATTCCTGTCTTTGTTGGGAACTTCCCATTTACTCTCATTTTTGAGTTTTTTTTTCACAAACCTTATTGCCAACCCCCGCAAAATTGATTTTGTCTTTTTTGCACCTAGAAACATTCATCAACCCAAGACTCCTAGATGGTGAGGGCAGTTTTTTCTTTATGAACAACAAACTGTTCACCAATGGTTGTGTAAATATAAGTTTCTATTTGTGGTGCTAAGGGTGTCTCATTCCCTTCTTTTATGTTTATTTAGCTTCTGAGAAAGGGCATTTTTTTGAACTCCTGAAATAATGGATTTTTGGAGATACATGTTTTTCATTGGACAGCAACAATTTAGCACTAGGCTTACCCATTGGTCAGAGCTAGACTTCTCACTCCCTCTTTCACAATGTGTTTAATGCATATTTAAATGCATTTCTTCCCATTAGCCACGAAGGGAAGCAGAGACTCATCATGAAATTTGGTGTTAATAAAAGGTATTGGCTTCGCCAGCTCAGTTGCATGTGAATTTCCAGAGGAATAGTGTGCCTGCATGTGGGGGCAGCGTGCGGCTCCGTGTGCTAAGCCTGTGTTGCTGTAATCAGAAGGTCGTTGGTTCAAACCTAGCCTCAGCATGTCTATAGTGCCTTGAGCAAGGCCCTTAACCCCCCAGCTCCCTGGGTGCCACCACAGGTGGCTGCCCTTCAGAGACAGCTTACTCTACAAAGAGGAAGTTGTGGGAGGCATAAAGATAATTTCCCCACAGGGATCAATTATTATTATTACCACTGGTCTCATTATATGTCAATATCTTTCCAGCGAACCCCTAAGGAACGTAATGCATTCCACCCAAAAACCTGAAAATGGGTTCCTCCTATACAAGAAATTCAGGTAAAGCAGTCATTGCAGCCAATCAAAGGAAAAGTCGATCTTAATCACACCTGTCCTTCATATTGTAGCATTTCTTTAACTCAAAGCATGTTTCTCTCTGCTACAGTCTTCAGTGCACTTATATCTTTCCTAACAACATGGATGAACTCTGCAGGAGACTGTCACCATGCTCAAGCTTAGTGCAGCTAGAGTGAGTATGATAACCACGACAACCACTGTCAACCCATCAGCAGACGCAGTCTTTCATCCCTTCCAGCCTCAAAAACGCTGTTACTCAAACGTGGGAAGACGACGGTTTGATATTGTTTAAACGGCTTTTTGCTGATGGAATTCTTAAATCTTTTTCTGATTTGCAAAAATGAGTTTGTAAAGATTTAGTTGGTATACTGGTCTCTATTTCTGTCAAAAGGGTTAGGATTAATTTGTTACACAGCAAAGAACTTAGTAAAATTGTATTTCGTTAAAGTGGAATAAATAACATGCTTCACTCTGCGTGGACAGGTCACTAGCTAACTGTGTTAGCATACAGAGATGGACAAGTAACAAGTACAGTGGTCTGCAACATGTCAACTTCAAGCTACTTGCTACTGAGTAGTCTAAAGGACACCAGCTACACACACCCACATATGTATATATCTATATACATTATTAAAAAAAAACAATAAATAAATAAACCAACAAACAAACAAATAAATACAAATAAGATAACATAAAGGCTTTTTTTTTGCTTCCATTACAGCTTCAGTGGTGGTTGCCTGGATCAAAGGTCTATAGTGAATGTTCTGAAGCACCTGCCTCAGATGACTACACTGAAGCTGCTAAAGTGAGACTTCTGGCTCCTGTTTGCAGTCCTTTTAGTGTCGGTGGTCACTCACTGATACAATGGTTTCTTATGCCTGAATTATATTGTTTTTTTTTTTTCAATTTAATTTCCGATCAACGAGATTGATCCTTTTGAGCTTAAGTGACTAGTTATGGGATAGCATTGTGGTGGAGTGTTGCCTCACACTTCCAGAGTTAGGGGTTCAAACCCCGCCCCCTAGTACATGTGGAGTGGAGTTTGGCTATTCTCCTTGAGTTGTTGTATTTACTTATTGCTGTCCTGTCTACCCTGCCCTGTACCGCGTGCTTCCTGGGATGGACTGTAGGCCAGAGGCGTTTAAACTGTGGGTCACACCCCTCTAGTGGGATGCAAAGGAATTTCGGGGGGGGGTTTGAGGTGAGGGCAGACCCTTAGAAGTATTAAAAATAATGTGAATACATTATATGCCTGTACACATAACACAATAGCAAATAAAATTATTATATTTAATTTAATAATTAAAGTTTATTTAGGGCATATATATCAGCCCTGGGGTGGGGGCTGTGAAAAATATGCCCATTTTTTGCTGCCTTACTGTTAATTATACGACATCAAAGCTATTCCATCAAGAACCCATGAATGTTTTCTTTGCACAATTACGCAATATACACTCACCTAAAGGATTATTAGGAACACCTGTTCAATTTCTCATTAATGCAATTATCTAAGCAACCAAT
>JAODKC010000009.1:3535870-3570967 GCA_026777985.1 Mormyrops attenuatus
AAGGCAGTTCTGAAGGTGAAAGGGGGTCAAACACCGTATTAGTATGGTGTTCCTAATAATCCTTTAGGTGAGTGTATGTCTTCAGTGGGCATTCTGGATTTATGTGTTCTCACCTGTTTCAGTTTGTCTGATAATCTGCTGAGAGACGATGGTGTAAAACCCTTTGCACAGTTTAACAGACAACATCGGGCTTCTACCTTAGTGAGGTGAGGTGATTTTTTTCAAGGTATTTATGGTGCTAGTTGCCTTTATTTGTTTTTTTGATGTGCCCCTTGAGTTTTGAGTTTTAATGTGATTCTGTGGATGTTTTTATTCTCTCTGCAGTCTCAACCATAATAAAATCACCCTTGACGGGGCTTTGTACCTGGTGACCGGCATGACCACATGTGCACACTTGCACAGAGTTGAAGTAAGGTGAGGCAGTCATCCACAGTCCAAGCACACTGAGATTAATTCTGCCATTTGTTTCACTTTTGGTCTTAATCTCTACTATGTTTTTGTATGGTGTTGAAGTATAGTCTGTTTGTATAGTAGGTGTGATCTGGCTGCAAGATCTGTGGTTCTGGCATGTAACTGAATTGCTTATTTGTTGCATGCTGTGGACGTGGTCTTTAATCAACAGTCTGGGCGAGGAAGACAGAGCTGTCGTTCATCTTGCTCCAGGTGACAGTTGTGACAAATCCCTGAGGTATGGCTGTAGACAAATAACCCTGGTTTGTTCTTTTATTATCATGTATATGATGGAGGGTAGATCATTGGAGGTTTAAAGGCATTGATCTAGTTGATCACTTTGTGGTTTTTAATGCTTGTCTCTGTCCCCTCCCAGCCTCAGAAATTGCACATTTGAGGTTACTCACCTCCAGATGCTGGCTGGAATTCTATGCTACTGCCCTCAGCTCGTGGAGCTGGAGTGAGTATGTAGGAGAAATGAAGCCACTGCTGTGATGTCACTGGTTGTGTAAAGACAGGCGAGCGATGCTTGATGATTCCAGTAATCATGGTGACAATTTTGGTCAGAAATTAAGGGCTTAACAAGGTGATGGTGATCGTGTTGATGAAGGTGATAGTGATGATGATGGTGTCTCCATCCAGCTTGTCCTGTAACAACCTGCCAGCTGGAGCCCTGGAAACCCTGCAGAAGACACTGAGTTCACTGAATGCACTGAGAAGACTGGAGTGAGCATTTAAATGTGTATACACACACGTGCAGACATAGGCATGCAGACAAAAACATGTAGACAAAAACATGCAGACAAAAACATGCTGACATAAACATGCAGACATAAACATGCAGACAAAAACATGCAGACATAAACATGCTGACATAAACATGCAGACAAAAACATGCAGACATAAACATGCAGACAAAAACATGCAGACATAAACATGCAGACATAAACATGCAGACATAAACATGCAGACAAAAACATGCAGACATAAACATGCAGACAAAAACATGTAGACATAAACATGCAGACATAAACGTGGAGACAAAAAGATACATACTTTGTTTCTAGGATCCGAAACTGTGGGTTGAATCAGCAGGATATTGAGGCCCTGCTGAAGAAGTTGGATTGTAGTCAAAGGCAACTGGAAATCAGGTAGGTGTGTGTGTGCGTGTATATGTGTGTGCCTGTGTGTGTGTGTTTGTGTGTGTGTGTGTGTGTCCACAATGTGATAAAAACCTGTTATTTTGATGACGTAGGGACCATTTTTTCAGTCCCCACAAGGGAAAATTCAATTTTATAAAAATCTGCAATCAAAAAACTAAAAATGCCAAAAATGACTTGTATTTTGTTTGGTAACATATGGTTAGGGCTGGGTGGGGGTTAAGGTTGTCATTGTTGGGATTAGGGTTTTGCCCATAGAAATGAATGGATGGTCCTCACAAAGATATGAGTACAGGTCTGTGTGTGTGTGTGTGTGTGTGTGTATTATATTTATATTACATTGTGGGGACCAGATGTTCCCCCCAATGTAATAAATATCGGTTACTCTAATGTTGCGGGGGCCATTTTTGAGGTCCTGGAATGCAGTCGAAGAATGCCAATAGACTTGTATTTTGTTTGGTAACTTATGGTCAAGGTTAGGGCTGGGTGGGGGTTGAGTTTGTCATTGCTGAAATTGGGGTTTTCCCCATAGAATTTAATGGAAAGTCCCCAAAAAATAATTACCAACCTCTGCGTATGTGTGTGTGTGTGTATGTGTGTGTGTGTGTGTGTGTGTATGTACTGCCAGTTCTGTCACTAATTTCTCACTAATATCTTACCATCAGCTGAGGTTTATGTTCGGCATCACTTTCAGTTCTAGAGTCTCTATAGAGTGGCTTCAGCCTCCCTATTTTTTGTCTCAGCCCCCCAGAAAAATATTTTTTCTAAAGCCTTTTAGCCACTTGTCCCATGTTTTCATATGCATTTTGTACGTTTCACTTTCTTTCTGGATGTAGGAGTCCTACTCAGCGGTGTTGCTGATTGCTGTCGGGACAGAAACAAATTGTCATTCTTTACTGTGATTTCCACATTTCCCCGGGGCAGGGTAGAGGAGCCATGGGTCATGGGACACGCAGCTGTTAGCCTCATTTCCTGTTGTCTTGACCTCACCTCTAACATACAGCAAATCAGGTGAGGTTTACCTAAGAACCTATAGCACGCACTGCCCCTTTTCACCACATAAATATTGCTGAAAATATTGCAGTTTCCTTTCTCTTCTTTAAGAGGGCAAAGCAGCTCTGCAGCCAGTTAGCAGCTATAGAAAATGCATTAATATTTACACACTGAATATCGCATCAAAGACAGCAGAAGCTCCAGCGCTTCCATACAACTGAGTGCATCCTTGCCATGCAAGTAGCTGTTGTTCCCCCAAATGACAAGTATCTATTTCCGCAGGGTGAATGGAACTACTGTAAACATCACACTGGGAACAAGATATGTACAAGGACAGCTTTGTTCAGACACACCAATGCCAAGGTAAAAGGGAAACATGTCACGTTTGTGTGTCAATGATTGTGTCACATTTGTACAGTACTGAGTGTTAGTTTGAAGACTGTCTGTAAAGCTAACAGACTTACAGACATCTGTACTAAACCCTGAAGGGATTATATATGCTCATAACTGTGTTTGGGTTACATGTCCTTTTGTACTGAGCTGTGTTAGTTTGTGAACTGTGTTATTGAAATGCAGTGTACTGATTTTCTCTTGTCCCTTAGAATGGACATTGGAAATCTGGCCTCTGCTATGGAATGCATTGGGTAAGATTACAATAATGTGTATATGTTTAGCTCTGAAGACCTGGGCCCTAGCAGTGACATTTAGTTTTACTTTCGTTTCATCATTGTGATTTCACAGGGCGTAAGGCTCTCATTACCATGTTGCACACTACTGACCTCTGCTGGCAGATGTGTATCTTTTACATTCTTCAGGCAGTTTAGCACAGAGATTTATAAAACTGTTGATAAAACCCACCAGCTTTCACTTTCTTTGCATTGGGGGTGCCATGGTTGACTCAGATCTTCAGAGCTAGAGTTTCAAACCCTGTTTCTGCACTAGGTGTATGGACTTTGCATGTCACCTTGTGTGAGGCAGATTTCATCCAGCTAATCTGGTTTCCTCCTGCAGTCCAAAGACATGCAGTTAGGCTAATTGGCATGTATAAGATGCCTATAGAGTATGATATGTGTGTTCTGTGATGGAGTGGTATCCATGTGTGCCATGTGCTTCCTGGAATAGGCCCAGGTACCATCTATGGCCCTGAACAAAATAAATGGTTAGAAGATGGATGTATTTTGCATGTTTTTGTGTTTTATACATTATTATATTATTTATATATTATATATTAAAGGTGAGATTAGACGGTAATGTAATTTATTGACCTTCAGAGGACAATTAGGAATAAAGTTACATTGTATAAAAACAGATAATGAGAGTGGACATTTTTAAATGTAAACAAAGCACCAAAGAGACTGATGTTTGTTCTGATGTTTGTTCTGCTGTCTGGTGTCTCACTGATTAAATCTGTGTCTTTGCACAGGCTGGTGAACTGCTTTCTCCAAGGTCAGCACCTCATATTCCTGCACCGCATGAGGCAGCGATGTGCTCATCTTATGGAGCTAGAGTAAGTGTGGAGTAAGTGTGGAGCAAGCGGGCGTTTGGTGGAAGCACAGCTTTGCATGCTGTTCTTCTGTGTGCAGGATTTATTCCTCACTCCAAAAACATGTTGTCTGGTTAACTGACAACTCTAAATAGTGAGTGTGTCCTGCATTGGGCCAGGATCCCATCCTTGCCTCCTTTTAGGTTCCATACCTTGTGTCCTGTGTCAAAGGTGGAAATTTCAGGTCCAGAAATAAAAATCCAGACCAAGATTTTGTTTCAAAAAACCAGCTGAGTATAAAGAGTCACAGTTACACAATACTCAGCTGGTTGATTGAAACAAAATCTTGATCTGGATTTTTACTTTCTGGACCTGAACTTTCCACCAGTCTGGTGCTGCCTAGGATAGGCTCCTGGCCCTTCCTGACCTAGGAATTCAAAAACCAGCCCCTAGATAGACAAAATGCATTATATTTGGCTGCAGGTGTAAATGTCTGTTTTGTCCCATGCTCTTATGTAATGTTATGTAATCTCAATCTAAGTTTGTAAAAAAAACTTGAACATATGTTGTTTTCGTCTTTTGTCAAGTTTGTCCCAGAATGATATTGGTATAGAAGGGGCAAAGATTCTCTCATCTATTCTTCCTGATCTGCAGAATCTCAGAAAGCTCAGGTGAGTGGTGTCAGGAATGGAGTTACCAGATAGAATCGACACACTCCCCTGTTTTGGGAATATACAGTAAACATGTAGAATCCTTATTTAGATGTGATATTGTGGCAGACGGTACATGCGGCATGAGTGTTTAAAGAAGATCTGGCTCACAAATCTGGCTCAGGCAGACAAATTACATTCAGCAAAAAAAAGAAGCTATATTTGGGAATTATGAATGTAAACTCCATGTACTGCAGGCGGTAACTGCAGTCCATTCTAATAAATGTTTAGGTTTACGTTCCATGTCTACATCGCACCAGGCAAACAAGAAACATTTAAATGTATAAGAATGTAGAATTTACTATATTACGTAATATTATGCATATAGTTAGACCTCATCTAGAATACTGTGTATAACTTTGAGTGAGTTCAGCAAAGAGCAAAGAAAGTGAGCCCTGCTACTATAGAGGCACTACTGAAGGTTCAGCTTACACTAATCAGCAGCCCTGGTGGCTACAGTACTGGCAGTAGTGATTCATATACATGAGGCTGCAAATAGAAACGACATCATTTTAGATAAGAACAAATCAAAATGCTTCATTATATAAAGGGCGGTACAGCAGCAGGGTGGGGCGAGTAATGTACTCTGCTTAGACGGGCTGAATGGGTCAGGATCTTTTTGTAGTGGAGGGTAAGGTGACGTATTGACCTCTGAGTATCTGCCCCCAGGTTTGAGTACAAAGAGGCTGTGGCTGGTCAAGTTCTGGTCCTAACCATTGGCTTGTCTCAGTCTGCCAGTCTGGAGGATCTGAGGTGAATAGTCATACTGATTTCTACATCTCTATTAGAATAGTAATCGTATGGACTGGTTCATCTGTGTCCAGTAAAGACTGGTCCTGGTTTGATACTGCTGTCTCCCACCAGCTTGGCTCACCATGTGATTGATGATTGCTCAGCCGCTGCCTTGGCAACAACACTACCAGAACTGCCACGACTCCGGGCCATCAAGTAATAGCTCCTCCCCTGCCTTGAATCGATTGGTCAGGTCACTGAAGAAATGTTACTATTCAGCCAGTCACAAAAAAGACAAGGGCCTTTATTGATTTTTGTCTTTATATTGTGTTTTCATTCTTTCTGCTGACTAGTGTCTGTCCCTTCTCTTCAGTCTATCACATTGCTCAAACTTGACCACTGTTGGGGCACGCCAACTTGTAACTGGACTGACCAACTGCCGCTCTCTAGAGGATGTCAGGTGCGTACATCGGTCTTCCTGTGATTACTGCATCTCAGTTCCTGGATGATGGATTAGCTGCTAATGCGCTTAATTTTCTCACCAAACTATTTTAAAATGGTTTAACCGTGTCAAATTCCAACTTCTACAACAGGAAAAAAAAATGTCTTAACTATTCAAGCATACCCTTAATCACGTCAAGCAGAATCTCGCCATTCCATTGACCTGCCGTGATCATGGTATCCTCCTCTGTTCTCGTACTTCCAGCTTGAAGGGCCTGCAGCTAGAGGAAGAGGTTCTGGAACATCTGGCTTCTGAGCTCCCAAATTTAGCCTCTGTTAGACGACTCATGTGAGTAGAGATTATCCGCCTTCAGCTTCTGGGGCCAGTATGATGAAAGATGGCACCAAGAGAAGCTACTGTTGTGTTTTACCACGTCTGTTTGTTTGATTGATTTTTTTTTGTGTGAAATCATTTGTTTTTTTGACAAATTCTATGTCTTCTACCAAAGTTCTTATTTTAATTGGAGACTCACTTCAGTCTGATGTTCATCAAAATATTGATTTTCCAACCAAAGTATTACTAAAAAAGTTACTATGGGACACTAGACCTCATAACCGGGTCAGGAATACTCTACTTTGGAGTACAGTATGGAAGATGTGGCTTTCACGCGGGCTTGAATCATTGTATGGTTACTCAGAAATAAAATGCTCATGGTGGTTAGAAGAATCTGAATCCAGTTATATCAGACTTAGATTTTTCTGTCTGATCAGCTTTTTGCATCATGGAAACATAGCTACAAATGTGTAATTCATCTGGACATCTCCCATAGCATCTTCTTTTTTGAGCTGACTGTAGTGCAGATCAAAGTAAGCAGAAGACTGCTCGGTATGACAAGGTCATAGTTCTTTCCAGACACTGTTCTCCAGTGTTGGAAAGTTTATTCATGAGAAGTTGCACCCTGTTATCCATGAATATCCTTCATCCAGCTTGGGAATTCAGTGTTAAAAAACTTCCAAGCTCCAATCATCCAAGCTCTCCACTTATAATAGTGGGTGACCTTAGTGCCATAAACAATGAAATTTCTCAGTTTTGGTTTCTCCTTTGCACACAGCTTTGAAAAACAAAACATGCTCAATAATTCTGTGTACAAATAAAGAAACATAACCTATAGACATGGTAATAAATTGGTGGGTGAATATGACGATTAACATGGTAAATATTGCAGTAGAAAGATTAATAAGTAGATATTAATAGAAATAGGTTTTAACTTGTCACAGTTAAACATTGATTCCATAATTTCAGTTGATTACCAATCTGCTGAAGAATAACAAAACAGGATGTGGCTGGTTCTTCGTTTTTCTGACTTCCTCATCATTTGTGCCCATGTGTAATCACAAACATGGGTGAGACCATGTATTAGAAGGGGTGAATTTCCTGCCTTTGCACTGCTAAAAGGACTAGCGGTATTTTTGGTGATTGACTTCAGGAAACACCCATCTCCATGCCCCCCCTGACAATGAACAATGCAGTTGTGAGCCAAGTGAACAACCCAGGATGTGATGTCAGGCCATCGCAGGGCACACCCATGCACCATTCATTCACACATGCACGCCTGTGGGCAATTCGGTAACTCCAATTATCTTCGGCATGTTTTTGGAGTGATGGGGGAAACTGGAGTACCTGGAGGAAACCTCATGATGACCCAAGGAAAACATTCAAACTCCACACACGTGGCAGAGAACCACTGTGTCACTGTATCATCCCTCATAGCCTACTCCTAACTTAACCGTAATCCTCTACCGCAGCAAATTAAATTCGTATTAACATCTGCTTATTGGTGATATAGAGAAACATCTCTCTGCTTCAGCCCTCATCCTTTTTGTGCACCTGTTGAGGTTTTTGTGTGCAGTGCCTGGTTCATGTGATTACATGTACTGTTACTGAATATGCACTATGTTCTTTGCATCCTGCACCAAACGAACCAGAAAAAAATTCTGGTGCATAAAGCTGATTCTGATTCCGACGAGCAGAAGGAGCCTCATCCTCAACTCAAATTCTGCCTTATGTGCTTTGTTCGCAGCCTGAGTAAGATCACCGTGGCAACAAGCAGCACTGATTCAGAAGGCGGAGCTGTTTTACTACTGCTGAGGTCTTTGGGGCATTTTAGGAGAATTGAGGAGATTGAGTGAGTACCTTTTTGTACAGACTCTGTATTCCTCATGCACTGAGCATCATACATTACCAATTTTCATTGGCTATGTATTTGCTGATAGATATCATTACTGTTGAGCCTATTAAAAAGCCTGTAAGGGGTAAAATGTCATGTGATCCATATTGCTACGTTTAACTATTTTGTGTCCACTCTTTGAGCACCTGGCCCAGGTGAAACAATCTCTTCTTTTGCAGGTTGGATGAGATGTGGATGGGGGACAGAGGAATACGTGAGCTGGCCAAACATCTGCCAAAATGGACAGGGCTGCGGCAGATCAGGTATGGCTGCCAACAGGATGGTGTTAGCCAGGGACGGAAGCTTTGACTTTGAGATGACTTGTCATCTGTGACGTAGTCCAGAAATCAGCCTATTGTGCATAATGTATGTATTTATTTCCAAAATTCTTTGCACCGGCGTGCACTTTCTGTACATTTAACACATGCATGTTGCATATAACAACTGGACTGTATGTGTCTGCTGTATGAGTAACAGCCGTTGACAACCATAGACAAATTCCCTGTTTGCGTGAGCATACTTAGCTGATAAACCTGATTCTGCTTTAAATGAAACAGAATGACCCCAGAGCCCTGATCCATGGCCGCCAGGGCAAGGTGCTGCAGTTTGACCTCGTTCCTCTGTTCTTGTCGCCCTCACAGCTTGTGCGAGAACAACATTGGAGATGGAGGAGGAGAGAAACTGCTGATAGCGCTGACACACTGCACAGCCCTGGAGGAGATTGTGTAAGAACAGACTCTGCGTGGGTGGGGCTGTGAAAATGCTCTTCTCATTGGGCTAGGAAAGTTAAGGATAAGGTCCAGCCTTGCATGATCTATGTGATTCGATGTCCATGCATGGCTGTAGTCTCGCCGTACCATCCAAGATCTAACTGCACCCTTTTCTCTTAGTCTGTCCGGAAACATCCTGGGAAGTACAAGTGCCGCTCGTCTGGGCGAAGTTCTGCCTTCGATGACTTGCCTCAGAGTCCTGAAGTAGGCGTGGTTTGGGCAGGGCGGAGGGGCCCATATATAGTCTTTTCATATTGGGCTTTTTTTTTTTTGGCTTATCCCATACTTGAATACAAACCTCTTCTTTGTGGAACTTAATGCCTGGTCAGTCCTTACCAAGCATTTGTGTTTAGAGCAGGTGTGAGTATTGACTGTGATTCACTTACCACCACCACCCGTATCGTCTTTCTGTAACCTGAACATACTCGTGCACATCAAATATTATTGCATATAGAAGTGATTCATATCCCAAGCCTGGCTAAATCTGTGTATTGTTATGTTTAGTCTTCAGCATAACCAAATCGAGCCAGCAGGAGGCACTGCTCTGGTAACTTCCTTTCAAGCTTGTAGAAGTCTGACAGACATTAAGTAAGTTTTTGAGCTACTGAACTTGCACACCTCTGCATTCTCCTGCTGCCTGCTTCATCTCATCCTTTATGCCAGTCAGATAATTTTCTAAGCTGTTCCCATGTGTGGTGTTTGTTTAACAGTTTGTCTGGAAATCCGCTTGGGACAGAAGGTGCCGCAGCCTTGTCCTCCATCCTGCCCCACATGCCATCATTAAGAAAATTACAGTAAGATATTTCGACCATGTCTGATGGCACGCAGATCTACACACAGTGTCCAGTATAAGGGAACATCATGACGTGTGAATAAATGAGCACATGCCTTTAGGGTGGTTTGAAAAAATGACCGATTCAACTCCAAAAAACATCCAGGGTATCCAGGATTATAGTGGTTACCTGCAGCTAACTTAGCGCTCTGTACAAGGCTGTCTGACACAGGATAACTGTCTGTTTGTCTTTGCATTGCAGTCTGGTCTCTGTTCACACTACTGAGCTCAGCAGCATAACTGCTTGTCTGGAAAACTGTGCCTGTGGAGAGGATATTAGGTGAGGTGTGTGTGTGTGTATGTGTGTGTGTGTGTGTGTAGGTGGGTGTAGGTTTGTGTATGTGTGTGTGTGTGTGTGTGTGTGTGTAGGTGGGTGTGGGTGTGTGGGGTCCAGATATACCTTACCTTGTGGGGACCAAATGTCCCCACAATGTGATGAATGCCAGTTTTTTGACCTTATGGGAACCATATTTTTGTGTTCAATCATTTCTATGTGAAAAATGCTAATGCTAACTATGACAACCTTAAGGTCGTCATGTTGGGATTAGAGTTTTCCCCATAGAAATGAATGGAGAGTCACCACAAGATGCAATTACAAACCTGAGTGTGTGTGTGTGTGTATCTATAAATGTGTGTGATTTATGAGATTACATAAAGGTATTAAGTGTGCATTTGAGACAAAATGATAACAAGTAACTTGGATTACTTTCAGTTAAATGGCTTTAAATAGCACCTCTTTAATAGAGTTACCCCGTGAGATTAACAAGAAGTGTCATTAACAGTTTAAGGTAACAATAGCAAAATGTTTAAAAAGCGAGAAGGTGACAGAGGAGAGGAAACAAAACTCTACAGTTTGATAGAAAAGAAAAGACTGCTTGGGGTCCAGAATCAGCTGCTTGCCTACTGCACCATGTATGTTATAATCATACAGATCAGAGCATATCACCTAGGTAACATAAAAATCTATCAGATAAGTCATCAGTCGTCTGCTTATATCTATATTCGTCAAATAAATTTCTGTCTCGCTCTTTCATCTGGCCAGCTTGGCATGGAATGGTGTTGGGGATGATGTGGCCCTGAAGCTAGCTGAGGTCCTACCCATCTGCCAGAAGCTGAAGAGAGTAGAGTGAGTGCCGGTCTTTACACAACCCGTGTTGTGTTTCACAGGATGAGGCTGAGAACGCAGCTGTCCGAGGGAGGAGCTGTGACAGACTGTTAGCTGTTGATAAGGTTTCTGATGTCATGTGTTACAGTTTGGAGTCTAATAAGATCAGTGTGGTGGGAGCAGAGGCGCTGGCTGCTAGCTTACAATCCTCATCGTCCATCCAAGTGATCCGGTATCAGTATTTATGTGTGTCAATGAGTGTTTGTGTATTATGTACACCAGTGTTTTCCAACATGGTTTTCAGGGACTCCCAGACAGTCCATGTTTATCGGGAGCAGGGAGGGAGCTAAAACATGGGGCTTTCTGGGGATCCCCGAAGACCGGGTTGGGAAACATTGATGTAGACTGTGAGAGCGAGTGTGTGGATGTTATGTACTCTATGTATGAGAGAAAGAGTGTGAGTATAAAAAGTGTAAATACCTAAATAAACACATTTTAAAATATTAATCTGCCTATAGAAGCAACATTTTGGCTTGTTATCAACAGAGGTGTCAATTTCAGGTCCAGAAAGGAAAAATCCAGACCAGGATTTTGTTTCAACCAACCACTTGAGTACTATTTGACTGTGACTCTATACGCTCAGCTGGTTGGTTGAAACAAAATCCTGGTCTGGATTTTTACTTTCTGGACCTGAAATTGACACCTCTGGTTATCAGTAAATCTCTAGGGAGGGGTTGGAAATCCTGATTATCATTAAGCCTAAAGTCAAAGCAAAGCCTTCAGAGATAAGGAAATTCAAATGTATCTGTGTTTGTATGTCTTAGGCTGTGGAAAAACAGCATCTCCAGGGAAGAAGCACTGAGGCTGAGTGCAAAGGAACCACGGCTCAACTTTTCGCCAACATTACTTTGAACATTTGAACCGTGTATGTCTGGGATAACATGGAAGTCCAAAGAACACAACTTTTGAGCATTACTTGACTAAATTTCATATTGCACTGAGTAGTAATGACCTCTGAAAGTCAGAGGGGATGCAGGGATTTGTTATCTTGCCTTTTCAATGGAGAACACATATACTTGAAAATATACTACACCACAACGCAAACAGACAGTCTTATTAAGCTGGGGGGGGGAGGAGTTTGTACAGTAGACAGGCATTTAGACATGAATCACCGTCATATATAAATGATGGTTTTGAAACTTCTACTGATTATAATGTCTTTGGTTTGGGTTCATAAACAAGTTGAAACACCTCATATATTTTTGTAGAAGATCATCAACTAACTATTTCAGGGTAATAGGCGTATGATGTCTTAGATAAAGACTTTTAGTGTGTCCTGCACCTTTAAGTTACACGCAATTGAAGCCCCTCCCTCACTTCCAAGATCTGCACATTGTGTTCTCCATCATTTTTCGTATTTATTACAGATGATCTCTGAACTTTTCATAAAATGCTTCTTGTTATATTAAATTGTCACCTTTTGTGAAGCTCATTTTTCAGTGTTTCATTGAAATGTAAATATCCATAACCCTGCCAGACATGGACACCATGCACAGGATCTGGTGACATATGCAGCTACAATGTGCCAGGAGATGGCAGTACGGTCAAATAATGGGAATGTAAATTTGGGGGGGCTTTATTTCCAGGTTGTACTGGACCATGCTGTCACCTGACATCTCACTCTGCTTATTCGCAAAGTGTAAAGATTTACGCTTCAGGTGACCTGGGGGTGTCCCACAAAGCAAGATTTCGAAGTTAGCCGGGTTAACTTTAGCTAAAAGTCATGATTGTCCAATAGGAATGCTCCTTACCTAAACTCTTACTGGAGAGTTTAGAAGTCATGACTTCCAGCTTAAGTTAACCAAGCTAACTGTCAAATCCTGCTTTGTGGAACACCCCCTGGTGAGATGCCCTGCAATAGGCTGGAATTACAGCTAACATTTCATCAAATGAGCTGTTATTCACCATGACCCTCATGTATTTAATAGATGTGTGAAAGGGGCAGACAAAAGACTAAGGGTACAGTTTCCAAGTTGTTGACCTTATATAGGATACACACAGCAGGCAAGACATACAGACATGGACACATTTGTTGGTACCCTTAACAGCTCATTTAAACAATGCTTCATTTCTCCTCAAAAGTGATGCAAATAAAAGCAATTCTCTAGTGTACACCTGCATGCCTTTAGCATATGATAGCATAAACCCAATAAAATTGTGAAAAGAAATGATTTGTTGTTTATTTTACAAAGATACATAAACCAGTTACGGACAGATTTGTTGGTAGCCCCAAAGAGACTATTTATCTTTGCATTATGGTTTCATGTTTCTGACTAAGTGTTTAACCTTAATTGGTATCACAGGTGCTTTCAAGTTTGTCATCAGCTGTTCAGCCTATTTAAAGGGAAAGAATGTGCTACTGTGTTATCATTGTGTGCACCACACTGAACATGGACCAGAGAAAGCAAAGGAGAGAGCTGTCTGAGGAGCTCAGAATGAAGATTATAGGTAACCTCTTGTTAAAGGTGAAGGCTGTAAGACCATCTCTAAGCAGCTTCACGTTCGTGTGACCACAGTTGCCAATTTTATTAAAAAGTATAAGGTTCATGGGACTGTAGCCAACCTCCCAGGACGAGGAAATGCAACCACAGGTTGATCAGAAGGATAGTGTGGATAGTGGAAAAAGAGCCAAGGACACCATCCAGAACCATTCAAGCAGAGCTCCAAGGTCAAGGTACATCACTTTCTGATTCCACCATCCGTTGCATTTTGAGCAATAATGGACTCCATGGAAGAAGACCCAGATGGGCTCCGCTATTGACAAAAAAAACATAAAAAGACAAATTGGAGTTTGCCAAAATGCATGTTGACAAGTCCCAAAGTTTCTGGGAGAATGTTCTTTGGACTAATGAGACAAAGCTGAAGCTTTTTGGCCAGTCACATCAGCTCTATGTTTACAGAAGGAAAAATTAAGCTTTAAAAGAAAAGAACATCATACCTACTGTGAAACATGGAGGGGGCTCGACTTTGTTTTGGGGCTGCTTTGCTGCATCTGGCATGGGGAACCTTGAATCTGTGCAGGGCACTATGAAGTCTCAAAGCACCAAAGAATGGCTGAGAAAAAAACATTGGCCCTCCATGAGCCCAGCTCTTAATCCTACTGAAAATCTATGGAAAGATCTGAAAATTGCAGTGTGGAGACGCCACCATTCAAACCTGAGACAGCTTGAGCAGTTTGCTCAGGAAGAGTGGGCCAAACTACCTGTTGGCAAATGCGGATTCTCATTGTGAAGTACAGAGATTGCTCGTTAGCAGTGTGCTGCAATAGGTGGTCCCACAAAATATTAAATTAAGGGTACCATCTTTTTTGTCCATGCCATTTTCATTTGTTTATATGACATAGTCAGCTGAATCAATAACCAACAAAAGTCTGATTTGTGTTAAACGTGGAACAAACAATAAGCGATAGTTTCGAGTTATTTCAGAAATAGTTGTGTTTTGATTTTTGTGGAAGGGTGCCAAAAAATTTGTCCACGTCTGTAACTGTCCTTAAAAAAGTAGATGATGACTTCCAGTGGTTGTGGATAAGATAACTTCATGCCTTTACTTTCATGCACACAAATAACGGCTTCTAAAATCACTGACTCTACAGGAGATCTTCAGGTACATGATTCGGAGACGTGCTCAAAAATAAAATTGAGGCCAGTACTCAGAATTGAGTCTGCAGTTAGTCTGTGTATTGAGAGAGAATAGTCTCTCTATATATCATGGCAAAATTTAATGAATTTAACACTCACTTACATCATGGAAACCGTGGTGTTCATATTAGCTTTTACAGCTTTTGGGGACTATTTTAAGATCTTTACTGAATAAATACTGGAAAATGTTTTAATTTCTTTGTTTCCGGAAAGCTTTGCCAGGACAAATGTTGTCACTGTGTCAGCCTGTTTTATTTTGGTGTGTTCTAACTGAATCGCCTCATGCCCATTTTATAGATGCCAGGTTCGGTTAAGTTTTGAGTATCTGCCCATCTGTGTATCCCAAAGTATAATTTTGTCCAGCTGCACTCTTCTAAGTAAGATAAGAGACCACGCCTCTGTCCACTTCCATATTGCCAACATCACACACAATCCTCTGCAAATTCCAGTCCCAAGATCAAACACCACACACCCAGCTCCTATCCAGCCCCAAAGTCCTGAGATCACACACTGCACACCAAGCTCCTCTCCAGCCCCAAAGTCCTGAAATCACACACTGCACACCAAGCTCCTGTCCAACCCAAAAAATCCTAAGTGAGATCACACACCACACACCAAGCCCCTGTTCAGCCCCAAAGTCCTAAGTGAGATCACACACCATACACCAAGCTCCTGTCCAGCCCAAAAAATCCTAAGTGAGATCACACACCGCACACCAAGCTCCAGTCCAGCCCCAAAGTCCTAAGTGAGATCACACACCGCGCACCAAGCCCCTGTTCAGCCCCAAAGCCCTAAGTGTGATCACACACCACATGCCAAGCCCCTGTTCAGCCCCAAAGTCCTAAATGAGATCACACACCGCGCACCAAGCCCCTGTTCAGCCCCAAAGTCCTTAGTGAGACTCACGACCTACTTTCATATAACTCATTGCATTTTTCCACGTCTGCGCTAATATTAATTACAGCTGTCACACAATTTGTAAATTATATTAAGTGCGACACACCAGCCTTTGCGCACTGCAGGAAAGAGCGGGTAAACGGTTGTGTATCGTCTGACGGACCCTCAATGGGCGGAGATTTCCTAGCTGAAGGCTGGTCCCTCTAACTTCCAAGAAGTGTTGGAAAAGCCAAAAACTGGAGACGTGTCAGCAAAAATGGCGTATTTACATGCTGGACTGTAGGCTCTCGCAGGTCGGCTGTGAGTCTGAAACAGGAGGTAATGTGAAGCTGCCTGACTTCAGGACTGGAAGAAGCGCAAGAAGTCTCCGCACCGCTCATCTCGCTGCAGACGGTGAGCCGCGGCACCTAGGCGTTTGCTGCCAATTTACATTCTCGGCATGATTCTCCGTATTAAATGGCTACTTGCTGTTAGTTGTGGAATAAGAAATTCGGTTATTTATCTTTTTTATAAAAAAAAAAAAGAAGAAGAAGAAGAAGAAAACAGTTTGCAGATAAGCTGAAATGGTTCATCATCAATGTAGATTCCCTGCGGGGAAGAGAGTCGCACGTTCGAGTCTGGTATGGATGATGAACATTTTTTAAGAGTTTAAAGAATGTCTGCTTTTCTAAGAGAACCCGTGAAACTGACAGTGCAGTCTTTAATGTATAGGCTAGCTGCTCAGATCTCATTAACGTACTGTAAGTGTGATTCCTTTTAAATGCGGCGGGCAGAAATGTACTTCATGTTCATGGTATAATAATAATAATAATAATAATAATAGCTGTAATAATATTATTAATAAGAGCTGTAATTGCAGTAATAATAATAATAATAGTTGTAGCACTAGTAGTAATAACAATAATAATAATAATAATAATGGTAATATATACTGGACGAGTTCGGGGTAAGCGTCTATTCACACATATAGTAGAGGAGTTGACCCAATAATGATCAAGATATGGGTCTCTGTAGTAAATGGAGAAGACGAAGCAAATGAAGCGGCTTCAGAATACTGTGGACTTAAGACCTACTGACGGCATGTTGAAGTTGCAGGCGGATGCTGCTGCTGTTCCTACGGGGTCGCGGGAATGTAACTATAGGCTTCTGTTATGCAATCCAGTTAAAATCGATTTACTGAGTAATACAGTTACTTTTAAGGGAGTTGAGTCCAGCCCCTTTTCCTCAATTCAGAGACTACAGTGTGTAAAGGACACAATTGGAAACTACACAGATGTTTTCCGCTGGCTTTTCTGGTGTAACTAATTTCCATCCTGTTTGCCAGCAGTACCACCCTTTTAGCCAAAGCAGCTATTCATGCTACATGACTGGGGCATTTGTAAGCAGTTAGCGTGGCTGTGAGCAGACCTATTCCCATCTAGCATGCATGTACCTTGTTTGCTCTGGAGCTTAGCGCGTGACTGACCCAAATACTTTTAGTTACGGCGATTTCAGTGACCAGTTGCTGCTAAATGTTGTCCTCTATCAAGCACCACAGTGTAGCTGTTTATTTTAACTTGGTAAGAACTTATGGCTCTTCCTGCTTGTTGAGCCAAATTTTTCGGATCTCCTGAGGGGCAAAGTGACGTGTCCACAAAAATCTCTTAGGTGTCCCATGTGATTAAAAACTTAATTTAGGAGACATTTATCCAAAGCAGCAAACAACTGACAAATCACGGTCAACCAGTCACTGGGACCATTGGGGGTTAAGGGCTCTCTGCTCAAGGGCCCAACAGTAAAATCACTTTGCCAAACGCAGGGTTTGAACCAGGCATCTTATGATCACAGGCACAGCGTGCTAATTCACTGAGCTACACGCCGCCCCTCAGTGTTTGTCCAAACAGCTCCCTAATGCAGCAGTATTAGAGTTTCTGTGGCACATTGGCTGAGCTACTGGTTCTGTACAGTCCTACAATTCCCAGTGAGTATTTTGCCATCTGTACCTGTTCTTCTAGAGTGTAGTCTGTGTCTGACCCAGATGCAGCTGGTAAAAATATAATGAAAAATGCTGTATTAGGAAACAACAGAAGAATCTGTATCTGACAACCCAAATTTTCAAAACCTGTATTGCCTGTTTTTCGTGCTCCTTACCCGACTATTTCAGGCTAATGGCAGCTTCTTTGTCACATTTCTCAAGGTGTTTGACTTCTCACTCCGGGTTTCAGGGTGTATTTGTTGGAAGCGAGGCCTTTCTGGGGTAGAGATGTGAATCGAGGCCTCCTCTCAGCCTGAAAGCTGTCTTCTGACTTCCTGTAGGGTTACAGTTTGCTTCTGCAAGAAGTCCCCAGTGGTTATGTTCTCTCAGCCATCTTTTAAGAAGGTTGACAAACTTTAGCAGCAAAGGAGAAAGTTGGTGCCCAGGTATACAGAATGGATGTCAGAGGCATCCCATGTGTATGTGGCTTTAACTGCTAGTCTGAGTACTGCTATCTCTCTCACACACACACACACACACACACACACACACGGTGTCATGCACAAATACTCCCACATACACATTCTTGCACACACACATACACATTTGCATTCTCCTTCCTCTGTACCTGACTCCAAGGCCTATTTCTCACTGGAATTTCACTCTGTGGCTATTTAAAGCGAGTCCTCGACCCAGCTACTGCTTAACCTTCTCACAACGCATCTGCAACATTGTGGTAACGTGATTGCACTGTATTTAAGGACATTGTGTTTTAGGTCGGTTAGTTGATGGACTCTTTCTGTTTTTAATATCTGTTTGGGGACTAGAACAGAGTGGTAGAATAATGGACAGAGCCTGGTGTGATTAAAGAATTGTACTTAATCCCAGACCGTCAGCTGAATAATTGTCCAAATTAATATTTGAAAGTGTAACATATTCAAGCCTTTAGAAGTATTTTGGATGATTTTATAATTAGACTCTACAAATAAACAAACCTGTCTCAGAATGTATCATACCAGGTCAATGTCAAAAATTTGGCATATAGTGGAAGGTGTGAGATCTCCGACACACTGCACAGTGGAAGGTGTGAGATCTCCGACACACTGCACATTTCTTTTCTCTATATCAGTCACGCAGCTTCCATCAGGAGCTCTCAACTCAGTTTTGTGGGGAGTCACAGTAGGGGTGTTTCCATCGTGCAGGTTCTGTTTTGCATTAGGGGTGGATTTTCTCAAAGAGGAAGCAAGGGTTTAGCGACATGTGGGGGGTGCGGCTTGCCGTCTGGCAACGAAGGAAAAGTTGGGCTCGAGGAGGAACGACATAAGTATGTCTTTGTAGGGGTGTGTGTATGAGGTGTGCTTCTGTTTTTGTCTTTGACAAGCTGAGGCTCTGGGAGACATGATGTCTGAGTCCAGACACAGCTTCATTTAGAGCTTCTAGCTGTCAGGGTGCTGATCTGGTAAAGCTTCCGCCCATGTACTGTCCAGAAGATATAGAATGAAAAGGCTGTTATTTGTCAGTTAGTTTTTTATTTTAAACCAGCTATTTTAAATGTATTTTTTGTCAAAATCACTGTCATAAAATAATATGATATGATGACATTTTTGGGCTCCCCCCAAATGGACACAGTCTCTCACCACCAGCTACTTTTTAAAAGCCCAGCTATTTAACACATTTTTGTAATGTCGATGCCTTTCAAAGAAATTCCTTTTCCACCTGACAGTTTGTTCAAATAACTGTTCAAGGAGGTATTTTGAAATGAAATGTGCTGTTAGTGTTAATCTACTAGAGTCAGGGTTCTTGTTGGCAGGAGACGGGTGGGTCCATCTAACTTCGTCATTTGCTTTAGTCTTGGTCTTTCTGTCTGTCTTTCTCAATCCCCAGCAGGTCTGGTACAGTGTTTGCCTTCTGTCACTCTTCAATCCTGCAGTATTGGGATTAGTGTTAAATCACTAAACTTAGGGTTGGGTTGTGGACAGCTTCTTCATCATTCTTTTGCAGATGGTGGTCTCTAGTGTCTGAGTGGTCTGTACGTCTCCTTTCCCTAGATTGTGTGGTTTTTTTTTTTGCTATAACCCATTTGGATATTTATAATCTATTCTGTCAATCCATCTGTTTCAAGATGGTGCCCAGGAGGCATACCATGGTGCATGCTTCGTGTTTGCGTTATGGTTCATTTATGTTTTGAAATCAAATTGCTTGCAAAAAAACAACTGTCAGTAGCTACTGAACAGACATAAATTTCATGGATAATTTGATTGACACAAACGAATGGATGAATGAATGAATGAATGAATGAATATTTTCTTATTAGGGGAATTATCAAATGCAAGCTATTGAAAGTTGCTTCAAATGTACCGCCTGGGAAGCATTTGAAATTGACTGTGGCTCCCTGGATATCTATACAGGCACAGTGATGTCATACATTTGGTTTTGCAAAAATGCTAACATCTCCACAAAAAACTGTCATCAGACATCAACAGAGAACATTGATTTCCAAGGAAATAGTAGCACTTATGTAGGAAGAAGGAGTGGTGCATTAGCAGAGAGAAGAATGTTTACAAGGCGAAGAGCTTGTTGGAAATTATCAATGCATTCTGATCCTCCCTCTCAGACAAGCTCAATCAGTTCCGTGCGCGCTTTGACAGTGATGGATTATCCTGCCACTCTCTGCAGCCACCTCCTCCACCATTCACCATTCAGAAGAACAATATGAAGAACAATTATATCAAAAGGAAAGTTGCAGGTCTGGATCAGCTCCACTCTGCTTAGTGAGATCTTTGACACCTTATTATAAAAGTGCTAAAATAGTCTATTATCATCCCAGAGTCATCCAAGATTCTATCTGCACTTTATGTCTGCATTTGAATTTCCTCTTAGCATCAATGAGATCATATTAAAAAAAAAAATGAATCTTTTTATTCACAAAGTACAAAAAGTACAAGGAATATGTTCTGGTGCTGGCGTGACATATACAATTAAACGTAGAATCAAGACAAAAAACAATAATAAAGAGAGTAAAAGTAAAATAGAAGTAGAAAAATAAAAAATGAAGATGTGCAGACATCAGGTCACTCCCACTAGACCGAGACGATTGCACTACGTGCGGAGGGATCATCATTGACGTCTCTCATCTAGTCTCACCACCTTTTTCACACTGTCCCTTTCAGCAGACACTACATGTCACTGACCTCCGAATGCTCAGCAGCCTTGTCTACATTTTTGTGGATAGAGACTAAGTCTAACCATTGTAACATTACTGCACATGTATACTATCTATATTGCACATTTTTTTGTATTCGTGCATTGTAAATGTTGCACACTGCTTTGAATTTTACAGTATTTATTGTATGCTATATACAGGGTTACCTTTTACCTAAACGTAACTACTCTATGCTAAACTCTCAGGTGTAATGAATGTTTTATTTTCTGTGAATGTCTTTGGTCTTTGTACTCTGCTGGACCAAATCCAAGCACCGGCAACAGCAACTGCATCTCGAGCTTTCGGTTTTCTCCTTTTTTCTATCCTCTTGATTTGTTTCTTGAGGGATTCCAGTTCATGCAGGATGACATGTGCCACTATATGTTTGTGTTTACTGCGATTTCATCTATTAGATGTGCGGGTCGGTTTTTAAAAAAATCCTAGATATGATTTCTTCTCCAGCATAAATTTGGACACTTTTTATGTAGTATTTGCATATAGACAAATTATAAAGTTCTTGGTCATTTGTTTTGATTTGTATTCTATTTTATTCTGTTTCTTATTGTGTTTTTTGTTTAAAATGTTCAGGCCTTTCTTTTGGGGCAGCATCTAGTAGGCATAATTTATCTCCAGGTAATAATTTATGATTTTATTTTTATCTAATCATTATAAGGAATGTTTTATGATTGTCCTTTTGCATTCAGTTTAAAGTTTCCCTTATTTGCACTTGACATTTTATTTATTTACAGTTGAGAATTCTGGGTTAGCCAGTACCTGGAGCAGTTTGGGTTAAGGGCCTTGCTCAAGGGCCCAATGGTGGGATCACTCTGCCAACCAACTGGCAAATTTGAACTGGCAACCTTCCAATCACAGGCACAGAGTCCTAACCCAGAGAGCCCCAATAGAGTCTCCCTACCTCTTATTCCTTAGGAATTATCTGGAGTACCCCCTTGTGGACACTGCCTTAAATAGAATCACAGTGCCTTCATCAAAATATTGCCTTTCTGTGCCGTATCTGTGGAATTTGGAATTTTGGGAAGCTGTGATTTAAAATTTAAATGTGTGATTGGGATGGATTTTTTTTTTTACTTGTGAGTGTGTGTTTAATCTGCCATTGTAATGTGGGCCAACTTTTTAAAAATGCCCTTATTTGTGCTGTTAGTAAATGTTATTACTGATCTATGTTACTATGTGTACAGAGTTTAAAAAAAATACTCTATGTATTCAAATACCTACCCATACGTCCACTGTTGTTTCTATGTTTTTGTGTAAGCTATTAAAGCCTTTGTGAAGAGTGGCTGATCGTGCTACTGTAGTGTTCCGAATCTTTAAGTCATGAGTGTCTTTTATGTAACTTGTTTGCTTTATGGAGAGTGTGTTCAGGAAATCGTCAATATATGCTCCTACCTTGCATGATTCATTACCACAGTATAATACTACTGCTATCAAAAGTGATTTCGAATGGAATTGTCCAGCTTTGCTAATTCTTGTCTACCTCGCATTGTGTTTGGACTTATCACCTGTAATCGGTGACAATAATTACTAGATGTTATGATCAAAATGTAATCAGAAAAACAACCATAATTGTGTATATAAACTGATATGTGATAAAGGTAGTAATCAACGGTCTGATTGTTCCCTGTGTTTTTCTCAGTGTCACATGGCCTACACACTTGGATCTGCACTGGGCCCTCAGTGCTGTGTTACCAAAGTGGAGCTGTCTGTCTGCGGCAGTAATCTCCTAGACCGAGATGTCACCTCCAAGTCAGACCCTTTCTGTGTGCTTTTCTTGGAGGTGGATGGCAAATGGGTGGAGGTGAGAATGACAAGGGGGGGTAACGTGTGTATGGGTATAAAATGGGTATGGTGATAGCCTGTGGGGGGAGCACTGGTGGACAGTGGGATGTGAAGACCAAGGAACCTGTTGTTAAGTCTTGTAGCATGTCTAGCCTGGGGGTTATTATGGTGTTCTCTTAATTGTTTATATACATTTATCTGTGCCATGTGAATGTGAGCATGTGCCTTTGCCTGTGAGTATTTCCATGTGTTTGTATGCATCTGTGTATGAGAGTAGCAAACAGCAAGAGGGATTTTGCATGGATTGAAGGGACTGTTATAAAGACTAGATGGATGAGAGTTGGGTGTCAGCATGATACAAATCAAACTTGGGATTGATGCTTTGAGGGCAATAAAGGAAACTATCTGAACAAACTGAGGGTTACAAAAACAGAACAGCTCAATGTAAGGCACAGGTGAAATGAGCGGTGTAAAATAATCTGTGTGTTTTGCAGATCGGGCGAACAGAAACCGTTTTAAACAACCTGAACCCCGTGTTTGGGGTAAAGTTCCAGGTGGATTATCACTTTGAGGAGATCCAGAAGCTTAAGTTTGCCATGTTCGATGAGGACAAATGCAGCAACCAATTGTATGAGCATGACTTCCTGGGAGACTTCACCTGCACGCTCGGGGTGGTGAGCGATCCCATTTCCCCAGCTGTCCTCACTCTCCTGTCTCGTCTTTAACTTTTTCTTGACCTTTTCTTAATGACTTCTTCACAACTGATCAGGTCTCTCTCACCAACAGATTGTCTCTAGTAAGAAATTGCATCGGCCTCTGACTTTGGCTAATGGAAAACCAGCAGGAAAGGGTGCCATCACTGTAAGAAGCTGCAAGCTCGCAAATATGCACAAGCATGCTCACGCACATATGCATGTACCTCGGCATATTGCCGTTTCTCATTTAAGTTTAGTCCCTAGTCTTAGCAGAATAAATTGATGACAAAATGTTCTTTCCAGTAGATTTTAAAAGCATAAAATGTTGCTATTTCAGGAGTCATCTGTCTTCACATGATGGTAAAAGTCCACAGCAGATAAGTGTTTATAAACATGCACACACACACAGATCATTTTCTTGTCCATTGAAGCGGATGATGCCATCCTCACATAACTTGGTTTGGGGGTAAGAGCTATTGACCGAATGCCTCTTGGTGTGACACTGGATACTCTTGTGGAAGCTACCTGCTGTGCTGTAGATTGGCCGGGTGACTGGGGTGGTGCATGGCTTCCTCTCAGCAGTGCACTGTCACTAAATCTCCTTTCCAGGATGGTTTCCTGTCAGCTGGCATGAGTGATAAAGACCTCCCCGGTTAGGGCAGTTGGCGCTCATCTCAAGGGCTTGACTCGACATTTTTTCATTTAATCCCTGCTGTGATTTCTTAAACATTTTTAACGTCCTCCAGATGGCTTTACAATACTTGATTGAGCCTTTTGCCGTAAGTGGTGGTCTGGCTTTCTGGCTACATGTCCAAACCAACAGAGAAGACATTTGGCAAAGGAAGGCGTCAGTGCTACGGGAGGTAGTGGTGAATAGTTATTGAGTGACATTGTGGTACTCCGGGCTCAGTGAATGTGAAAGTCTTCCGATTCAAAAGATTTCTGTACGGAGTCCAGGTTTCAGATCTGCAGACGGGTGTGGAAATGCAGGCAGAAGTATTGGTGACCATGGTACTGGTTTAACAGTTGCCAGTGTAGGCCAATCAAAATTGAGAGAGGTGGATACAAGTTAACAGTTGGAAAGAAAACAGTGCCAAAATGCATAAATCAAGGAAATATACGGAGAGAGAAATCTTGATGTTTCACAAGAGTGGTGAGAAGCTTGCACTTGCTCACCTACTTGAGGTGAACTGCACGCATGGCATTATTTACACTGCCTTCATCTTTGCACAGTGTGAATGGTTACATGAAGCATTATTTTTAATTGTACCTCCAGATAACAGCACAGGAACTGTCAGACAACAGAGTAATCACACTCAGCCTGTGTGGGAGGAAACTGGACAAGAAGGTGAGATCGCTGACAGCACTCTGTCTGTGCGACTCTGCTGCCTCTGTGAACTTAGCTTTACGTCCGGATCTGTCTCCAGGATTTCTTTGGGAAGTCGGACCCTTATCTGGAATTCCACAAGGAAGGGGAGGATGGGAAGTGGATGCTTGTCCACCGGACAGAGGTGCGAGCCATTTTCTTTTGTGTACGCACATACTCTTTCATGCACATGCACGTGCACATGCAGGCAGGACATTAATATCTTGCAGCAAAGCAGGCAGACAGGCACACACACACACACACATGCATGCGTAGACAGGCACACACACATGCATGCATAGATAGGCACACACACATGCATGCGTAGACAGGCACACACACACATGTGTAGACAGGGACACATGCATGCATAGATAGGCACACACACATATGCATGCGTAGACAGGCAAACACACACACATGCATGCGTAGACAGGCACACACACATGCATGCATAGACAATGTTGAGGAGTAACTACCTACATGTAACAGTGTTATGTAATGAAATTACAAAATAAATGTAACTGTAATCCATTACAGTTACTGAGGGGAAAATAACTGAATTACATTTACTAATTACAAAGAAGGTTACATCTTAATATATTCTTTCAGGTAAAAAAAAAAGCTTAGGTAGAATATAACATTCATTTTGTTGCTTTGCATCTTTTCGTCGTGCCGACATGCCTTTTTTGGCATATTTCCAGACAGTGGGGGTCAGCAAAGCCGTGGGGGCTTTTCAGCTTAATTGCCCAATTTAAGCTAGAAAAGTAATCAAACATAAGTTACATTAGTTTGACGTAATCAAAATAGATACATTACTTATTACATTTGTAACAAGGTAACTAGTAATCTATAACCTATTACATTTTAAAAGTAACCTTCCCAACACTCTTCATAGACATGATGAGGCCTGTGTTATATGCTGTGAGCAGGTGATCAAGAACACCCTGGATCCTGTGTGGGCACCCTTCACGATACCCTTCATCTCTCTCTGCAATGGTGACATGGAGAAGAGTATTAAGGTAGATGTGAATGACGGGGTACCATGTCACCTCGGCCAGGGCCGGTGCCACTAGAATGTAATACTGTTATTAAATTTTTGTTGAGCACTTTGGGTCAAATATGTTACTTTTTAGGTAGGTGATGGAGAGAGTGGCAACCTCACTGTACCATATTCTTATTCCTGCTACTCTTTTCTCCTTTATTGCAGGTTATCTGCTCTGACTTTGACAATGATGGTGGCCATGACTTCATCGGGGAGTTCTACACCACTGTCGCCAGGATGGCTGAAGCCCAGAACTCTGTCGAGGTGAAGGTCCAAAGGAGATGGTTATGCTCTGGGACCAGTCTGGGAACTCGCTGTGAGGCTGGTCTCCTCCAGTTAGATGGCAGTAAACTGTTGTATGAATGCTAGCCACTATCATTTCTTATCTTCTTCAGCAGTAGTTGTGAAGCAGAAGCTCTGTATGTGGGCAGAATACAAGTGAATATGGAGAATCTTGTGAGGTATGAGTCAATGCTTGAGAATGGCTCAACCTGCAGGTTTTAAAGATCTTTGCCGCTAAATTGTCCTTGTAATGAGCAATATTTTCATACATAATGGAAACATAGTCTTACATTTTCTGAAACCTTAATTGTTTAAACATCTCAAGTGAAGGAAATGCACAAAGAGATCTTGGTGTGCCAGAGTATGTGGCATTTCCGTTGGCACGCTGCCATCTTCTTTGAGGGACGCTCCACCCACTCGAAAGATTCGGAATGTCTGGCAATAGCAGCCTGCGTCAGATCCAGCCACAGCCTCTTCACATTGCATTTTTTAACAGATGCTTTTATCTGACGTGACGTACAATTGAGAAAGCAGGATCGACCAATCCCTGTAGCAACTGGGGGCCTTGTTCAGGATCTCAGTGGCAAAATCACTTTGCCAGCCACTGCATTTGAACTGCTGACCTTCTTATCATAATCAGCCACACACTGCCACCTGAGCTGCCCAGATTAACCATATGGGCATTTGGGCATGTGCCCAGGGACACCACCTCCTCAGGTGGCACCAAGCAGAGTGTCAGTCAGATCTTTGCCTTGGTATATTCTCTTGAACCATTCTGTTGTAGTTTTTTGGAAAACAGTCCAATTGAGTCCCAGCTTTAGTTTACACACTGATAACATCACATTCTGTGCAACGATTCTCTTTCAAGAATTCATGGCTACCTTAGTGATGTTGAGTCATCTAGATCCAGAGAAATAAATCAAGCCCCAGATCATGACACCAGCACTATACCTGACAATTGGGATGATTAATTTGATGGTGGGAAGTGTGGCACATTTGCCAAACATGTGCCCTTTTCATTGTGAGTAAAAGATCTATTTTAGAAATATCTCTAGTTTTTTTTTTGTCAGTAAAGGCTTCTTGTCTACACGCCCATGAATGCGAATTTCATTTGATCTTATTCTTCATTATGGCTATTGACAATATTTTAAAATAACAACGTAGTTATTTTGTGAATGCATCAGTCCCAGTCTAATTCAAAATTTTTACTTAATGTTTATTCGTCACACAGTGGTCTTGTAAAACCATATGATTCATATTATTTTAGATGTATAACATTCCCAAAACTGATGCACACTCACTGTCTCTTGAAAAGGTGGGGCCTTCCTATAAGGGGTTAAAAACACTGAATTAGCAGGCTCCTTGCTAACTGCATTCTGAACATTGCTGGGTGCCTTTAGGTTGAGTTTGAATGCATCAATCCCAAGAAGCAGAAGAGAAAGAAGAACTATAAAAACTCAGGTGTCATCATTTTGAAGTCATGCAAGGTAATAATACACAGCTATAGCACATGGATATGCTAATCTCATTACAGGCCTTCAGTTTTAAATCATAACTACCCTGTAAAATTCATATGAATTAGAGTTTAGTGAGACATGCTGCTTTGTTTCTTCAACTGAATTTGCTTACTGAACCACTCAGGTTGTCAGATTTGAACTGTTATTCTCTCCAGACCCCATTAGTAATGGATGGGTCTTCGTCATCTCAAGATAACAAGGCGTTTGTGATGCTACCCCATGCTAGCCCTTGTTTTTAATGTGCCGGGAGAGGGCATTACTCCCTGTTGGTCACTCTCCTGACCCTGTTTCTGTGTGCGTCCTCAGATCTCCAGAAACTACACCTTCCTGGACTACATTCTCGGTGGCTGCCAGCTCATGTTCACTGTAAGTACATGTTACAAAGATCAGGGCTAAGCTTAGCTAATCTCAATGTTACAAAGATCAGGGCTAAGCTTAGCTAATCTCAGGTCATAATTTTTTGTTTTCTACAAAAGCTGTACTCCCGTCTTATACCATACCGTACCATCTTTATTTATAAAAGCACTTTAAAACAACCAAAGCTGACACAAAGTGCTGTACATTGGAGAGAGAAAAGAAAAAAACAAATCCAAGGTTAGATAACTAAAAGAAAACTGGGGCCAAAAGCCAAAGCATAAAAGTGAGTTTAAATGGTGGACAGTGAGGGGGCCTCTCTAACGTGCAAGGGCAAGTTATTCCATAATTTGGGAGCAACGATAGAGAAAGCCCTATCTCATGGGTCTCTAACTCAGGTCCTGGGGGGCCGGAGCCCTGTGTAGCTTAGTTCTTTCCCTGCTCCACCACAAATGATTCAGCTCAAGAGCTGTGTGGTGATTAGCACAAGGGGTTGAATCAAGTGTGTTAAATGAGGGTGAACCAAAAACTGTGTAGGGCTCCGGCCCTCCAGGACTGGAGTTTGACACCCCTGCCCTATCTCCTCTGAGCTTCCCCCTGGATCCTCCTGTACTTCCAGGAGCAGCTGACCAATCTGTTCTAGAAATTTTCTTATAAATATTTTCAAATAAACTTCATTTTCCATCTAAATATAATTAGCAATTCAAAGGTTATTGATGTTTCTTCCTGTTTTCAGTCCATCCCAGCATCTGTGTACAAGTCAAATGGCTTTACTGATAACTTGCATCGTGGTCTTCATAAGAATAAAGAGCTGCTTTAGTAGACCCATTTCTGTGAGTAAACTGCATAGTTTTTCATGGTCAACACAGTGCATCTTTCGCTTTTTTCAATTTTTCTTTCCGATCTAGCTTGCCAATATCTTTATTAATTCTTCACTATGGAAAATGGAGAATAATGGCTGTCAAATGATATTGTTAACTGATTAATCACATATACAATCTTCTTGCAATAACATGAAAAAAAAATATAATTTGTATATTCAGTGTAGAATTTTATTTATTCCAAACAGAAGTCTCAAAATAAAGACAAAAATAAATTTTGCCTATATCAGTATTGCATGGATCAAATAAAGTAGTTATGGCATAAAAGTGTTTCACTCCATTATGTCCATCAACAGACTCCTTTTTAAAACTCAGTTTATGACATTGCTCTAAAAAACTGCAGATGTCTAAATCTAAAACCTATTTGGCAAATAGGTCTAAAAACAGAACCCTGGCAACTACTGAAAGTAACTGGAAATATCCTCATTAAACTATTAGCCTTCAACAAAATATAATAAAATATTGTAAATCATAGTATTTTTATCCTCTGAGATATCTGTCAATTTTTAAAATGAAATGAACCAAATAACAATGTTTCCTTACCCTAACCCTCCATCCATTCCCTTCCATGTGAGATGCAAGCTGAAAGTTTTGATTTTAGGTATGAATTCTGGGATTATTTTTACAACCAGAAAGGAATACTGTAGGTCTCTATTAAAAATCTTTGCTCATACTATTCTCCCCTTGGCCTATTAAAATAAACGCATGCATTAACACAATCAAATAAATAGTTACTATTGAATACTTTACGATGAATGGTAACACATTAACTTTGATATCCCTGTGGAGAATCTAACACTAAAACCAACATAATTGATCCTTTTTATTGATCCCAGTGGGGATTTTGTCTTTTTTTTGTACCTCCCTCAACTTGCTCTTTGTAGAGTAAGCTGTTTGTGAAGGACAGGCATCTGTTGGGGCACCCAGGGAGCTGGGGGTTAAGAGCCTTGTTCAAGGAGCTATGGACATGCTGAGGCTGGGTTTGAACCAGTGACCTTCTGATTATAGACACACAGGCTTAGCCCACTGAGCCACACACTGCCCCCAATATAACAGACTGTTCGAGTTGATTGGCTAACTGGGACGCGTCTAAAATGTCATCACCCCAGACTATTCTTTTAGATGGACAGCATCTGCGTACCTGTGCCAAAAAGATTTTTTTGTCCTGTGTGTGTGTGTGTATATATATATATATACACACACACACACATACTAGCCAGTGGGCTAGTGTACAGGTTCTTATACTCACCCTCAGGTGAGTGGGCAAGCTTAATTTCCAGCCCCTTTGCCAATGATAATCTTTATTCCCTTATGTCTGTCATCTTCGCTGGCTTTCTAAATGTTGTTGTAAAAGTTTGAGATGTTTGATTGTCACCACACAGTCCTGTGTCACGGTTGGCCTTGGTAGGCCTGGTCTGGGACCTTAGCGATGACCTGTTTTCCATGGGTGACCCTGATAGGAGTTAAAGGCTCCAGACACCATATCTTTAGCTTCCTTGATACACTTGGTACTCCGTACCCTGACATGGCAGCTGACCAAGAGGGACAGCTGCTTACTAGCTGCTCCTAAAATCTGCAAAACTATTTCTGTGTTCCTTTATATTTGCATGACAGTAATTTATTGTTTACTCGCATTCACATAATTACGTTTATATATATATATATATATGGTTCTGAAGCTCTGACATTGTCCTAGATCAGTGAGCAAGTTCTATATATAGGCCGTTTCTTCCAAAATGATGGTCAGAAAGATGGGGTTGCTATAGTAACCATCTGTGTTCAGAAAAGGTCTATAAATCTGAGGGGATAAAACATGACAGTATTTAGGTGGATGCACATCCATCCATGCATCCATCTTCAGACCACTTTTCCTGATGATCATCATCATAGTTTGTACAGTAGCACATCAGGCAAGTGGGACATGCCTGGAATGACCTCCTTAGGAGCCAACCAAGCTGCATTCTTAAAAGGCCGCATTACAGAAAGCGAGCCTGACAACCTAATTTCAGCCATTTGTCCTCTTAGGGCTGATTCTTCACGCTCACAATGCATATGCATACTACGCATCCTGGCGGCCGCAGGTTTTCTGCGTTCGTTCCACGCCTCGTGGGTGTATGGAAGGGCAAAAGGGTCAGGGTGTTAGCTGTTTTCGCCTTAACACGTTCAAAATTGACATGTAAACGCGTACATTTTGAACATGGTAACGCGTAATGACGTGTAAACACGTTCAGAATATACGCATTAATATGTCAGTTCTGAGCGAGTTAACACGCCATATGTGGTCGCCTTCAGATGTCCAAAAATGTTGCACTAGCATGTTTGTGTGATGTTGCCAGTGTGCACATTTCTCATTGGGTTTTGGGGACACTGGACTCTACCAACTTATTTTAACAGAGTGTACGTCAACCTCTATGTGACAGGACTTTCCATTCCTGTTTTCTTCTTTTCAGTTGTATTTTTCGAATCATATTTACAACAACGTTTTGTTAGTTTATCATACTTATATTTTCAAATATAGAAACACAAATACAGGAGCGGTTAGAACATATAGCCCATGTAAAATGTTAAAAAAATGTCTTGTGAAAATTGACTGTTACAAATAGTTGCCCTATTTAATATTGTGTGCGAATAAGAGTATCTCTGTGCAAAAGCACACATAAGAAAAGGTAAAGGGCTTCCTTGAGGCTGCGCCAGCCCCCGTGTGACACTTATTCACTAATCAGTTCATTTTGATTTGTTTAGACTTATTTTGAATTGGTTAGTTTAGGTTATTGTAATCATATCCACCCTGTGAAATAATAAAAGAAAGGAGTGACATCTTTCACGTTATTTTGCTCTGTATTCTGAAGGTAGACGGAATCGTTTAAGTTAGAGCGGCACCAGTGCGAATGCAGAATTAGGCAGAACCCCGCCACAATCTGTGAGATGGCTCCAAAATCGCTTGAGTACTCAGTATGTAAGTAGGAACACAGACAGCACGTAGGGACGACGCCGCTGTGAAATATACCAAGGTGGAGAACACACTGGCTTACACAAAGGTCTGAACGCTCCCACAGCGAAACGTGGCTCATACGTCTTGTTCGGTTTATTAATACAGTGGAGAGGTAGGCAGGAGCGTCCTATTTCGTTTTATGTGCGTTTGATGTGTTCATGTAGCTGTGGTTTGTCCCCCTCTCCTGTGCTGTGTCTTTCAGGTGGGCATAGACTTCACAGCCTCTAATGGAAACCCCAGAGAGCCCTATTCCCTGCACTACATCAACCCCCTGGGTAACAATGAGTACCTGGACGCCATCTGGGCTGTGGGGCAAATCATACAGGACTATGATTCGTAAGTGTGCCGATTAAACACTCCATGGATTTTCCAAAAAATGCCTAAAACGTACACTATTAATGGACAGACCACACGGGGGACATGTTACAAACACACCAGAATAAGTGAAAAGATAACATCAAATCTCAAACACGCACCAGAGACTGTATGATCTACACAAACACCACGGCTGTGCTAACACTACTCTAACACTACTCTACGAGCACATCATTTATATATCCTTTTCCACTCATATTAGTCAGTATTGTTGTTCTGTTAGTAGCATAATTAGGAGAATATGTAAACATCATTGTTAGATAAAGTTGATATTGCCCCTAAGTACTTATCTCACCCCGTGTTCCTTCCTCTTCTCAGGGACAAGATGTTCCCTGCACTGGGATTCGGAGCCCTGCTACCACCCGACTGGAAGGTCAGTCAGACTGCTGGGCTGTAACTCCAATGCGCTGTCAATAGAGATGTTGCTGTAGGTGAGCGTGTCTGAAGTTAATGCCAGAGAGTTTGGCCAGCAGAAGAAAACAAGCATGACATATTTTATAACAAGAGTATTTGCAAACACCAGAGTGACTTGCAAATTAGAATTGGTTGCCTTGAATAGGTTTAGGCCCTTACACTGGCAACCAGTTTTGTAATGAAGTCAAAGGGCTTTCCTTTTCCCTCTACAGCTGTCACATGAGTTTGCCATCAACTTCAACCCCTCCAACCCTTTCTGCACAGGTAATGCAAGGGTTACACAGAGTAGCATGACTAGCAGTCTAGACTCATCTGATATCTGAACAAACAGCTGCCATTTTTCCCTGCTTCCTGTGGTATAAGGAGTGGAAGGAATCGCACAAGCCTACTCCGCCTGCTTGCCCCACATCCGATTCTATGGGCCCACCAACTTTTCTCCCATCATTAACCACGTGGCCCGATTTGCTGTGCAGGCCCAGGACCAGAAGACTGCTGCGGTGAGTGTGGGGGGTGAGGAGAATACCATGATTATAAAGGATATGAGTAATAAAGCATATTATTGTACTTAGAGCTGGGATTGTAGAACGTGTTTTTGGTGAAGGTTATGGCTGTAGTCAGTGGTGTCACTATTTTACTGCATGGTAGTTGCTGTATTAGACTATTAGAAGCTACACTATAGGCATTATAATCCTGGTTAATCAGGAACACAATGCATGTTCTGTGTTCCTGTGTTGTGAGTGGAGAGCGACCAATAATAAACAGGTTGTTCTCTGCTGGCTTGGGTGAGTTGGCATGATATCCACGCAGCCAAGTCGTCTTTACAGTTTTGACGACAGCAACATTACATGAAGAGTCATGGAGCAAAACTGGGCAGTCTCCGTACCGCTGAAGTGGATATCTAATTAGATGTATAGATTGATTGATATTCCTACTTGATCCCAAGCGAGAAATTCTAATTACTTATGCTAAATGCTTTAAGATCAGCTTTTTAGGATAGAATACAAAAATCCATGTGGTATGTTCTATTATCTGTCTGCTCTAATGACAGTGTAAATCCCGGTTAGTTGTACAGTGTCCCCTAAAGAGCGTGTCCCCTCTCTGTAGCAGTACTTCACCCTCCTCATCATCACAGATGGTGTGATCAGTGACATGGATGAGACGCGCCATGCTATAGTGCAGGCAGCCAAGCTTCCCATGTCCATCATCATCGTGGGCGTGGGGAACGCCGACTTCACTGCCATGGAGTTCCTGGATGGAGACAGTAGCATCTTACGCTCCTACACAGGCGAGGCTGCTGTCAGGGATATTGTGCAATTTGTGCCCTTTCGGGACTTCCGTAACGTGAGTGTCTCCCTCAGACCAACTAGAAGTTTATTTCCTCACTAACACGGCTTATCTTATATCCCATACTATTACAAAACTAATGGATAGCAGTTTCTCTTTCGGGTCGTGGTTTGGTCTGTTACATTCCTGAATTTATACCCATTTATTTATTATCCCACAATCTGACGGTGTAGATACTGCCGTCTTGCGTGCAGACTATGGGTCAACCTCAATATCAACGCCACAAAGACCGTACTTGTGTGTTGGCAAGACCGGTCTTGCTAACTTCTCTTCCAAGAACGAACTTGGAGTGCAGTGAATTATGGGATTGCTCTTGTTTGGCAAGGATGTAACCGATCCTTGATATTTGGGGCGGAGCAAGACCAGCATCCAGGGATGTTTACCGTCCTCGTTTACTTGTGTTCTTAGTATTGGAACTGGTCTTCGGCAATAGAAGGTGACGTAAAACGGGTACACAAGAACGGTCAAATACACATATTGGGATTCACCCTATGGCTATAAACCATAGATCCTCAACCCCTCCATTATAACGGTATATTTGTCCAACACTATCATGTCAGCGATGCTTAGCTTTGTAGATGGAAAAATGGCTAGGAAAACTTCTGTTTCTGTTACAGGCTCCGAAGGAAACGTTAGCCAAATCTGTTCTGGCAGAGCTGCCCCAGCAGGTCACAGAGTACTTCAAACAGAGGGATCTGTCGCCTAGCAACTGGGCTGCTGAGTGAAGCGGCTACATTGAGCTGTCTGCCGGCTGCCAACATTCCTTCACTGTTTACAAACAAAATGAACGCAGCAATAGACTTTTACCAAACATGTTTGTATTTACATTGGTTTTCTTATTGTTCCTTCCCCTCCTGGACTGGCGCCCAGGGCGTACCCCTGGGTACAGACCCCCTTCCAGGTACTGGATAACCATGTGGAAGATTTTCCCGCCTTCACACTCCGAAAACCAGGATTTTTAGAAGACATGGACACAATCCCAACTTGATTTTCACTGGTTGAGCAGCAGAAACAAATGACAAAATAGTATTGAATGTAACTTTGTAATATGTAATATTTCTTTTTTATTATTATTATTATTATTATTATTACTCCTGCTACTATATATGGTTTAGCTTGTTTTAGTTTATAAAAGCTGTTTATTGCTATTGTATTATTGCGATGTATTTTACGTGGTGAACTGTAATGAAATGTATTAGTGTGCCTTGTCAAGGTTTTACGTTAATCGTTTTATACAGTGTGGCTTTTTCTTTTTACTCTCAGGTGAATAAACTAACAAACTGGGTGCCATATTTTATATAAGCGTTATACACTCACCTAAAGGATTATTAGGAACACCTGTTCAATTTCTCATTAATGCAATTATCTAAGCAACCAATC
>JAODKC010000009.1:3571067-3586734 GCA_026777985.1 Mormyrops attenuatus
GTTCTGAAGGCGAAAGGGGGTCAAACACCGTATTAGTATGGTGTTCCTAATAATCCTTTAGGTGAGTGTATGTTGAGAGCAAGGTTAGAGAGCCTCTTGGATGTTTCAGAGAGACACAGAATGTGTGATTTGAGACTGGCGATTTAAGTTGGGGAGAGAAATTTATGGAGCTTTCCTAATTACCATTGATGGAGAAGAAACATGTAACTTCTGACATAAACCAGGCATCTCTTCAAATATATCCTGTGTTTTTTTGTACATTGCCACTGTTACTGCAGGATGCCCATTGACTTTCATTCTACGTATGGTTGAACATGAGTGAAAGCTCTAGGACAGAAGAGCCCAAATGCACCTACAAGGCCCCACTGGTCTGGGACAGCTAGGACCACCAGACAAAAAAATGTGAGGTCCAGTTTGTTTTCATTCCTGGATTTGCACAATTCTGAAATGCTCTTCATTTGGGGGTGGCTTGCTGGTGCAGTGGTCAGCACTGTCACCTCATACCTCCGGGATCCGGGTTCAAGTCTCTGCCAGGGTCTCATGTGAGTTTGCATGTTGTCCCCATGCAGTCATGGGGTTTCTGCTGGGTACTCAAGTTTCCCCTCAGTGTGAACATGCTGAGGCTAACTGGAGTTACCAGACTGCCTATGTGAGTGTGCTCTGTGATGGGTTGGTGCTCTATCCTGGGTTGTTCCCTGCCTTGCACTCATAGGTTCTGGACCCACCACAACCCTGAATAGGACAAGCGGTTTCAGAAAATAGATGGCTGGAGTTCTCATGTCTGAATTACACTCAACCAGCTGTTAAAAACAAAAATGACACATACTTCCAGCAAGCCTCCTCCTTATGCGTGTGTGACAGTCAGAAACACACTGTCACTCTCAGGATAGACCGGTTTCGCTTAACAGGAACATTTGGGTTTGAAAACCATCTTTAACTTGGGGCAGACAGACTGAGCTCTTGACAGGCAACTTATATGCAGTGTTTAATTTTAATCACTTGTCATTCAGTACTGCTGTATATTTGGGGTAGACAAACAGGTGGACATGCAAATAGTACAGATCCTTAACTAATCAGGTTAAGATGGTTGGGACCAAAGGCCTGTATATGCAAAGCCTACAAAGGAAAGAGTCCGACTCCTGTTTTAAGCAACACCAACCCTTAGTCTAGATCTTCACCATTTATCGCTACTGGGCTTTTGATGATACTGTACGATTCAACATTTGTGCTAAACATAAACCTTGGGCACATTTTAAATAAAAATAAACCTTAACAAATTATACATTTATTCATTTGATCTTCTCAAGCGGAGCTTCACCAACTTCATTCATAAAAGAGGACACGAAACAGAAAGAGGCAAATTTTACTTCTCTTCTCAAAACGAGAAGTTATGTGGCCATAAAGCAAATGCACTATATATATTGATAGTTAATTTTACGAGAAACCTCCTTTAGATTCTGTACAGTTGACATTTTTAATCATTTGTTTGGGAAACTGCGGTCATACAACCCCTTGCAGCACAAGCAGTTGTAACAGATCTTAGACACACAGCAGCTTCAACTTGCTAAATTTAACATCAGGATCAGTATTTTAGTCCATAGGAGCTAAATACAAAAAGTGGGGGAGCCTGCAGGTTCGTGGGACCAGGGCCGGAGCACTGCTCCACATCAAACATATGGGGCTGGCTTTTTAAAGGCCGCATCATACGCAGATCACCCAACAGAGACAAAGTGAGCAGAAGATTTATTTTCCACAAGCTGTGAGGACATTAAAGCCTCACACAGCCCACGCATTTGGGTTGATGCAGGGCGGTCAGAACACACTGTCCCAGCTCTCTGCAGCCAATAACAAGTAAAAACACACACACACACACACACACACACAAATAAAATGAGCTTTTCACATGCCGACACACTGTCTCAGGTCTGATTCCGTGTGGCCACACAATCCATTCTCTGGTCTTCAAGTTGACCTCAGCTTTTCTTTTCCTTCAGGAGGACCCCAGCAAACCCAAACAGCAGGAGAACAAGGCTTAAACTGGGCAGAATGAAATATGACAAGCGTTAGATCACATGACCTGCATCAGAGGCTTGCGGCCCTTTTCCACTGGCATACAGGAACCGAGCCACACTGCAAGAAGAGACTAGTCACAGCGCAGTTCCGGCTGATTGCAGTTTTCTATCATAGAAGGGTTGGCTTGGTAAAGGTTTGGAGAGCGACAGTGACGTAAAACTGACGAGATGCTTATTTACTGATCATATGGTATACATCATGATTAATTATGTGCTAGTTTGTGCTAGTACGTCTGCGAGACTCGCCGTCTTATGTTAGCATCAAACACTAGTGGAATTAGCATTCGCTTGCGTCAATTTGCATTATGTATACATTCTGTTCAACTGTTCTATAGCACTTTTTTAAAGAAGGCATTGGAAATTTTCAGGTTACAAGTTATCGGGAATGCATCAATACATTGCGATGTGCAATACTACTAATAACGAATAATGTATAGAATATGCGCTTTTTTTCCTTCAGATAATTCATGCATATTCTTGTATTTCAACCAATCAGAAAGCAGTGACGCAAATAGCTTGGTTTGCTGGTAAGCAGGGCCATGTCAGCGTGAGTACGGCTCAGATCAATTACAATGGAAAACCTTCAGTTCGCGGTTCGGCTCAGGTACCCGGTTCTTGGTGACAGTGGAAAAGCATGATTAGAGGTGCTGAAGGAGCAGCTATGTGCCAGATCCACATGGGCAGACCCACAGCCCTACTGGGAAACTCCTGAACAACAGTGAGTGGATATTAGTAGGCCAAACTAACTGCTGGTCAGGTCCTTTTTGTAGTTGTCACAGACACATATATGCCTCCGTGTTGCGCTATGTTTTTGCATGATACACATTTAGGCTTCGTGCATGGAGGTGAGTGCTTGAATCTCAAGCTATACCTTCACTGTCGCTGCTTGACTCGGAGTCACTGCTGCTAGAGTATGCCCCGAGCCCGGGCAGGATGCCCACACAGACGGCCGCCGATGGCAGGTGAACCACAGTGGAGTGGCCTGCTCCCGCCAGCGCCACATGGGCCTTGGAATCTGGGAATAGACACGGTGTTTGTCGGGGGTCTAGCCAGCGGTCGAAGAGCCTGTGCTGTGTAAGACCTGGTGGCACAGTCTCGCACTGTGCCACCAGTGCTTTATTCTCCTTCAGCAGGTGCCTGTGGTCTGTGGCTGCTGTCGGACGGGCAGGGTGAATCGGGGTGAGGGAAGTTCACACCAAATCGCCACCCACTTTGATTTGGGAGGCTGAGGAGCATCACACACACTGATAGGTTCCAACCACACTGACAAAATATTCCACAGCAGCCGCAGAAGAACTCCCTACTCACCTGATTCGGCACAGTCCACTTCTGGACTCTCAAACCTCTGCTTCTTACTGCTGTCTGATGACTGAGAGGAACTAAGTGGGTGAGAAAGAAGGGAGATAAAACAGATAAAGTACATCTATCTACCCATCTATCCATCAAGGGAACTCCACTGCTGTGTACATCGTTAATTAATGGGGCTCCGTTGCTCTGTTTGTCCTTAATTAATGAGACTCCATCGATGTCATTAAAAGCAGCATGAATGGGGAATAGGGCAGAATCTGGCAGCAGTACTGGGAATTACGCAGTTCGCCGTTAAGCCACTAATCCGCCTACCTTTAAAAGTGGGTGACGATGCAACAGACTCAACAACATGCACAAGAAAGCCAAAGGGCATCAGGGCGTCTTCCAGGTGCCTTTAGGGAAATTTACTCAATACAAACCCAAATGGTTACGTATGCAAAAATTTGACTATACAAATGAATCCATGAATCGGTCAGAGGGAAGGTGCAAGCAAGAAGCCAGAGGCATCTGGCATTTTCTCTGGCTGTGACAAAGGTTACCGTCTCTTGTTATAAATAGGATGCCTTTTTGTATTTTAATTTTTTGTAAAGTGTTTTGGTCAAAAACGCTGTCGAGTTACCACCCCCAAAAGATAGGACTGCACTGATACTTTACATTATATTTACACTTAAACACTTTTATCTAAAGTGAAGTTCAATTGAAAAGGCAGGGTCAGACAGTCCTTGATGCAATTGGGGTTAAGGGCCTTGCTCAGGGGCCCAAGGGTGAAATCAATTAAATTCAACTTATTTTCATAGCAAGGCAAGCTGTGATCAAGGGCACAGGGAAAGTCCAGTAATGAGCCTGTTCTCCATTGTAGTCTGTGTAGGCAGATTGAAGGCTGCACCCACGATGTTACAGTTCGTAGGTCCCATAATCACTCTGCCGACCAATTAATTAACCAGCAACCTCACAGACATAGCCCCCTAACTCACAGAGCTTCCCACTGCACCATTCACACCAATACCAATTCAAATGGACAGCAGGACTGCGATGGCATGAGTCTCACCTACGGCGTTTGACCGCTCCGGCCAGTAGGTGTGCCTGGGAGAGCATGCTTCGCTGCTCTGCTGCCTTGGGCCCAGGTCGGCGCTCAGGGTCCTTCCTACTCTCGCTGCTGGCTGTCAGCTTTGTGCGAGCGCTGTGCAGGCCAGAGTTAAGGAGGTGCCAGGATGCTGACCATCTCACACAGCTTAGATGGCCAAAGGAAGGGCCCATTACATGACATTCCCTGAATTCCTCAACAGTCGCTACCTCTACAGCCAAAACTGCAGCCAAATCCAGAACCGAGAGAAGCAAGAAGCGGCTTTCCCTCCCGAAGTGAGTTGCTGAGACAACCCAGTAACATGATCTCTCTTGTCTAGGCCAAGAAGTATCCAGGCAGAGTGTCCACATACTACTAATTCAATGAGGTTTTTGAAAATAGATCATTTTTGCAGTTCTTTAACATAAAATTTTGTCTGTATAGGACAAGCATGCATGGATGGATGGATGGAAATTGCAATCAAAAACCATAAAATTACATGACATAGCTACACTTTGAAATTCATTCTTTTTCCATTTAGTTCAGTGTGGCAAGTAAATAAAAATCAGCCACATTCAGCACATATTGATGGCTCTGGTTCTGTGGTAACAGCAAAACCCAAACTCACTTATATGTGGTGAAGACAAAGATGTAAACAGGGGCAGATTCATTAACCAATTAAAGAAAGGATATCCTGTACTCCTGTAGCTCCTGTCGTTCTTCATCTCGTCGCTGTTTCTCTATCAGTGACTGTTGCCTAGAAACTTCATCCAGGAAGTTTGACTCATCTTCATCCAGACCTTTAACCATGTTTTCTGTGAAGAAAAATCAAGACAACGCCTTGGTTATGGTGGGGAGTGCACATCACACGGCGGTTTATTCCGTTTCACTAAAAAAGGCCTTAAGAGATTAACAGCAACTTCTCACTGAATTTAAACTGCTCCTCATATTCCTCCTGCTTCTTCTCCTTCTGCTCCTGGAGCCGCTCAAAGAGAGAGCGAGGGTCGTACTCCTCCTCTGGTACCTCTGAACAGGGGGAGATCAGGCAAGGAAGCCTTTCAAACAACTGATGGAAGACTAACGAAACCACCAGGACGGCTCAAGGGGAAGAGAGGAACTCACGCTGGGGGTCCTCAGGTTTCCGCACTTTCTCCCATTCCTCCTGTCTCCTCCGCTTCCTTTCTTCAATCTCTGACTCGGACACAAACTTACGGCTCAGGTCCACACCCGCTTCAGCCATGTCAGTACCTAGTACACATGCACATACAAAAATCATATTATTCTCATTTATAACGGCAGGTCCATTTCATCTCTCATTCCTTCAGCTCCAACTCCTGGTCAATAAGAGAAAGGGTCTCTCTGCATGGGAATAGTCTATCTGGAGCTCCACAGAACTCAAACACCTCTATATTGATCCACAATCCTGCAATATAACAATCAGTGCACTCCATCAATTCAGAGAACTTAATGTTTGAACCAGCTCCACGTGACACACATGTGCACAAAGCCAGACATTCCACCTCTCCCGCTAGTTCCGGGAGTCTCCCACAAATTGACAGCAGCTCCCCGGCACCCGCGAATGATGCGCAATGTCCCAGGAATCTGTCAATCTGCTTTTCAGCAGAGGTAACATCGGCCTGCATGAAATTTTACCGCCGCAACCTCGCCCTGAATTTCACCACCACTCTCCAGCCCCAGTCTGCAAATTTTGCCCACCAACCTGCCCCCACCCCAGTCAGCAATATATATACAGTATTACAGTAAAAAAAAGCCCATCACTGGCCAGCCCCCTCACCCTCCCTGAAATCAGTATCCTTAAGGTGGGATGTCTGACAAAGCTGTAGTTTCACATTGCGCAAAAGGCCATGAAGGGTAACTTTACAAAAACACACCACTAGCAATTAATTTTTAATCTGTCAGTTATCTGTTCTTTCCACGTTTACCTACTGGTGGGTTGGTGGGTCACCTTGCCACTGAACTGTCTGCCACGTCAACCACTATACTGTTAAACTGTAACAGCAATATAAGTGCTAAAATGTCCTCTCTTGCTAAACAAATATTGCTGTGGCTCCCTCTTCTGACTGACTGTATATATGCAATTAGAGGCAGGTACTGGTGTATGCGAAACCAATTTTTTATTTATTTATTTTTTAATACAAAAAGTGACCCCGAAGCTTTTGGATGGCATTGCGGTCTGCCCCCGGCTCCATGTGTGCCGGTTTTCTCCGTGTTTTTGCTCAGGTTTTCTGCATGAACCCCGTCTGTCAGAATGCCCAGATAATCTGCGGCCTGTATCACGAAGCCGGATCCCTTACCATGTCGGAATTAAGGCAATTAGGCTAAATGTAAGTGAACGAAGATAAAGTCCATTTAAACTGGGGCACCGTAGCCGACAAGTTATCCGGCTAAGCAAGAAATCCAGCTTCGTGATACAAGCTCCAGGTGTCTCTAAAGTGCCCTGCACTTCAGCGTCCAGGCTGTCATAAAGTAAGACATTTTCCACAATCCAGTATCAGGTGGACTGGGAAATAACTGGAAACCCACATATACAAGGAGAACCACCCACACTTATTTGTAGCTCAACTCTCTCCAAATCGAGTTAAATGTGTTCATATAAACATAGCGTTCTCATGTGATGCACAACACTGCGGGATTACATAGGTATTTTTAAGCTGCTTAAGAACACAGCGGGTGGTGGGTGACATAAGTAAATGGCAGCAGTAAAACAGGCCGCAATGGCTATCCAGCTACAGTCCGGAAGCCCCAAATGTACAGGACCAATACAATATAAACAACATGAAACACTCCTTCTGAGTAAGCCGTGTTTCTGCAGCGGTAACCCGAATTTGATTAGACATAAGATAAAATAACAACAGGACATTAACGTTACCTAGCAGAACAGCGATAACACGCTAATGTTAAGTAACATAATATCACTAGCATGCTAACGTTACCTAGGATAACAGCAGCAGGCTAGGCTTAACGTTAGCTACACACTAGTTCGGTTGTTACACAAATCAGGAATAGCACACAAATAATTATTTAAATTGTCAAAGCAATTATTCGGTTTAATAAAAACGACTCCTCATTGAAAGAGTGATTAAAAGAAGTCACCAGAAAATGTTTAAAAGGATATTCACCTTCTCCTAAACGGCCCACATGACGGTGCTCCCAGCTTTTCTTCCCCTCCCTCTTCCACCCGATGACCCAAATCAATATGGTTCCGCATGGTTTATTCCACAGACTTTTTTTTACTAGCATGTACAGTATAACAGGGTCCATCTGTTTTCCAACATTTATCCAACGCAGTGTTGCTCTTTTTTGCAAACTAAAATCATGAGCGCCGTAGTTTAAAACACTAACAAATGAGTATCCTAATCACTGAAACCGCGAAGCTAATACCTTGCTCGCTTTTAGTCATTTTAACTAATTTATGATGTTGTAACAGGCCAGTATTAAGGTTCTGTCGATTCTCTTGTTGGGCTCCATTCAGCTATGCTTGGTTTTGAATAAATCTTTTGAATCTACCTACTAAACATATGGATGCAAAGTCAAAAAACTTCTATGTCCCTTTTCTCCCTGTCCGTGTAGTTGCAGCGTTTTGCCTTTGTAGGGCAGTACTGTTATTTCTATTTATGTTTCACCATTAAAGCATAGAAAGTGGCTAATATCATGAGCTGGATGCACACTATATGCACAAAAGTATTTGGACACCTAGCCGTTACACATACAGGAACTTTTATGACATCTCATTCTAAATTTCACAAACTGACCTATTGCAAAGGTGGCATTCCATGACAGTACCGGGCTTGAATTCACTGAGCTCTTCAGAACAACCCATTCTCTCACAAATGTTTGTAAACCTGACTGCATAGCTGGGTGCTTCGTTTTATATACCCGTGGCAATGGGTCTGAATGAAATGCCTGAATTCAGTGATTAAAAGGTGCATCCCAATACTTGTGTCCATTTAGGGCAACAAATGTAAAACCGAAATAATGCGAGTATGGGGGAAGTATCTGTAATGGTGGTTTATCTGCTTGCCAGACCTTCTTTGTCTGAGACAGCATGAGCGTGTCACCTTGGGACTGCTGCATCTAAGACATGTTCACTATTGTGACAGCTTTTGGACTACAATTACTTCCAATACTGTATTCATTTGTGCTGCTTGTTATTTTATTGGAACAATTGTGGTTGTGTGTTGTTCAAAGGTACCACAGCCTCCATTAAGAGCAGGGAGTCACAGGGAGCTAATTTATGACCACTGGCGAGAAGGTGTGTAATAGTATATTCTGTCACCCATACACTCCAGTACTCAGAAAAATGTACGTCTTTACACACACACACACACACACACACACACACACTTACAGACTCCAAGAAACCTGAATGCGTGTGAGATTTTTGCAGCTTCCACTATGCTGTGCAAGCAAAGGTGCTCTTGGACACAAGAAACTCAGTCGTCTCACAGTGTTGAAGATTTTATATATATATATATATATATAAAAACAGAACAGTCACAATAATATTTACTTTGAAAAGTAAATGCATTTTAAGTTCTTCCATTTCTAGTTCAACCTAAAGCACTGGAATTTTATTTTAATGTATATACACACTGTGGCTCTATCAAACTGGGACGTACCAGTGAATTATGGTGTATGTCTCGTGTGACGTTATCATAGTTACCTGTACAATATTTACAACGCAGTAGTTACCTTCATTTCCTGGCTTTGATCATTACATGTATCTGAAATGGTTTTGTTGGGTTTAGCTACTACTGGAGCTGTCGGGTCTTCATTGAGATGGTAACACTGGGTTTACCCTAGGAAGGGGTGGTTGGTTTTGCAGCAGAACGGTGCTGAGGGTCTGCCCTAAGATATGATGTCGGATTTTCCCAGAGATGCCGCTGTTGGGTCTACTCTGGGATTGTGCTGTTGGCTGCGTTGCCTCCATCTTCTTTCCAGGCCATATAGGCAAAGAATGTGCTGGCTGCATAGGTTAGCGTCACCAAGATACCGAAGAACTGAGAAGAGAAGACACATACACAATGCGCCTGTCAACAAGGTGTAGCCATTTTGCAATCCACCCTTATAAGAAATGGAACTATTATCCAGAATTGGGCATTAATGAGCTTTAACTTCCTTTTTATTATATTTAAGTTTTATTATGAATTATTTTTATTTTTCTCTCAAATCCTCAAAGGGAAAGAGTCCCTAACCTCATAATGCAAAGCAATGTTCAACTTTAACAATAAAATGTATTGGCACAGGACACATAACCTCAGTCCTCACTGTTGTTTGGGGACAAGCAACGTTCACTCTAACATCTCACGCACTGTATGAACTTATGAAAATGTGATATTTTCATGCGTTCACACCCACATTTCCAAAACATGTGTCTAGGCAAATTTACATCTCTGAATATCTCATTGTGTGCGTTTGTGTCACACATGGTTTTTCACTATGACCCTTTTCTATATGAACATAAACATTAAGAAGAGTATTTTAAAATAACTTAAATCGTACTGCATTCCAGTATATTTCAACAATAAAAAATTCCATTAACAGCTGGCCTGTAAAGATCTCTTAGGACTAAGAGATCACTGCTAAAATCCAGGCAGTGAACCTAAATGGTAAATATGACGAGTATTAGAACAACTTTTTAGAGATTTCATTTATAGTTGCAGAATATTTCTAGCCTCTTCTCAATGCATGCCTCTCTCTCCACTGGGTGGAATGAGGTCTGAGGTGGGGCCTCTCTGAAGCTAAAAAGCTTCTTTGTTATTGGATGACTTAGATAAAGCAGTACCTTGGAGGATGTTTGCATTCCAGGTGTGTCCAAGTAATGCTTTGTGAGAAATGACCTGCTTTTATATGAATGATCAGCTTTGCATCATACCTACACACCTTTGTTTAGATAAGCTCATTTTCCTTTAGTTTTTCATCACTGCATGTGAAGCATTCCCAAGTGAGTGCACCTAGAGGTTTGTGAAACCGATTACACTCAAATGAAGGTTTGACCTTCACTGAAGCTCTTAGTCTTTAACTGATTCCCATCACCTGGATATGGATTTATTTGTCTGGTAAACACTGGGAAACAGTGGATCAGGAAACTCTTCATTTACTGAACCTTCAGGCAAAACCTCCAACACATTCCTATAGGTGTGTCTTGTAACATTATTTTTGATTACCAGCCTATAAATATCGCACAGGATACTTCGAGACCAGGTGAACCAGACTATCCAGTTTTTCCAGTGGTAGAGACACGTCATCAAAACTCAAAGGCAGGCCTATTCTGTAACACCCTGAAAAAGTCTAACTCTTTGAAAATTAAAAATTGAAGGTCCTTCAAAGTTCAATAACAAAACACTAAAAAGTATGACTCTACAAGTATTTCTTAACTTTTGAAGACAACTAGTTAGCATTTTATAGCAGTTAACAGGACAGTGTAGTCAGATGACAGATGACAGACCGGCATTCCTAAATCTGTCACATGATCTGGCAGGCAGTCACATGGCCAGGTTGAGTACCGCAGACACTCACCGCTGCGGCAGCCAGGTGGTTGTAATCCGTGGTTCCTGAATAGGGTGTTACAGATGCAGCATTGGCTATGAAAGCAGTGAGGTACAGCACCGTGGCAACACCGTTAAACACCAGCACCTTCACAAGTACAATAGGAGGTTACTCATTACAAAAACCATTCAACCATTTAATTAAGACAATAGGAGCATTACTTTCACATCCAGTTTTCAGAAATATGGATTAAGACCTTTTTTTACAGAGATGACTGTGATGCACCACTGTTTAGCTGTGTGTATGATTTTTGGTATGGGATAGTTATGTCTAACGTATGTATTTTTGTCATCTACAAGCTTATTTTTATTTTTCTGTTATTATTATTATTATATTTTAGGTTTAAATAAAGAGGGAAAGCAGATAATTCTGAGCAGTCTCCATTTCTATCTGCCAATTTTCTGCATAGTTGTGTAGGATATGTGTCGCCTGTTTATGCAGATTATGTAGCGGCTGCCTGTAAGTCATGTGTAGGTTAAGTATAGGAAACACCCACCACTAGCTGCCAGGGCACCAAGTTTAATTTGTGCTGGAGGCCAAGGAAAAGGATCCAGAAAAGGACGATGGTGAGGATCCAGAGAATCACACTGACGAACATGACCCAGCCATAGGCTGAGATCAGTGTGTTCTGGGTGCTGGAGATCAATGCCCACACCAGCAGTCCCAGAACCTGAGGAGAAAGAAACAGAGAGAGGCCTTCAACAGACCATAGAATCCCAGTAGTGAACGCAGTTATGTGAGTGGAATGGTCAGAGATATCGCTGAGTGGGGTAAAGTCAGACAATGTTTTTTTTTGTACCGATAATGTGACACAGACAGTTAGCGCTCTGCCCCAGAATGCATTTGCCAAAACCTGTTTTCCCTGTTTTAGTTTCCTGTGTCTTTCTTGCGGCAAATCCACTGTGTCTTGTTTTTGTTCATCTTTAATGTAATGGGCTTTGTTAAGCTCATTACCATTCAGTCCTCCCATTCCTAGTCTTACAGTGAGCCACAAGGCTGGCAGCAAATGTCTTCATTAAGGCTGGAGATGCTGGTCTGATAAACAGTTCACCTGTGATACTCCAGCACACCTGTGACACTCTAGCACACCTGTGATACTCCAGCAAATTGCTCTACAATGATCTTTAATAGGGGATCATGTTTCTGTGCACTGTACTCCTACGGACCACAGAACTGACACCAAACACCACTGCTATCATCAACCTTTTATCCCGATTTGCAGGTGGCAGAAATGAGCGGGTGGAAGCCCTGTGTGTGACCCACATCCATGGTAGGTGCTTTGTTTTCCCCAGTAGCTCCTCTCTGACCCCAGGGAAAACTGGGCTGGGTCTGTTTGGGTCTATAACAGGGTTCTCAAAGGATTCTTTATTTGACAAAAATAGTACTCTAAATAGCTCACAAAGGATTATGTACGATACTTATTATGACACTTATAGCTTGTTGTGGCATAAATATCAATATACTGTTTTTACGTCATGCCTGTCTCAGTTGTCTCGTTTCCACCCATGCAGTGCCGGAGCTGGTGCCAGACTTTTTCCTTATCCGCAACTAGTCTCGCGCATTTCCACCACAAAAAACTGGCCCTGGGCCAGAAAAAAACAGCTCCGGCACAGCACCACAGAAAAGCTGGTCTCAGAATTTGGAACCATGACATCAGCGACAGTAGGACGGGCTATTGCGTCCATACCTTCCACATACCTGGAAAATTTAATCCATGAGTGATATAGAATGTGCTGACAGTGAAGCAACTCGCCAGCTTATTAGTGAAGTAACGTTACATCTTTTTTTTATTCTGTGGAAAATAAAAGAGTGATTTGCTGGCCAGGTTTAACAATAAATTACAAACGTATCACAGGTTGAATATATAAAATACTGAATCCAATGGTAAGGCGGGCAAGTTCTCAAAAGGCACCAAGCAAGAACCTGTCCAGCACCGACACCAGCTCCAACACCGGTTCCGTTTGGTGGAAATGAGGCAAATGTAGGTTTCCCAAAGCTGAACTCCATGTAACTCAATGATTTCCTGTTCGCTTTTCTATTCCAACCCTAATGTGACTCTACAGTATGCAAAATTCTCACTCTTAATATCAGGCATGCCAAAGCCAGCTGGGAGGATCCAGGATCAGCCTGAGGCCTCACCTCAGTGGGAGGGGGAGGTAGAGCAGATGGCTTCCTTATGAGATATGTTATCCACCTCAGCTGACCCCTCTCAATCCCAAGGAGCAGTAGCTCTATCCTGAGGTCCCACTGGATCTCCAAACTCCTTGCCCTGTCAAGGAGGTGAGGCAAAGAACTCTTTCTATAAACTTAATTTTGGCCACTTGTATGTACAGCCTTGTTCTTCCAGTCAGTTTCTGTCACAAATCAAGACCATAGACGGACACTCCTAGTCTATGTTTCAGGAAGCTGTCATTTGCTAAATACCACGAGATAAACACCACAAGTGCTAAAGTCCATTATGACATCCCATCGCTGAAATGCAGGCTGGTCTCACTCTTGAAAAGATGGACACTGTTTTCCTTGGTGAGTCAAAATACAAAGGGTCTTCCACACTGCTTGGTTCAGATCGTCAAAAAGCAATGTGTTAACCCGACCCTTGACAAACAAGTGTAGACTTCATTACTCAGACAAACCAGGCAGCGTTAAGAAAAACCCCAGAGTCAGTGAGATTATTAATTGTGAGTAGATAAAATGGGGTTTAGAAAGTGTAACAGAAAGATCCATAAAAAACAGATCACGGTGAAAATGATGTATGAGAAGTTCAAATATATACTGTGCAGCAATTGAACTAACCGCTACACATGATAGAAACAGCCTACAAATATGAGTTTTACTATTATATGTCACACATGCACGACCTACAAGGGTTAAACTCACCACTACATTAGATACAAGTATAATTGGTAACACTTTACTTGACAGGGCACAAATACTTTTTTACAAATAAAACTTAGTTACTACTGAAGTACAAATTATGAACAAATCATGAACAAATTTATTACTTGAAATAAGATGTGACGATTAATTAATGATGAACAAACATGAGATCAGTATTTCACTTGTTTTATTCATGACTGGTTCCTTCAGTAGTTTCTTCAATAGTTCACAAATGTTTACAGAATTAACAGACATAGTAACAAATGCAGTAACTGCTTGGGATGAAAGATGCATCATGATTTATTAATGATGAACAAACATGAGCATATTTAACGTGATTCATGACTTCAGTAGTTAACAAAGGTTGACAGAATAAACATATGTTTAAAAAACATTAACTGCTTGAGATAAAATATGAGTCATGATTCATTAATGATAAATTAACATGAGATCAGTACGTAACTAAGACTTCGTTTGTGGTTAATTAATACATAAGTAATAGCATAATACTATGCTATTTGTACCCCTTCAAGTAAAGTGTTACTGTATAATCTTCTAGTGAGTGTAGTGCTGGAAGTAAAAGAAAAATGATCTTGCACTACTGAGGCTGGGGCCCTTAAAGTTTGGGATTAGACCCACTCTTACTGCCCATTGTAAGTGAGGAAAAATACGAAGCATCAGTTTGACTCACAATCTCCACCAGCATGAGGATGGCTGGGATTGTCCTGATGAACAGCATATCCATGGAGACATAGCGAGAAGCAAAGCCCAGGACACTGCCCCCTCCAGCCCCGTGGGAAGAGTGGGTGCTCGTTTCAGTATTCACCTTGCCAGGAAAATCTGCCATGGTTTCCTGCTCACCTGGAAGGGTCCCTGTTTTACTTCACGCAAACGGACCAAAAAAACACGCTGCTCCTCCTGATTAAATCCGCTCACATGGAGGAATACGCAAACTCCACCACGACAATCGCAAAAGAGCCCAGTCTTAGTCCAGAGGACAGATATTTCTCTGGTTCCCCCTTTTCCTTGCTCTCGCTGTCGTTCTGCGAGCCTCTTTCACTCTCTCGCTCACCCCACAGGTTCTCCTAGAGGGTGGGCGGGACCAGCCACTCACCTGAGTGAATAATTAATGGAGCGCAGTGTCCTCCAGGAAGCAGCAGCGACAGACTCAGGCTATAGCGCACAGTCTGGGTTCATATTTGGGGAGGGTGGTCAGAAGCCAGGGCAGTATCAGGGCGAGCACAAAACTGCCCTCTACCACGTGGATCACAAATAACAAAACCCAAGTAAAGCAGGCGAAAGGGCGAGACAAATAAACCAGCCTTGCAGGCAACAGAGGGGGCAAAAGAGCCATTTGTGATGTTTGATTAAATGCGGTAAAACGGTGTTGTACATGAAAACTTGGGCAAACACACAGCCTAAAACATTCAGGACTTCAAAGCAAAGTCATGTTTCAGAACAATTTTAGAAGATTTTTCGGGTGGGATAAAATCCAGTTTATATGTTAAACTGCCAGGTAAATTTAAAAGCCTCGTGGTTTTTTCATCCGTAGTACTAATAAGTTCTTTCTTGCACACTTCCTGCAGGCAATAGTGACAATGAAATATTAGACAATAAGCAACATTGTCATTTTCACACCTCATCTGCTGCTGAGAGTTATGCTGACAACATGCTGAGCAGGTCAAACCTGCAGATTCTGGGCCGATCCTTGTGCACCTTTTTCCCCCAACCAGTGGCATGTCCCTGAGACACCTCACTTGGGAGTCAAATTAGTGGT
>JAODKC010000009.1:3586899-3597602 GCA_026777985.1 Mormyrops attenuatus
CCCCCCCCCCCCCCCCCCCCCCCCCCCCCCCCCCCCCCCCCCCCCCCCCCCCCCCCCCCCCCCCCCCGCCCGCCCCAGACTTTATTGATCCCACACTGGGGAAATTTACTTGTTATGACAGCCTAAAAGAAAACAGCAATAGAAGAAAATAAACCAAAAATGCTATAACAAAACAGAAATAAATAAGAAAAGAAAGATTATGAAAAATGTGTGCACACCTTTACACATATGACGTGGGTAATTGCACAGATGAATGATACATTAACAGGCATTGCGCCAAGTGGACAGACATACATAAGTGACATATACAAAAATGTGAAGATAAGTTGTGAACTTTAGTTGACTGTGGTGTTATAAAGTCTAATGGCAGACAGAATGAAGGCGTCCCTTCTTACATGCTGGATGTAGCATTTATTGCCGAAGGAGCCGTAATAAAGAAACTTTACTACAGTATACTACTATAAAAGGACAATAACTCACCTCATCCAATCAATTAAAATACAAACAGCCAGTAATTGGCTTTGCTCTCACTCCTGTGCCAGAGTTGAACCATAATTCCCTCGTTTCTCAGCAGCCGCTAGATACAGGATCATCTATTGTGCCCGTAGTGCAGTGGTCAGGTTAAGTTCTTTTTCCAAATGAAAACAAATAAAACACATTTGTTATAGTTAACATATACTATCATGGAGTCCATGTCCCTTTTTTTCACGCACATTCTGTACACACTGCCTTCATTTTGTCTTTTTTTTTTTTTTAAGTTATATGGTCATATAATAATCCTTCAACCGATCCATTCTCCAACCACTTACCCTGGTCAGGGATTTACACATACTCACTTCTAAAAACGCTACAAACATACAGAAGTTTGTTTACCCTAGGTCACAAGTGGGATGTCAGAGGGAAACGCGTCTCAGGTTGCTATGCCGACTGGAAACATACCAACAGAGGCGAAACACCCAGGATTACCAAGTTCTCCATTAGCAGCAACACTCTTTTGTCATTGGAATATGTTACCTGCTGTGGAGTTTTGAATGGTGATCTGAATGGTATGCAGAATTCAGGGATTTCACTCTAGGTCTAGACCAGGAGTGGGGAATCTGATCCATGGAGGGCCGGCACGGGGTTTTGGAATGACCGCTCAATCAGCCAGACCTGGAGCTGAGAACCACTGCTTTATTATAGGCTGGTGTAGACTGTCTGCAGACTGGCAGTATGAAGTCTGCACGCATAGCTAGTATGGTTGTGTATGATTCACATTTGTGGATTTGACTTCCTTCAAAAACTGCTCACAGGCCATCTGAGGCTCAAGGTAATCTCAGCATGCACAAGGACACTCACATTTTACAGACATTTGTTCAGCTCTTCGTACAGGTGGAAACCTGTCCTGATGGGGCTCAAGTTATTCAGAAGACCACAACTCAAGAGTTAAGACTATTACACTTTTTAAATATTATCACCAATGTTACCAGAAATTGAAACAGGAAACAGTTGGAGCATGCAGGTAAAGAAAAAAATCTCCACCTGTCCATTTCAGCGTAACAATATTGACTTTGATGTTCTCACATCACAAGGCACCATGTATTAGTTGCACAATACTCATTTAGCGAAACGACGTTTGCGTTCATCTTCCCACCGCGCTGTGATCCCGTCACACACAAGAGAATCAACTTCACGCACTTCATTCCTATTCAGCACTTTTATTTTCTTATTCCAAGACACCTTCTCTTAAAAATGCCAACATATTCACAATGTACAATTTTGAGTCTTTAAAACAGCGCTCCAAAGCCGCCTCCCGGCTCAGCTCTCCGGCGGCGACGCTCTCTTGTGCGCCGCCCGTAGCAGGGCTTGCTGGATCACCGGGTACAGTTTGTGGCAGCCCTCCATGCAGGCCCGCACCGCCTCCGCCAGCGTGTCCTCCCGCATGTCCCCGTCAGCCTGCAAACCGGACACCTGGTTCAGGCTGGGGAGCAGCGCCACCGTCACGCCGCCCCGAGCGCCGGCGTCTCCCGCAGTTTCATCTTGCAGCGTGGGATCGAGGAGGAAGGAACTGCCATCCCGCCGCAGCGAGCAGCCCAGCGCCACGTCGTACATCTCGATCCCGGCGTCAGCCAGCGCCATGGACGCGCATGTGATGGCGTGGGCCAGGGCTGAGCCGTCATTCTCCAAAACCAGGACGTTGACGTCGATCTGCGCCCGTGGGTACCGGTGCAGGCACACGCCCGGCCGCAGTGCCTCCAGCAGGGCCAGGGCCGTGTCCTTATCATCACTGCTCTGGATCCAGGCGCCTCTCTTCGGACAGGAAAATGGGGCAAAGCGCAGATCGCAGACCAGTCGGCCGGACGATGCGCCGGCCTCGTCCTTGCGCTCGGCCTCACGTGGCCCAAACACGGAGCAGATCAGCTTCGTGTTTCCCGCCTCGATATAGGCCGAGCCTTTTGCCTGGCTGACCAAGCCGCAGCGTGCAAAGACCGGCCTCACGTCCGCCTGGCCCCGCCGCCGTCGGTTCTGTCGGCCGCGCTCCGCATCTGCGCGTTTCTCTGCACTACTAAGCAGAAACAGAAGCGGCGACTGCGACTCCTCCGGGCCGCGCACTCGCCTTGTATCCAGCGGCATGATTTGGGAAAAGGGAGGTGAAACGGGAAGCGTTTCTTTAAACCGGACGCGTTAAGAAATCGAGTCGGCTCTGCGCTGGCATGTCGCCCCCTGCTGCCTCGTAGGACGCAACAATTAAGACAGCCGAGGAAAAAAATTGAGACCGCTCTATATTTTTAAACAAATCTGCATTTTAAATCCGGGTTTAATCCTGGTTCTGCTGGTAGAAGGCTACGCCGAGCAGCAGGTTGCTCCCAGGCTCAAAATTTCTAAGACAGCAGTACACAAGAATAAGGTGAAGCAGGAGACACTGGGAATGACTAGACACCAGCCAGGTAAGGGGTGGAAGTGAGTTTCTAAAGCCAGAGATGACTATCAACTGACTATCAACAATCCAACAGTGTCTCATGAATCGGAGGATCAAGTGACCTTCAAAAAGAATGGGAAACATTAAGTGCAGGTGTGATGTGCACTGCTAGGACAGTTCGTATCGGGCTTCTAGAAGCAGGACTGAAGTCCCATAAAGCAAGGACGAAGCCCTCCATTAATGGCAAACAGGGAAGAGCCAGGCTGCAGTTTACAAAAAAATAAAATAAATCTATATTATTCACAGACGCACACCCATAAATCGAAATGAGTGAAATAAAAAATTGTGCTGTGGTCTTCTTCTTCTTCTTTTTCTTCTTTACATGCATCTTCTAAAAAGTTAGTCCCCAGGCTTTGTGTTACAATTGAGAATTATTCATCTGCAGCCACATACAATATGCAGGTAAGTTTGTGGATAGGAACAGAGAATGATACATCACTGAAAATACAATATAAATTTTGCTGACTCTAGGAAATGGATATGAGACCTGTAATGATTTATCAATGCATAAACCAACTCTGTCTACCTTCTTTATTCTCTCTCTCTGCTGTGTTGTACAGGAAACTGGGAAATACGTGTCTGAAGGCCAGTGGGTACAGGAACCAACTGTGGGACAGTAACAGCCCGAGTCGAAACAGGTGAGAACACATACTGCCTGTAGGTGGCAGTGGTCAGCAACTCTGCCCACAACAAACTGCAGAATTCACATTCTCAGAACAGCTTAGACTCAGAGAAATCCACAAACAAAGCCTACTTTTCACAGACGTGTGGCACTCTGGATTGACTCGTTCCCAGCAGAAAGGAGCAATGGGAAATTTAACTGTTGTTTGTTACTAGTGCCATCACTCTCCATGTGTTTGTCGTTCTCCTTTAAGCGATGGTTTACAAGTAATAACCTCAGAACTGTCCATGTAGATATAACTTTTATTATTTCCAACAGGAGTCACACAGAGAAACCATGTATTTAAAATACAACATGAAACATAAAAATGGTGGTATTGGTGGTGACTCAGCAATTGGGAAGGGCATCACTACTGCGTGAATCAATTTTTGATTAGTCAACAGGCTAGTTACACTCACGATGCAGTGATGCAGCAAAAATATTCATCTTTGGTAAGGACTCTATTAGTGAAGAAAGGAAAGAAATATATTTATTTTTTTAATGATGGATGATTCATGGGTGACTCACTTTGTGCAGACAACCCTTCTCCCCCCCAGAAACCAGAAAGGAATTTATGAGTCAGAGTCACTGGTAACTGTGGTAATAAGTATCTGACCAGCTGCAGCTGTAAAATGGCAGTTGCCACACAGGGGGTCCTTGATGCACAAAGCAAAGCCGGTATGTTTCCAGGGGTTGAGCCCCAGGGTGGGATGAGATGATACCAATTAGATCAAGGCACTAGGATGTGTGTTAATGTGCAGACGCAGCTGGCCATATATTTTTGTGGCTTCATCTAAATTTTATGACGCCGTGTAAAATATACACAGGCATTAAAAAACACCAAATTTGCCAAATGTATTAACAATCTTAAATAAAACTTTTTTTTGCTTGCAACCCCCCCCCCCAGGAATTCAGTGCTGCCAGCAGGCGCTATGATGAGGACAATCACTCACAAGGCATGGATACAGCAAACTAATAATAGTGATCGGATTAGGTCCTTGTTGAAGTGTCAGTACATAAGAGAAAGCAGCAGTTTAAATGTGTCTCTCGGAGCTTCATGGAGCCCCCGGTAGCACCACAGCATGCATGTGACTTTAGACTCCAGACTAATGGTAGTTCCCATAAAGAAGCTTTTCTCCTGAGGTTTTGTCTTTATACTTCTGGGCATGATGGAACCGCGTTTTGATACAGCCAACAGTGGTGGAAATCTCCCACTGCTCAACGCTAAAATCGTTTCTTGGCATCCCATAAAACTGACAAAAAGGCACACACCTGTTACTCACTGGTAACAACCCAAGTTGTTTAACCATGACTTGATATCAAAGGCATGCCAGGCAAGTAATGCTGTTCTCTGGTATAGCCAGTGTAAATCGTTTGTGTATATCGAGACATATCTGAGTGCTCGCTACTACAAATAGCTGATCAGAGCAGTATCCAATAAGAATGTTTTCATGTAAACAAAGAAAAGGACGACTCTGGAACAAATAACATCTAAATGCCTAAAGAAATCTATTAAACGGGGAATATGACACATGCTAAAAAGGATGTAAAAAGATGTAAAATTCAACATGATTATTGTTATTGTTAGTTTTTTTAGGCTGTCCTCACACTCCAAGGGTGTAATAGGGCTCAGATGCGCAGTCACCGCTGACAGCGGCTCATATTGGCCGAGGAGGGAAAGTTTATCAGTTGCATAAAAAGACAACGTCCTCCCATGTTTGTGCGGCTATCAGCTTGTGCTGCCCCTGATGTCCACGTCGTTTTTACCCTTCTAATGGTGTAGATGTCTGTGATGAACCAGCACAGGGCTGCAGTTAGACAGTGATGAAATCCAGCACATGTTCACCCAACAATGGTAGGATGTGTTTTGTTTGTCCGCCTATTATTAACCTTTGTATCTAAACATTAAAAAACTCTGTAATAAGACCATCTGTAGATTAAAGATGAGTATGACCATCATTTAGGGCTTCCTGCTGCCAGGGAACACAGTGATCTTTCCAGCCTTGACCAGTAACTGGATGATTTGAGCCTCATAATCAGCATCATGGACACCTGTTCTGCGGAACTCTCCGGAGTAGCGGTTCTCCTCCCAGTAGTGGTGCCAATTCCCTCTTTGGTCCGCACCAAAGCCAAACACATTCACCTGTGCAAATGGATATGGGTACCTTCTGTGACTAAGACAAACATTCAGCTGCTCAGACGGCACACTAAAATCTTGATTCTCACCTCGTCACACACGTGTAGAGCGTAGAAAAGCACCAGCATGCCTGTGGAGGGGTAGCGGCCGTGGTGTCGGGTCCAGCGGTCGTGGATGTACTTAAAGAAGGCAGGGTTGTAGATCTGGACCTGGGAGAGCAGGCAGTGGGTTGGGGGATGTGACACAAACCAATCAAAAGTTTAGGGGTTTAACACTAAGAGTTTTACTACACAAAACAATAGAGGAAAAACCTACAGGCAGTCAAAAGATGGATCAAGCAGTCAACAAAATTTTTTGTTTCACTCTTTCTGGTCAGATAGCATCTGTTTTATTGGATGAGTACCTTGTCCTTGTCCACCTGCAGGAACTGTTTCACTGGAGCATAAGTGCTGCATGAAACATAGAGGAAAAACAAAGAAAAGCCTTTGTAGGACGGGTGATAGCGTTCATCACAAATGTACAAGTCAGTGTGTGTGTGTCTTCAAATGTAGATGTCCATTAATCCCTGGGTGTCCAGTACACACAAGCTGATGTGGCCAGTAGACAGGGCACTGGTGATCCACAGGAGGTCCAGGGTCTTGAAGGGCACCAGTACGAAGCTGACGCTGGGATCCAGGTTGCGGGCACTCTCGGGATACATGAAGTGGTGGGTGGTACGACTGCCTGCCTCATTTTCATAGCCCGCAGTGGGAGCCAAATTCATCCTGGGGGGAAGGGAAGCGTTCTGGGCATGGCAGTGACGACACATGCATATATGCTCACTCCACATCGCCCCCAAAGCATTCCAAATGTAATCACCTCATGACAAAGTCGTGCCCGTCGATCGTGTAGCCGTAGCCTGCCCCCTGTAGGTTGCCTGAGTTTCCCACCACGGCACAACGCAGGCAGCGGGAGGGGCTCCGCGGACCAAAGGGGGAGTGACCTGGAATCACCCTGAAGAGCCGCGACAGCACGTGTCGAAGGCCGTGAGGCTTGAACTGTGGCTGGAGCATCTGCAGGGGGCAGAAGAGAGGTCACCTTCATAAACCCTATATTTTATTCTGAAAAAAAGGGAAAACTATGTATAAATATATACAAATGCTACCCCGGATATAATTGTCCATGTTACAATATTTCAACTTTACGATGGGTAAATGTTTTTCACTTTCAGTTCACATTATTCAATAAATTACACAAGATAATCAACACTTTATTATAAAATAGATTTTGTGATAATGATTTTGCCCAACTGTAGGCTAATGTAAATTTTCTAAGCATGTTTAAAGTAGGCTATATACTAGGTTATGATATTTGTTAGGTTAGGTGTACTTTATTGAAATCCATTTTTGCCTTATGACAGCCTGGTTTATCAGAAGGTAACCCCATCGTAACCCGGAGAGAGACTCTATATACACAGAAACACACACACGCACACACACAGGCTGTGTGCGTGCGTGCGTGCATGGAGATATATCCAATTTACTTACCGTCCACCAATAGTAAACATCAGCTGGCAATTCGATGTTCTCCTCGGTCCAGACAGGCAAGATGTCAGGATCAAAATTGCCATCAAACCAGCGGGACGCCCCCCGGTCTCCCACACAGTGGCGGCAGGAACAGGTCCGCAGAGCAGCGCCCTCTAGATGCGGAGGCTGCACACCTCTGGAATAGCTTGGCACTAGTTTGACTCGGTGTACCTCCTCCCAGCTGGCGGGGTCCAAGTACAGCCTGCCCCCCTCACGCAGGGAGAAGAGCAGTGAGGTGAGGAAGATGAGAACCAGTGATCCCACCAGAACCCAGAAGCGGGAGATGTGGCGTATGGTTCCTGTGGTGGCTCTGGCCCGAGCCCCCTGCTCCATACTGCCCCCTCCAGGTCCTTTGAAACTGATATCAGATGTGGGCTATGGGGACACGTGTCTGTCCCAGTATCCCTAGTCAAGACAGGTCCAGTCCAAGCTGGATTTACCTGGAATCCCGTCTATCCATGTACTGGTCCCTCCCTCTAAGCCTCCTCAGTTGCACCTGATCTAAGCTGATAGATCTACCTCTTGACTTGCGGAATTCCTTTCAACTCCTTCTAGATTCCTTCTCTCCAAGAAGTGCTGTTACCAGGAGGAGGCGACATCAATCTGTGTCCACTTGCCCCCCTTCCGTGCTGGGACTTCAGCCGTAAGGGTCAGCAGCCTCTATCCATGTAAGCCTGGGGGCATTTCCCACTGATGGAAAAACAGAAAACAAGAATGTATCAAAACGTCAAGAAGCAAGCAGAACAATGGAATGACCCCTGACCTTATTCCACAGTCAGCCAAGTGGGGACGCCACTGCCCTCACAGCTCTTCATGTTGGCAGTGTTGGCGAGTAACTAGTTTCATGTAAGTTTCATTCTATACTTAAATTACAAAATAAATGCAAGTTTAATTTGTTACAGATACTGAAAAAATATATAATTACAATTACTAATCTAATTGGTGATTAGAAATGGGTTACATTCGAATATATTCTTTTTATTAAAAAGCTTATATTAAAATATAACCTTTATATGGCATTTTCCAGACAAAGCAGGTCAGCAAAGCTGTGGGGACTTTTCAGCTTTATTGCCCAATTTAAACATTCGCTACAAAAGTAATGAAATATAATAAGTTGCATTACTTTGATTAAGATATCAAAATGGTTAAATTATTTATTCCATTTTTATCAGAGTAACTAGTAATCGGTAACATAATACAATTCAAAAGTAACCTTCCCAATACTGCATATTGAGAATTTCCGTCCGGGGATCAATAAAGTATCTATTATTATTATTAATAATTTAAAGACACCAAATTAGCCTAACCGCAAGCCTCTGATGACCTCGATTCACCAGAACAGCATTTTGCTAGGAGTATGTAAGACGCCTGCGGACCTGGGTGTACAAAGCGGTGCATGTAAACATAGGTTCCTTCACTTTTCAGCCTCGACCCCCAAAATACCAGCAAAAGACTCAGTAACTCCATCTTTCCGAATCGCGGACACGGTACGTTTGGATAACGTAAATTTAAAAAGTGAATATTTTTTCATGTTTTAAAAATGTTATAAACATATTCTGCCAATATTTTCCCGCAACCCCCACTTTGGGGATCTCTGCATGTAAAATATAAGTCATAATTTGTGTGCAAGTTACACATTTTCTGCCTTCCCATCGCCCTTCACCTCTTTAATTACCTCCTGGGAAGCTGCATACTTCTTAGCAGAACTAAGAATTTGCTAATTGATATCGGTGTGGAACCACTAAGGCTGATGTGTTGAGTTTCTTTTGGCATTTGTCATATCAGCTATATCTGTACACACACATATTTTTCAGTATGAGTAAGAGCTTCCACATTCGCCTAAGATTATAATAACTAAAAGGACGTTTTGAAACCGCCACCCATGCTGGTAAGTAATATGGAGCCACCGTTATACACTAGCTGCCTCTCTAATCGCGCACTATTTGTGTAATTAATTGTTCCATTTTGGCCATTGTGGCAGAGTTTATTTGCAGACGATAACACTGAAAGCAACTGAAAGGCAGGGAGAGCCTTCGCAATGCAAAAGCCGCTTTGATCGCCTGTCAATCCACCCGTATCGCCATCATCAGTCTATCACGTATCCTCATCCGGCACTTTAATTCAGAGTTCTATTGCAATTAAATAATATCAATTCTACAAAATGCATGGTTTATTCTCCTGCTGGATTATTTTACCTCGCTGTATAGCGCGCAGATGATATGAAATACCAATCAAGCACTTTACCGGGTTCGGTACAGATCTCCGCTGCATTAAACACAAATGCCAGAGGACGCAGCGCCTGAGCATCGATGCAGTTACGAGACGGGCTCGTTACCCGGCCTTGGGCTCCAGCACGCAGACACACCGGGACCCGGGGACCCCCGCATATTTTACACCCAGATCCCATCCGAGCCGCTCGCCGAACGGCGCATCCCCTACCTGCTGTAAACCCGGCTGACCGCTTCCCACGTTTGCGGCTCTTTCTCTCGCCACTTCGGCCCAGGTCTCTTCCAAGGAGGCACGATGGTACCAGCTACTCCAGGGGGGTTATCATGCTTCGGTAGATGCTTTATTCCCACTAAACCCGGCGGCTGGCGATCATGCATTGAGATGCGTAAGACCCGGGCTGTGCCATTCACCATCTCCTAGTATCATTTCCCGATTTTCATATTAATTTCTCCCCTTGCAGGATTCGCAATTTCCTTATCTCTGGTTTCCTAGATGCCTCCCCCCCTTCCCGGTTAAAAGACCCTTCATTTGAATCATTTAACATATCCCCCATCCTGGGCTCACTGCAGCCGCATAAGAAATACCGGCCATCCCGCTCACAGAGGCAAAACACAGCTTTTAGGGAATTGTAGTCTCTTCGGTAAAATACATCCGCTACAGTTAAGTAAGAAAATAACACATTTATAAACCTCAGGACTGCAGATTTACTCTGAGCGCAATATAGATTGCGGACACACTATACGTAACTAATATCAACTAAACGTGCAGAATGTGTGACATAAATATGTATCTACAGTTGCATAGACTTACACGATAATTACTTTTCTCCGGCTGATGAGGTGACGGAATTCACTGTGGAATTCACCCAGTCTCCACAATGACCTGATATTCTAAATTTATCCTGGATGTAGGTCATTCGATTTATTTATTTATTTATTTATTTATTTGTGCATCTATTTATTTTTATGGCGTAATCCCACAATAATATTGATTAAACAATGATTTCATTGTTATATTGAGCATATATTCAAAATGGAGTTTGGTATACATCTATTCCCTGTGTTGCATTGGTGCCCTCTACACTCTCAGAAAAAAGGGTACAAAGGTCCATTTCTGTACCTTAAAAGGTACAATTACCTATATATAGCTAAG
>JAODKC010000009.1:3597702-3610397 GCA_026777985.1 Mormyrops attenuatus
ATTGGCAGACCCTTGAGGGTACAGCCCCAGTGACAAGCAAAGGTACAAATTTGTACCCTTTTTTCTGAGAGTGTATCTGCTCAGATTCCTCCTGCATTCAGGCTAACTGCTGTCTTTATTTGTCCATAAAGTAGAATCAGAGGCAGGGCAGGCAATGGCCTGGGACCCCAAGCCGGGAGGGGGCCCCTGAGGGAGGCCGATTACATAGCACAGTGCAACGACAAATCTGCTTTATTTGTGTATTCTGTTTTTCACAAAAGTGAAAATAAAGGTCTCATGTTTATTAAATTCTCTTCATTGATGTTATAAATTTACAGTTCACAGAAAAATAAAGGTAGTAAATTTTACCATGCTGGGGGAGGGGGGAGTTGGAGGGCCCCCAGAGTCCCTAGAATCGCCTCTGAGTAGAAGTGCGTGCACATGATAGTGCAGGTGTGTGTATGCGCCCTGTGATGGACTGGCATCCCATCCGGGGTGTACCCCAGCCTTGTGCCACTGTTGCCTGGGATACATTCACCCTGTACAGGGTCTCAGTGGGTCCTAGCAACTAGACACAAGGCAAGGCTACACCAAAGGCTTCCAGATCGATCCCTTTGTTTGAAATAATGTATAGAAGCTACTGATTTATCTGAAGTGGTAGAATACTGACAGCTATTACATTTATAAAAACAAATAACCTGCACCAGAACAGGCAGGATTGTACAAGTCTCCTCCTTAGAGTGACGTATGCCCTCAGTTTCTGTATGTTAATGCTTCCTGTAGTGATGTGCGGGAAACATGTCGACGCGGTAAAAGTATTCGGTCCTTCTGTCCGTACAGGGAGGTTGAGCCAGGTGATTGCACAGGTTTCTCTTTGCTTTCTCCAGCCTGATCTGTGTTTGCCCTGCTGTGATATGGGTGTTTTTCTCCAGTCTACCCTTTTTTAGTGGGTCTTTCAGTGTCTGTTGAAATGGCAACTTTTTGTTTATCTTAGAGGGTTTCTATGTTTTCCTGTTTTGGTTGTGTGGTTCGCATCTCCGTGCTCCCTGAAAAGGGGAATTGCCCAAAAATTAAATCCCAGGTCCACTTTCCCAGGCTACATGAGTCCTGAGCCGACTGTCCCATAGATTTTTATTGATTTTTCCCTTTTGTGGAAAGCACTGTGAGTGAAATGTATGAAAAGCATTCTATAAATAAAGTTGGGATACCGACAACAGCGGGTGCATCCTCCGGGGCCCCTCTCAACCCTCCCACTGCCTTTTCTCGCCCCTACCATCTGGGAAACAATGTGGTGGCTTGCAGGCTAACACCACCAGACTCAGACTGTCAGAGGGTCAGACAAGGACTGACGATTCACACATTTCTGCACCAGATTCGCCATCATGCTTGTATCAGAATTGTATTATCACTTGCATCACTGTCTTTCACTTTGTGTCCCCCCATCTCCTGACTCATTTGTACAGTTACAATGTTACATGTACTTTACAATTGCATATAACTATTTATTTACATTGTTTTTCTTCTTTGGGACCATCTCCACTCACGCCACCCAATGAATGATTCTAAAATTAACTACAATTACAAGGTTATTGGAATTAATCTGCATTTTCATACTTGATTCTTTGTATGTTTATCCTTTTTATCAGTCCAAAAACTGGGTGGAATAAATCGTCAAAAGTTAACAGGGATGAAACTCACTTTTTCAGATTACATGTGTCCTTAACCACCACACTCTCGCCTGCCATCTTAGCATGGGAAGGGTTGTGGCAAAACTCATGATAACGACATTATTCAGACTGCAAGTCTGGAAAGGTCAAAATTTCAGCTGCGGTATTTTATCTATGTGTGTCTGGAGTAGTGAGCCAAGAATTAGTAGTGAGTGTTTCAATAGGGCAGCGAAATACTGAGAAACTGAAAAACAGTGCAATTTGATGCTTTTTTGATATCTTCATCATTTGATTACCAAAGATAGGTAAGCAACACACAGTTTCCCTCTCTAAAATAGTGAATGCAGGAATGGTACTGGGAAACATGCCTTCTAGCAATCTTTTAGTCCTCGAGGGCTGTGCTGAAAATTTGTGGGTTTAGTAATTTTAGATTTTGCAACAACTGAATGGCGTCCAGGTCTGGACATTGACTAGACTAGTCCAAGACATCATTGTGTCCATCAAGTGTGCATCATTGCGTCCATCCAGTGTGCATCATTGTGTCCATCCAGTGTACATCAATGTGTCCATCCAGTGTACATCAATGTGTCCATCATTGTGCATCATTCCCAACCATCATTTTTATTGTCTGTCATTATTACAGTCATGCAGCTGCATTTCAGCCTGTGCTTCCTGCATCACTCGTAGAGCCGGGGCCCCTCTTCTGCATCCAGCACTGACCTAGCAGTGGTAGTGCACTGGAAGTGTGGTTGAAGGAAAATTTCCCTTCCCACATTAGCTTTCCCATTTTTGTGCAAAGCTGGCAGTTTGAGGTTGTCCTCCTCTCTCCCCAATCAGAGCCTGCTGTTTTCAGCCCCAGAGGAACTAATCTGGGGACTTCCCGCAAACCATCAACATATGTTTAAAGTCACCAGGTAAGAATGTTGTCAGTTTAAAAAGGTCATTGTGAAATTGCACGACCATGTTCAGGTATGAACCTTGGAATTTTGTGAAACTGCAAATTTCGGATGTTTTACCCATTCATCTAGAAGAGCACTTGTGAGGTCAGGCAGTGATGGCAGGACGTGAAGGCCTGGCTCACAATCTCCATTCTAGTTCATCCCAATGGTGTTGGATGGGGTCGGCGTCAGGGCTCTGTGCAGGCCAGTCAAGTTCTCCCACACCCAACTCAGCCCTTATTCCTTGTTAATGACCTTGGACTTGGGTTGTTTTTTGGTCAGGCATTTTCATATGGTCACTCCTTAATTTAAGCCCGCACTGCCAGGACCCCAGGAAAAAAGAAAGGAAGTTTTATATAGGTTAGCCAAGTTAAAAGGGACAGTGTGTTTTGAGTTTGCCTTTTTATACGGATTTCCTTAGTTAAATGAGAATTTAACTTATTGTACCTTATTCGCCAACCTTCCGTGAGGACTATATTTAAGTTTAAGCACTGTGAATTTACACCCTTGGCTGATTACCTGACTGCACCTTTGGAAGAGCAGAGCGTGGTATGAGACTCAAATACTGTTTGTATGAGTGGATTCCTTTATTATTGAAATGTAAATATTTGTTTGCTGTAAACCTGCAACTGAGCATATCTGCATTTGAGCGTTCGTTTTTTCTTTCTTTCTTTTCCTTTTGTTCTTCAGTTTTCACGGTGCTCAACAAGGAAGCAATAAACACTCATATCACCAGTTGAGACTCTCCGCATCAGTTATTTCGTCCAAACCGAAGGGCAGTTACATTCCTTCTCCCCCAAACTTTACAGTTGGCACAGTGCAATCAGGCAGGTAACGTTCTCCTGGCATCTGCCAAACCCAAACTGGTCTATCAGACTGCCAGATAAAGAAGCACGGATCGTCACTCCATAGATCATGTTTCCACTGCTCGAGAGTCTAGTGGCAGCGTGCTTTACACCACTCCATCTGACGCTTGGCATTGCACATGGTGATGTGAGGCTTGCATGCAACTTCTAAGCATGGAAGACTATTCCATGAAGCTCCCAGCCCTGGGGTTAATGCCAGAGGAAGTTTGGAACTCTGCAGTTATTGAGTCAATAGAGTGTTGGCGACTTTTTTACACTATGCGGCTCAGCACTCGGGGACGCCGATCTGTTACTTTACGTGGTTCGCCACTTTGTGGCTGAGTTTATGTTATTCTTAAACGCTGCCTCTTCGCAAGGACAGCACTTAGAGTTGACCATGGAATATCTAGCAGGGAACAAATTTCACAAACTGACTTATTGCAAAGGTGCCATCCTATCACAGTACAAGACTTGAATTCATTGAGCTCTTCAGAATGACCCATTCTTTCACAAATGTTTGTAAACCTGACTGCATGGCTAGGCGTTTCATTTTATTCACCTGTGGCAATGGGTCTGAATGAAACACCTGAATTCAGTGATTAAGTGGTGTGTCCCAATACTTTTGTCCATACGGTGTATATTGTTCAGGTATACTTTTCTGAATTTCTTCAAAATAACATTTAATTAAATAAATTGGGCTTTTTCTATATTTATAAATATCAAAGATCAGTTAAACATGACGTATAAATAATAAATCATTTTCTGAAAGTACAAACAGTTGATAAATGATTACATGTAACAAATCCCCAGATATTTATATATAAATATTATGTACAGATTAAAAAAAGGCTAATACAGCTGTACCCAGGTGAGGGACCATGAAGAAAAATAAAATGCAGTCTTAAAATAGAAAATGTGCAACATGACGAATGCTTATTTTTAAATGCTAACATCGAAACTCACAAAATAACAATCAAAGGACCTGCAATCGTTAATTGTAGCTGTTAGCTGAAATACATGATAGCATAGATTATCTCGACACCATCAGGTGGAGATTCTGGGATAATTAACTAAAGTTTAATATAAAGTTACCTAATAAGCCTGGTCGGAGAGTCTACCTCACTGCTGGCTTTTTAGTTTAACAACTTCCATTATACAGAGTAAATATATATATATAATATATAGACTGCCAACATAAAAGCCTATTTGCTCTAAGGAACCTGGACCACCGGACGTGAAGTTCTCACTACGTCTGATTCTGTGCCATAGCTCCTCCTATCCTGCCCTCCCCCATCTCTGCTTAAACAGCCGACATTTCCGCGAGTCCAATGCCTACCTCTACATTTGTTTTCGTCATGTATTTTATGTGCATAATCAAGTAAGTGATCTGAGAACTGACACATTGCATCCCCCCAAAGCAGCTGGATCAGTGTGCCGATATGCTGTAAGTGGCGGCTGATGATCAGGGGAACAATGGTTTAATGGAGTTAACACCTGCCTATTGTACATCTTGCCTTAAAGCGTACAAAAAGAAATGTATGTTCTACTTTATTTTGGGGGAATTGTCTAATATACAAATATCTGTTTGAAAGATTTTTCAAGACTCCCGTTTGTTTTCTTGCCACTTTTTCCACAGCTCAGAGTTCTGTGGCTGTCTCCTCCAGACACCTGACCTGCCCGCTTTGGAGATCACCTGACTGCATTCACCTTTCAGACTCCTTGATTAATTCATTGTATTCGCCTGCCTGTTTGCTCGTTATGCTTCTGTGTATCTAAGACCTCAATTTGCTATGAGACCTTACCTGACTGTATTTTGATTGTTCCCGCTCCCTCCCTCCTTTATACGTGCCATTTCCTTGTTCTATGTATGACTTCTGTATGACCTCTGCCTATACTGTGATGTTTAGGATACCGTACCCTTTATTGCCTGATCTGTTCTTTGTGTTTTTGAACCATGCCCGTCATTGACGGATTTGCGCCCTCTGGTGATTTTTCTGCTTCTGCTCTGTTTGTTGGATTTTGCATGAATGACCTGGTTCCGGACACCCTCGCCTTACATTTTCCTACCCCTTCCATCTGCTAATGCTCTTTGTTGGCCTTATGCATTTCTCAAAGCTATTTTTGCTGCATTCAAACCCCACATGTGTTTCATATAAAGCTATACAGCCATAGTCTTTATTTCTATATTCGTCATGTTTGCATGCATAACTCCTAAGTACATTTATCACATGTTTCCTGCATTTAATGTGCTTTTAACAAAACAGCAGGCATTTATTAAATGTTTCATTAATGGTAGCGTTACTCCTTATTTTATACATATATTTGAATTCCACTAGTTTCAAAACACAACAAAACTATGGATACCGGAATAATACAGATATGTGATTAAAGAAATAAGTAAATAAACATGAATCCTTCAGTGTTCCTCAATTTTTCCCTGAGGGCCAAATTTTATGACTAACACAAAACCAAGGGCCACAGCCCCTGAAATTGTTCCGTTATACCAATTTGCTTTATATACAAATAAAATTTTTGCAAATGGTGGTGTGGGGGTGCGGACAATAAAATTTGCTGAGCAGGCGGTGGGATCAATTATTTTTCTCTGATTATGCCCGGTGGTTGTGCTACCTCAGCTAAAATGCACTGCCGCACATGGTACGTTTTTGTGAGGGCCAAGCGTTGGACTCCTACTGGGGGACCCTGCTGTAGAATATTGCGGCATTTTCATTGATTTATGACATCATGCTCTGTGCGTTTCTCTCAGTTCCTTGGCCAGAGCTGTTTGTGTGATTTCTGAAGTTGAATATTACATGTGTAACATATGACCTCAGGATTGGAAAACCATCTGGAACGCTGGGAATTTTCCTGGAGGGCAGATAGGTATGTGTGCTGACAAAAGAAAATTGCATTGGGGAACTCCCTCCCCAGTCACTAAAAATATATCTCTCGGCAAACGGTATCACGGAGGATACTGACTTGAAATTGTACACAGGCCTCCCATATTGTAAGTGACCACTGCACCACTAACTAACCAAGGAATAAAGGCACTAAATAAATGGAAAACAAAAACCAAATAAAAACATACAATCCAAACTGTATCCCTATATAAACCAAACACAGCAGAAAAAGAAAACAATTCAAATAAATTGCGGTCACCCCTATGAGTACGGTCCACAATAGAAATACCTTAGTGGAGATGTGTGTAAGCGGGTGTGTATCTGTGACAATATCATGTCTAGCAATAAGCACAGACTCATCCAAGATTCAGACAGCGATAGTGTTGGTGTGTTTTCCTGCGAAGCCATCATCCCATGAGCTTTTAAAATGCGCATGCATCCAGGGCAGCCTGCCTGCTTGTTGCAGGTAGAATCATGTCATGTACTCATCAAGATGCCAGCCAAAGATAGGAAAGAGAAAAGGAGGAGAGGAGGAAAGAAAACAAACGAGTCCTTGGACATAAGAGGCAGGAGTCAGCTGCTTCAGCTGCTTTGTGCTAACTGCATTTCAGATGGTGCTGCACATAGGAATGTATACATGTTCTGAACAAGTTATTACAGCACTGACCAGCATGAATATCTGTGTCATAACTTTTAGACAACTAGGAGTGAAGCAACCTGAGTGAAGCACATTGCCCAGAGAACTACTACTGTGCACAGGGGGACTGAATCTTCAACTCCAGCCCCACTGTGGAGCTGGTTGTATGTTGTTCAGCAGGTTTGGTCTGAGAGGTTTGCTGGGTTGAGCCCTGAGTCAGGCCAGAATAATCTCCTCTGGACCCTTGAGTGAGACCCAAAATGCTTCAGAGGTGCCCAATAAATGGCCTGACTCTGCACTCAGACCCAAAGCTGTGCTCTTTACTGTCTGTGTGCATGTGTGTCGAAGGAAAGCAAGGTGGGGGGGTGTAAAAAATAGCATTCCAATGTACTTGTGCAAAAAGAAAAACTATTTTTCGCACGCCCCTAATCTATGTCATTTCCCCAGATCCAGGAAGAGTGACTGTGATTGTGCTGAACTGCATAACCGTCATAGGGTATTAAAAAACCACAGGGTGGCAGGAAATACTGTAGCGCAAAGTGCAAAGATAAAAACAGACTGTATGTTAGACACGGTCACACGCCATTAAAATAATTAGGAATTCACGCTTGTATGGACATTCATGTCCGTTTGTCACATGGATCACTTACTCTTTGACAGAACGTTTCCAGAGCCCACATCATGCTTGTAAGTATGGCTGATCATATCTACCCAGTACTTCCCACACTACACAGGCTCCTTCCCTGACAGACAGAAAATGTTCCACATTCCCAAATCCAGAGGATGGTGCTCCCCCAAACTGGCTCCATTTAGCCATTTTGAGCTGAGCCTGGCCAAGTTATACTGGTGGCCTTGTAACAATGTATCATGAAGTAACTTGACAGAATGTAACAAATTGAATGATGATAATAATAACAATGGTGATAATAATAGCGTAATGTTGCAATATAAAATTATAATGTAATCTATAAATTTGTCACATTTTGTTGAGTTTTTACATAAAACGGTGTTACTACATAATGCATTCTTACACTGTGTAGTGTATCCCTACCTTCTTATAGCTACATGGATCAATGAAGCACACAAACTCACCCAGCACTATAAAACTGAAGAGATGATGTTACATTACATTAATTTAGGAGATGTTTTTACCCAGAATGATGTACAGTCATGTGTCACATAATAACATTTTAGTCAACTATACTAGTCTATGAATTTACTATACTGTACTTTTTATCGTTGTTTTAGAATGTACTCTTTCTACTTATTACGAAAAAAAGTTTACTGTGTTATGCATAGTGTATAAGTGCACTCTGTGATGCTTGCACAGCGATGAATGTATTATTCTCATTAAGTGATTATAGGTTTTTGTATGGAAGAGCAGTCCCTGGAGCAGTTGGGGTGCAGTATACACCCTCTACTCAAGGGCCCATGAGTCAAATCACTCTACGGGGATTTGAACTAATATCCATCCAACTAGAAGCATGGTGTCCTAACCTGCTGAACCACACACCACCCCTTGACCGCAAAGCCGTTACCATACAAAGTTACTTTCAGTAGCTTTAATATAAACACAAGTCTGTTTTCATTATAATGACCTGAGGCTATGTTTGTTAAAACAAACACACAGGCTGTGTTTATTCACATAAACATGTATGCACGTTCCTCACTCACAGAAACTACACAAACCAGCTGCTGTGGTTTTCACTCCTCTGAAAGGGGAAGAGGGGAGCTGCAACGTACACTGGAATGCTGGGAAAGATTGCATTATATAATCTGTATAACTTTCAGAGGTCTCCAGGGAGACTGGCATGGAGCGTCAAACACACAAAGTTTGTTTCTGCCCGGACAATGTGGGATACTTCTCTTACCACCAGTGCTGAAGAAATGGGTGGCACAAAAAAAGACTCTTATTCTTGTTATTTTTTTTATGAATTGCATTTGTTGTTTGCGATCTGGGAAGCAGTTAGAAATATTTTTGCTGACTTCTGGTTTTGGGGCTGGAACCTGGTAACAGATGCCTTTGATGGCCAGGCACAGAGCAGTTAAACTTATACAATAAAAATGGAAAAGCTAGCCAAGCTGTCTCTGTTATAATTTGTAACTCTAAGAAAATACCAAGTTCAACATCTGTGGCCTTTGACACTATTAACAAGCACTGTTTGTAGCCAGATGAGTGGCTGGGTGACCCATGGGACATTCATTTATTCATAGCCATTCATTCATTCAAACAGATGTTGTCAGGGTGGTAAGGTGCTTTGCTGTGCACACTAGTGATGTAACAGGAGATTAGATAAAAGTCCTTATGGTGCCCTGTCCTCTGAGCCACATCTGCCTCTCTCACTGACTGCAGATGTGTGCCACTACATCAATAAAACCTTGTCGGTTTTAAAAGCGCGAGGTTGTTTGACCAGTATGCATTGCACTGCAGAGTCAGAACCAAATACTGATGAAAACTCATCTGCTCGACGGTATGATGAACAATGCGCATTTAATGACAGGCTGGGTCAGGGTTGGATCAGGAACAAAAGTCGGGGTATTAAGCAAAACTCTGGAAAAGGTAAGTAGATCACACGCAAGAACTCAGAAAAAAAATCACTGAAACTACCCGGAATATGGAAGCTCATTAATCAAAAAACTACCAGGACAGACCAATAAAACACAAAGCTGTCAAGGAAATGAACCTACAGTATACAAGGAACCGCTACACACAAGACCATGCAGATAGTTGATCTTTCATGAAACCTCAAGAGACGCACAACTGTGAATTCCAGTGACTTCCTATTATTCATAGGCTCAGGACCTCAATGCCTGCTGACAATTCCTAGTCCTTGTGTTTCCTCCCGGAACTCCTGCTCCGAGGTTTCAGGACTATGGTGCAATAACCCACAGCCCACATATTGGTCACTAAAGGCTGTGGTACATGACTCCCTGAGTGTGTGTGGTAGAACACAGTCTAGTCTCGGCAGACAACGAATAGCAGTGGTTAGATATTTGGGAAATGAAATAGCAGAGACAGAGGTACAGGTGGGAGGTAAGCAGATGAGTGAAGCATTCTAATGGTCTGAGTGTATATTAAAGTGGATGCACTTTCCTGTCAGGGGATGCAAAAAAAACACCTGTAGGTTATTGGTGACAGCCTGTTCCTCCAATCAGAGGTAGCTCTCCTGCTTGAGTGCCTTATTTGGTTCAATTAGATCTTCTTTATTGTATTGCAAGGGGAAATTATATGAACAGTGATACGCTCGGCTATGTTCTAATGAAGAAAACGATGATGTCATTGATAGGGGGACAATCAAACACGGGATTTGAAGGTTTTACTGCAGGCTGCTCAGTTCATTTTCAGAGCAACAAGAATTAGGTGTTCAGTGGTTTCATGGAGAGCAATGGAAAGAATGGGAAGTAGGAAATTAAATGAGATGACCGGTGACCCCAAACATGGACACAACATCCAGACAAAGGCAAGAATTTCTCCATCATACCTTATCCGCACCACCACGCCCTGCCATGGGATTTCCACGGTGATGTCGCCCTCTTTGGGCTGGTGACAGATGTTGTTTTGACCGCTGATTTCATTTTTGGCAGTGGAAGGAAACCCCCTTTCAAGAATTTCCAAACCAAAATGCCCCCTTTCTTTGGACATCATAATAACTTACAGATGTGTGATTATTTGTGTGGCTCTGACAGGTTAATGATGAATGAAGAAATAATTTCCCGCTGTTTTCAGTGGCAAATATCTGTCAGCCTGAAGTAATGTGGAGGCACCGTCTGACTCCATGGACCACTGTGGGATTAAAGAAGGAAAAAAAAGGATTAAATGGAGAGAGTGTAAATGGAAAGAGTCACTGTAAACGGAGAGAGTCACCGTAAATGGAAAGAGTCACTGTACAGTAACTGCAGGAAGTTCGGGACTATAGTTTGTTTATTTAGCACCTTGGGAAATACATATAGATTAAAACCAGACTAACAAATGATAGATATTTAAAAATTCAGAGTGCTAGGTAGCAAAGAAAAGTGCAGGAAGATAAAAGTTGCAGTTATGTTACAGCTGTACCATAAAGAGGATGTTGCGTGAAAGGGACTCATGCGTCACAGCACTATTTTAACCACATGTTTTTAGCTTCAGTTACTGCTGCAGCAATTTGCTCCCAAAAGCTTAGATATCTGATCCATTCGACATACCCCCCTCTCCATCCCCATACCCCCCTCTCCACAGCCACCATCACCACAAAAAAAAAATCCTCATCCCAGAATCACCAGGGAGACAAACTGAGGAGTGGTCTGATGTGCTGAACAAGGGCTGTCTGCGGCTTAATGGGTGCAACCTTGCAGCATGAGAATGCAAGAGAGGCAACCGCCACAGCAGCTTGGCCCAGGAGAGGCGGATTGCATCACAGGGCTTTTAGGACTGTCCTGTTAACTGTTAATTGTGATGCATCACTGTGACTTGCATTCATGGTGCATCAGAATTCTGAAGACTTTTAGTATAACAGAGTTAGAAGAATGGATAAAACACACCAACAGAGTTACCCCCGCATGATTCAAACTGTTTTCTCGACGCATTTATTAAGGGGCTATGAGACACCACAACCAGAGAATTGCAGGTAGCTGACTAAAGTACTAGGTATCTCATGCATATAGCAAAGGGGATAGAGTTTAATATTAAATGTGTCACATAACAAATCTAGACCTCAGAAATTAATAGCAATACAATTCTAGCAAAATCCCTAAGACACCAATAGCAGGACTCACTGGGTCACACATCACCCCTTTCCCGTCCCACTGCCAACCCTGCTCAAAGGATAGGTCAGATTGGAGCCAAGTACTGTCGTCACAGCAGAAAGTGAAAGTACACCAGTGGGTCTGGGTGCGTTTGTATTATGGGCGAGGGGCCTGAGAAGGAGGAGTTGCAATCTTGGGAATTTCCAGGTTCGATTTCATATAAAGCGGAGAGGCGCACAGTTTCTCAGCTGCGCACGGTGCTTCGGGGATAATGATGTCGCGGTTTTGCTCGGTCCTGTAATTTATGAATCTGCAGTTTTTGGCTATCTTTCGGTTCGAGGATGACTCCTGGTGCACAACGCCTGTATTTAAAAGGTGCGTAGCAGTATTTGACCTATTTTCTATTAGAGGGGTCTTGCAGCGGGAAGGTGAAGGAGAAAAGCGACCCGTATACGACATTGGTTACATTAACGGGGTTCGCCTTTTTTACTTTCTATGTCTGACTCAAACTGGACTTTCAGTTTAGTAACTTAGCGGTTCGTTTTTAACGGCGCCCGTGATTCCAGTTCGCAGCAAAATATTGTTAGTAAAGCCGGATAAAAGTTTCTGCAGATGTTCGGGCTACAGCTGGACTGTATTATAGATGGGGACTGGTCAGAATAATGAGGCAGGTAATGTTGAAATATTCTTGGTTTAGGGGAGTCATAAACATAGCCTAGGTAAAGTATTACTGGAAAGTGGAGACGAATAGTAAAACTAACAAAATTATGGTCTTTAAAAACGGATAGCAGGCTAATTAAAATGAAGCTACGTTTCACTAATACTTAAGTTATATAACAAACGAAAAGGTTACACAACGCTCCGCGGGAGCATGTCAGTTGTCAGCAGCTGAGTTATGTCTGGACCCCGTGATTTTTTCTACGAAGTTTATCGTGAACGGGGGGGGGGGGGGGGGGGGGGGGGGGGGGGGGGGGGGGGGGGGGGGGGGGGGGGGGGGGGGGGGGGGGGGG
>JAODKC010000009.1:3610731-3632435 GCA_026777985.1 Mormyrops attenuatus
CCCATTAGGCATTCTTTTTCCAACGCCGTGGACCTTGGTTTGCGTTTCCGATGGAATTTCCTCCTCGGGGAAGAATAATTGGGTATCAGTGCTGTGTTTCCTACTTTAATCGTTAATGCGCAGATACTTGTATTATAGGGCCGGTGGTCTGTCGAGTTGAGCTACTTTGTCGAGTTAGGCTACCGTAGTGCTAATCGATAGCCCTAACCCTAACCATAACCCCCAAAAACCGCCTAAAATCCTAATCCTAACCCCAAAAACCTAACCCTAATCCCAAGCCGGTGGAACTGCACATGCGCAGAAAGGCTCGATATACGTCTCGATCGGTAGCTCAACTCGTCAGAACACCGGCCCTGGTATTCCGGCGGCCCAAGCGAGATGAGGTCCCCCCAGCAGCATAAAATAATTTTTTCCAATTGATTTATGTTGTAAAATTAAATAGCACGGGGTGTCCTGGCTGCTAACTAGCTGGGTCTTCTCTGTTTCACAACACAGAGAGTGAAATATTAAAACTAGTGTAGTGAAATATTAAAACTAGTGTAAATAAATGTCAGAGAATGTGCTCTCTGACACCCCTAATCAAATGGCATCCTAGGTGATCGCCTGTCTCGCCAATAGGGCAGGCTGGCGCTGCTTGTATATTTATTTGTCTTCCGTGTGTTCGTACAACGTATCACTTATAGACAATGTTAGGATTTACTCCGTACTTTGCCACTGTTTAACCTTTTGTGGTTGGTCCAGTGGTATCACCAAACTCTAATTCATTTGTGTTCGTCTTCTTAGCAATCTGACAGCAACCTCCAAACCGGCTGACCGAAATGTGCTGAGGAGGTGTAGAAGCAAGAGCCTGTTGTTCATAATCCTGTGACCTCTGGCAGAGGTCCCACACCGGACGCCGACCACTCAACCAGCAGTGAGTCATCACGAACACACAGGCCTGTTGGTGATGAAGTCACCGAGCTCAGTTCATTTCCACACAGACTAATCACCATCCCTGTCATATGAGATGTGGAGGTGTAACTATTGTTAAATACCAGCTTGTGTATTAGCCAGAGAAGTGGCCTACAATTGCAGTGACCCACTCAGTATTAATCCCAACCAGGATGTGGTCCAGTGTATCTCCTACACTGGTGTCATGCTTTGCATAGTCTAGGGGGGGACACATTCCTGCAGCTATTTGTGAAAAATCTGAACCAGATTCTGGTTGGGTTTAATACTGTAAGGTATCATGATCAATAATAAACTGCAGGGTGGGTGGGGGAATTGTGCTTTACCACTTTGGGGCAGCTGTGTTGGAAACAGCACCATATAAATACCAATGAAACTGAAAGTGTGGTAGGACCTGCGATGATGTGCTGGCTGCTCTTCTACATCATGTCGTGCATGTTCAGCCTGTTGCAGGGTAGCGGTGCAGAGAGGACTGAGCGGACAACGGAGGGAATTGTGCCCAGAGTGCCTGCTGTTTCCAGGAACATTCCTGGGTGTCATCATTTTGCAGTATGCCGTGCTCGTGTGCCTCACATCTGGGAACGCTTTTGGGTAAGAGTCAGCCAGTAGTGTTTGTGTTCGAACTTTTAAGGCACATGGGAGTTATTATCATTTGTGTTAGTTTGTGCCTTTCTGTGAATTAGTGTTTTTCTGCGTTTGAGAGTTTCTGTCACAATGGAATAGTCTGTACTTAACAGATGTCTAAGGCTATAAATCTCAACTGGTCATCATGGTACTCCCAGTCCCTGAGGACGGAAACACTTAGATCTGATCTCCGGATATATTGACCAATATGTTTTTATCAAAAGAGTATCCAGCTGTTGCGTTGGACTCTTGGTCAAGGGAGTGAATGACAGCTCAGAAAGACAGGCCTCCGTGCTGTTACTGTTCCGCCTTCACGCATGCTTTCATGCTGAGCTGTGGGGTGGGTGTGCGTCGTACTGGGGAGTATTGACTCTGGGAGACAGGGCCTGAGTTGTTCTGACTGTAGAAGCTTCAGGGCTCTAGGTTCGAGGTCATAGTGGCATAAGTACAATCATCACTCTATTCTTGGGGCTTTGTTCTGTTTCTGGCTTGGAGTCTATTTTTAGCTAGCTGGTTTTTATGGTCTATGGAAACCATAAGTGGTTCTCAAGTTTATTGAAGTGAAGGTATGAAACCATTGGTTGTTGCCATCTCTAGAGTTACTTTATTCCTTATTTTACTGAGGACTGGCCTTGAAACCTAGAAAGTCAAAGGCATTGTGAAGTTGATGCTTTCTTTGGAGGCTTTAGAGATCCTAACTGCTTGTAATCTGCTATGTATTATGAAATATGGAAATTTGGGTGACTGGGACAACATGACACATGACCACCAGGCAGAAAGTCCTGATGGGACTAGAGATGCATACTGATCGAGGTTAAGAGAATCAGAAAACAGAGAGCAAGAGCCATTTTGGGGGTCAGCTGACCAATAGTGAGACATGTTTTAACTCGTTTTAGTCCTGCTTGGGGTGTTGCTTCCTCTGATGACATCTTCCACTCCTTCGACACTCTGCACATCCCTCACCGCTCTGAAGTCCGGCCTTCAATCCCCCCACCGGAGACAATTATTGGTAGGTGGCAATATCGGTATGTGCAAATTTCAATAATCTAGCTAAGACTGGGACTCTAACCTGTTGTGATTTTGCAGAAGCACAATTTCCCCTTGAATTACACCATCAGAGTACGCCCCCAGGAGGTCTTCAGGCTGCATAACATCAATAAGCTGGTAAGTGCTTAATATTTTTAAAGGATTATGCTGCTTTGTGATTCATACGGGAGCTAACTCATGACTGATACAGATACCAACCCACATCCACAGACAGCATGCATAACTCATAAGAACACTAGTCCCTTCTTCCTCAAACAGAAGGCCAAGGTACCGGACTTGAAGCTTAGACACTTGCAGCATCTTTGGGTGATGGTGAACCAGGAGGTGTTAAAGAAAATCCTTCGTATACTCCCTGAGAGACACCCATCCCGCCGCTACACCTCAGACCTTGAGCGGCTCCTGCAAATGGTGCAGCAGATCCAGCACGAGGTAGAGGAAGAGGCAGAGGATGAGGTGAGGAGCATGAGAAGGTGGCCTTCCTCTACACATAACACCATTGATATACTATGTACTCTATTGCCATGACAACCCTCTGTCATTCCGGTCTCTGTATGTCTACACACTTGTTGCTGTAGACCTTCTTCCCAAGCCTAATCCTGTGTGTGTTTGTACTTAAAGGAGCCTCCAGAGAAAATACAGGAGATCTTGGTCAAGCTGAGCGATTCTGATGTCAGGACCTGGAAGTGGGTGACTCCCAAAACCTTGGTGGACAACTGTTTCCGTACCATGCACTGCCTGTTTGGTGACTGCTTTCTCAACAGCAATGCAGAACAGGACTGTGAGTGAGCTCCCTTTCTGAAAACCTTCCACATGTTTTGAAGGCGGTCTGTCCTCAGGGTACACTTTGTTTACCCTCCAGTATTGGGTTGTTTAGATTTAAACTCGTATAACGGTAATATTTTTTGCGCCATTCCATTTTAATTGAACAAATGGCCTTTTGCATCACCATTTTTGATCATGATAAAGTTTGCCATGTGAATTACACATATCTCCCAGAGCTCAGAAATATTATTGTTTATAAATACAGTGGTACCTCGGTATACGTCCGCTTTGGAATAAGTCCAACTTGGTATATGTCCTGCTTGGACGCGAAAAAGTTTGCTTGGTATACGACCTTCGTTTGGAACTTGTATGGGTGAAAATGAGTCACGACACCCTACGCGCGCTACCCTTGTTTACCTCTCGAGACAAAGCCACGACTGCCCACGAGCATCAATATGCCAGTTGCTGCCATTCAGTGAACAACCCGTGCTATAACTCTCTTTTCATTTATTTCATCTAATTGCTTTTGTATTTATGTATTTTAGTATTAAGCAGTGTTTACGTTATTTTATGCAATCCCATCAATGTATAATATGCCAATAACAATAGGATTTTTTTTCATGGGAACGGATTAATCATTTTCCCTTTATTTCTTATGAGATAAATTAGTTTGGTATACGTCCCGTTTGGTATAAGGATCTGGAACGGATTAAGGATGTATACCGAGGTACCATAGTTTTCCTTTCGAGATATAGTGCCTTTTTTACACCCCAGGTAGCAAAAAACAAAAAAGATAATTTAGAGTGCTTTTTGAACCTCGGCAATAGCTCGTTGGAAAGCTCAGAAAGAGTATTTTTTCATGGTATGGCAAATTTTACTTTTGTATTTTTTCAAGGTCAAAATTCATTTCTCAAACTGCATTTTTATTACATTTGGTTATAAAAAAGATGTACTTTGAGTAATTGAGTTTTTTATAATTAAATACTTTGGTTTGTTTACAACTTGTATTTGCCACATTGACCTTGTACTTGGTCAAAAGCCCCCAAAAAGTGTACACACACACACACACACACACATATATATATATATATATATAATTTCTTTCCTTTTAATGCTGTTTTTGAGCTTCAAAATAGGCATGTGGGGGAGGGGTACATTTTTTCACTTAATTGGGAAGAAAGTACTCCATCAAAAACATGTTGTTATTCAACGGGGTGTAGGTGCTCTTAACTAAAAGAAACGTGATGCAAAAACATTTGGTGAATTAAAATGGAATGACCCATTTTTAAAACGAATGTAATTGGCAGTTTATTTTCCAGTCATTTCTAATGCGAATTGGGTATAGCGCGACTGAAGAGCAATATAAAATCAGAACACACTTGTTTGGCTTATTTTGAACAATTTTGTCTGCCAAGAGCTTATCATGACTAATTTAGTGAGACCAGAAACAAGCTGACCAGTGATATCTGATATGCCTGTCTCGCGCCACTTGATCCTTAATATAGCTATACGCTGCTCTCTGGCTCCACCTGCTGTACATTCATACAATAGCAGCACAAAACTGTTACTCATCATTTATTTTCATTTTCATCTTTGCAGTTCTAATTACAAACATATATTTCTTATTTATTTACTTGGTATATTTATTAGCAAAGGTCTCCTGTTAATCTGTACTGATAACAATAAGATGGAAAGATCTCAGAAAAGCTAATGCATTTGGTACCACCAGCAGAAATCTTTCTGAACCAAGAGATATTTTAAAATTACTGGGATGGTTAATCCATCTGTTTGCAACTTCCTTCACTTCAGTTCATTGACTGCTTGTTCGTATCACAATGTAACCTAATTCACTGAAATTCGGTTTCTTTCTGCCAGATTGTAACTTCTCGAGTTGGAGGAAAGGACAGAAGCCAGCTTTGCAAGCCTGAAGGAAGCGGCGTTTCTTCCAGGGAGGCCGTACAACTTCATGTTCAATTGCCGTAAACTTTCCTGGCCCCTGCAGGGTTTGAGATGGCAGTGAAAATCCACTGACAAAGACTCATGTACACCAACCTGCACTCTGGATGAAAAGGATTTTCGGTTGAAACTACTCCTCTGTCAGAACGGCTGCACCATGATAGCATATCTGGCTGCAACTAAAGACGTTTCTGAGTGTGTCTGGTGCACAGTGGTGCAGTCACACCTGAGCTACCACAGCCATGCTAAAAACAAGCTGCCCTGTTCATTGCAGTAGCACCTCTATTCTTTCAAGGCAATATTGTTTATGCAGACTTGCATACAGGACTTTAGTCAGGCGCTGGTTGGCTGGCTACTTTCTTCAGCATGGGTCATTAGGACTGGGTTCTAACCTACAGAAGTTCTGCTGGTACGGTTTGGAAAAATTTATTAAGAGTCAAGATAATCTATTATTAATATTATTAATAGATGTATATATTTTTGGATGCAGATCTGGTTTTTGTACAAGATTTCAGATTGTATAAGATTGCATTTACCATATTTCTACTCCGTATTTATTAATATTTGTTATGATGATGAACTGAAATACCCATGCCATGATAATTGTCTTGCTTTGTCTTGCTGCTTTTGAACTCTATGTTTGGTGAAATCAAGCCCTGGTGTAGTGTCTATGTGTACGCATCTCAGCAGCTGTTCCTCACCAAAGTAGCATGGACGTAGCCTTTCCCTATCCAAGCCAAGGCTGGAATGCCTACCAATAGTGTTATGTAAATCAAATTACCTTCTACAAAGGTTGTAAAAATGATGACGTTGTAATGGCATGCCTTACACCAAAAAAGCTTACCATTATATTCTTTACCCTATAAAAGAATATACAAGGCCTCCTTGTCTGTTGGCAAGCTTAAGGCATGATTTTAATTTTGGCCATTCTTTTTGCCATTTCCACAAATACGAAGAAGTTCCACAAGCAGTTCCTTTGCCTTCATGACAGCTTGACTGGAGAAACTCTCATTCGTGGATTTACGAGTGCTCCAACCCACTCGTTATTTTCTACGTCATTCTGTATTTGAACTTTTGCCTGCTGTCCTGTCACAGAGACACAGAGATCGGCCAAAATAGATGACAAAACACACTTATGCTCTTTTTTGGAAAACATAATAATGCTGATGGTATAATAAGAGGTCAATATTGCAATATATAACTACAGTGCCAACTATAAATTAGCACAAATGGGACTCGTTGTTGTAACACCTGTATGCCATTTGCGTACATAACAGGGTTGTGCACTATTTAGAACTGACTTGAGATTGAGTTTGATAATCTAATTAAATTCATACAGTAAATCGGCTGAAAATATGGTGCAGTAGTCGCAATTTGGCTTCGAATTTAAGGAAGCAGAATTCAAATGGAATTGATTTCACATAAATTCATATATAGTGTAAGTGCAGCTTTAACAATACAGCTTAATATTTCAATATGAATTACCCAGCATGTTAACATAATACACTGAATCCCACCCATACCCCCGCCCAAGCGATCACAAATATTTATGGCAGCAAAAAGTACCCGGTGGCCGTGCCCCCGACCCCCCCTCCTCCCCGTTCAAGCACCTGCCTGAAAAGTCTGTGCATGTCACTGTCATTCATAATGAATGCCATGCTTGAAGTACCAGCTATAGAATAAATAGTTTAACTGTGATTTTGTGTACCATGGTGAAAGGGCACTTCATACTGTCATAAACGTAACCCTGTCACAACCCTATCCGTCTGACGACCCACAGGAAAAGCTATTGCATGCAGACTCCTCACAAACGGTAACACACATAGACAGTAAATATGCAAAAACAATAAATATATGCACATGGAAAGGGATTTAGAGGGCTGACATAAACTAAATGCTTATTGGTAGATTAGGCTAAAACAATTACACAATTTGTATCTCACATTCATACAGATATAAAATTCACTCACTAATACTTACATAAGATTACCATATACTTCTACCATGTAGGAAGTAAATCTGTTATGTAATATTATATTTTGCTAGATTAAATGACATTCTTATGTTGGATGATTGCATTGAATTGAAATTAATTAAATTCTTATTGTCACTCCAATTCAGCATCTTATAGGGTGTGGCCAAGTCAATTCAAAATCCACTTCTTAAATTTTCAGTCACATCCTTTGAATTGGGAAGGTGAATCAGCCCTCACCACCAGCAAAGGCAGAGAATAGTGCAAGTCAACAGAAGACAGTATTTGAGACAGCGCCATCCAGGAGGCCAAGTTGCTTTTGAAGCCCTTGGACCATCTCAGTAATGCACAATTCATAGAGAAATACAGGCTGGCCTGGGGTGAAACAATGAGTCTCCTTGGTCTGGTGCAGGATAAATTGAAAAGATGAACAGGTTGGATTTTTGCCCTAAGTGCACCATACAGCTTCTGACAGCTCTCTGCTCTTACGCCCCCGGTGGATTCCTGCAGACCTACAGACGAACATGGCCTCAGCAAGGCTGCGGTCTCCTGCATCCCTGCATAGATTGATCACATTGCACCGTGCGCACAACTACATATAATGTGCAGCAGGTTTAGTGACACTAAAATTGGTTTTCATGCCATTGCAGGCATACCTGGCATTTTAGGTGTAGTGGATGGATCTCCCATCAACCCTTGAATCCGACCTGCGCCTGTCAAAAAGGGTTCTTGGCACAAGGCCTAAATGTCCAGATGGTATGCAACCATCAAGGCCATTTTACAGACATTGTCACCAAGTGGCCTTGGAGTACAGATGACGTTTATATTTGGTCCAGTTTTGGAGTGTGTCAGATGGCACATGATGCTGCATTTGCTGGTGGCTGGTTATTGGGAGACAGCAGATATCCGCTTAGCAAACACCTGCTGATTTCAGCGTTGAATCCCCAAACCGTGGCTGAGGAGAGGCGTCACACCGCACAGCAAAGAGCACACACTGCTGTAGAAGGTGCTTGGGCATGTGGAAGATGCGATTCTGGTGCCTACACAAGTCCATGGGAGCTCTAAGATGCCCCCCTGATTGTTGCTGTGCTGTTCTTGTTATGTGTAGTATGCTGCACAACACTGCAATAATTATATTACTAAAATATATATATTGACCACCTCCTCACTGTTGTTTTAAGGCTCATTTTCAGAAGTGTTACTTCCTGCTCCTATTACTGCTCACCATTGTGTGCTTTTTTTACAAGGAAGCAACATCACATTTTGAGCCCATTTTTATATTTTCAACAAATAGGTTAATTTATTTTTGGTCTTAATTTTGGTGGCTTTATTGTGCTTTATTGATTTTCTAATTAGTTTATATTTTTTATTTACATCTGCGTATGTCTGGTATGACAATAATATCATATATTTCACTATTGAAATATATGGGATCAGTCTTCCTGTTATCGACAGTTTGTGCTTTTGTCATGCGCAGGCTGGGGAGGAGCCAGCAAAGTACTACTTAACGCTGTTTGTTAATTCCGGAATAACAAAGGGTTTCTGGAAACACATATAGACCTCACTCGTTCTGTACTTAATGTCGTTTGTTATCTTGCTTGTTATTCGTTAAGATTGATCGCTTTCTGGAAAGTCACCCCAGACCTCCTGGTTTCAGTTGTTTAAAAAGTCCATATATTTTGTTCTCTACTCATGCAGTAGCAAGCAGATGGATCCCTGTGAGAACGCAGTACGCCCACCTCCAGCGTTTTGATGTACGGTTAAAATATGTCATATAAAATGGCTGGTTTCCTTCCTATTACATTAATCACAAAAAAAGTTGTAATTTGGCCAGTCTTGGGATGAAACAGGTCTGTCTTGGGATGGGATGGGCCAGGCTTGGCACGCAGAAAAAAAAAATTATGTTGCGGACAGGAAACTAATAACAACTAATAATTGCCCATAGAGTGAGTGTGTGTCCAACTCACCTAAAGAAGACAGATCCTTCAGCCAAAGCATGCAATATGAGGTGAAGATGTCATTCATGTGAAGGATGAGCCCTCTTTACATCAGGCTTACAGGCGAGGTAGACGGTATCTTTGCACAAAGGCTCTCCCCTCTGACTTCCTCATCTGTAGCTTGGTTCGTGACAGAAATAGTATTGCTGTTCTTGTGGATAGTGATCGCTATCCTTGCGGCCAGGGCATATCGGCCTGGATGAGAGGAAGGGGTCCCATGTCACAGGTACCGTTCACATCTGTTTTGGATGTCCGCACCTGGGCTCAAAGAGCAGCAGTGGCTGGCTGCTTTAGTAACTATGTAAAGAAGCGGAAGTTTTTCTGCACCATTTTAATAAATTATTATTTGCAGAACTGAACTTCTGGAAGGTTGCCTGTGAATTCGGTATGAAATCATAATTTCCTCTGGTTCGATCACCCCCTAACAAGGGCATTAGTGAGATGGAGTGGTGAACAGTTTTTGTCACAGCATCAAACTAAAAACACTGAGTTTACCACCACAAAAAACCATACATTATCCCTGCTGGTCACAAACAGTCACTACACCAGGGTATGGGGGTCGCAGTCACTACACCAAGGTACGGGGGCTGCAAAGTGACTTTTTGAATGGGGCCGCAGAAACAACAAACCTGCCCCTCCCAACAAAACTACCTTTATCAAACATGAGCATCACAGGGGTATGAAAAAGATAGATTTATTTTAATGACACAAAGAAAGTAAATTGTAGTGATGCACAGAGACTGAATATAGCTTGAACAGACCTATATGTTGAGGAGGGATCTGTCAGCGTTCTGCTCTGCAAGGACAGGACAATAAAATAAAATTAAAAAAAGCTGTATATTTAAAAGAACGATCAGCCTACAAACACGGAATTATCCACAGCTTTACAACATCTTTTCTTAAAATTCCTTACAAAAATGATAATTACAATAATATTATTAACAGAATGGCATTAAAGGTCCCAGTGGCAGGTGGGCGCTTAAAGGCAGAAACCACACCTGTAGTGTCAGGACGCGTTTTGTCTAAGCCAGCGGATCTGTCCACAGAGCAAAATCTGTACCCTTGTTTTCCTTGATGGAAATCAAGAAAACAACAGGAACAAAAATTAAACAAAACTGATACAAGCTGCTATTTCACCTTGAATGGAACTGAAATCATGTCATTTAGACCAACTTAGAAAACTAAGACCAGCCCTCTGATGCTTCAAATATCCCACAGCTTTAAAAACACCCCCCTCCTTCCCACTAACCCACCAGTGACGTGCGAGTGCCCCGTTACGTTTGCACAGGAGCACCTCAGGCTGTTTTGCAGAGGAATTAATGCCCAGCCTCCCCGTCATAGCTTATCAATGCTAGCTAACACACAACTAACTGAAGCTTGGAAAAAGTCCAAATATTATTGAGAATTACAGTTGGTGCAAATGTGTAGTTTCTATAAAGAGCACACAATCTTGGTCGTATTCAAGGGAATTAGAGTTTCTGCGATGAAGATCTGCTGATCTGCAGGCTCTCCACGTGGGTGTCTCCTATTTCCTGGGCCCACCAATGTCCCTTCAAGGTGACAAAGATCTGTGTCTCAGTGCAGGGCCAGCAGCAATAACTACCCATGCAACTCACATGTGGGCCCAACACATAGCTGCTAAGCACTACCATGGGTAGGTTCAAGAGGAAAGTTCTCCCAAAGAACAGAACTCCCAGGTGTCCTTGAAGAGGTGCTCTGCGTGTATGCTACTCAGCACATGGAGATGGTCACATTGATGCCCAAATTACCGTTCTCGGCAAACAGCTGAGCAATAGACGTGTCAAACACCAGGCAGTCGCTGTTCATGATAGCCGTGGCGATGCCCTCATGGATGGAGCGGGGCGTGGCCTCCCAGGTGAGCCGGCGGCGGTGTCCATTCAGCTCCAGGCGGTAAGCAAAGTTCTCGGCCTGTTTGCGCGTTCCGATGAGCTGCACAATGGCAAAGAACTGCTGGTGGCCGTCGTACTTCTCCTGCTTCTCCAGCACCAGCATGAAGTGGAAGCCGAAGCAGGACTGCATCATGACCCAGTCCACGGCGCCCGGCAGGTTGATGTCCGTGGCCAGGAAGACGATGTCCTCGCCCTGCAGCGTGGTGATGGACTTGTGCTGGTGCATCAGGTGGGGCATGACGGCATCCAGTGAGCCCTGCCACTTACAGGATGCTCCGGGGCAGGGGCAGGAATAGGGCCGGAACTCACACAGCTCCTCGTGCTCCAGCTTCTCCGTGTGTGGCAGCGTGACCTCGCAACCGGAAGAGGCGTACTTGCAGGGGAACAGCACAGAGTTGGCCACCTTCTCCATGGCCAAGTTGCGGATGGACCCCAGCGGTCCACGGCAGGTGGGGCAGCACGTAAGCTTGGGCCGGCAATTGCTGCAGACCAGGTGGCCGCTCTGGCACTGCAGGATGGGCGGCAGCACGTAGTCGAAGCAGACAGGGCACTCGAACAGGCTGGCCAGGTCGCTGTTGGAGGCTGTGGTGCCCGGCAGCGCTGGCACTCGCTGGGAGGGAGTGCACTTCGATGTTCCGGCGGGCAGCGCTGTGGCGGTCTGGCGACTCATTTCTGCATCACGGGAGGAGCAAGATCAGAGGGGGGTAGGGGGATGACAGACTCGAGACACAAGGAAATGTCTGTATATTTAAAAGAGCGTAAATTACAGGAATGTGTACATGACCGGCTCTACACATTTAGGACTAGAAAAATGGAGATTATAAAGGCAAGACAGAGAGATGTACAGTACTATGCAAAAGTCTTTGGCAATTAAAGAAAACAATGCTTAAATGATCTTCATGTAGGGGTAAAACTATGCTATTATGCCTCTTAAAGTCTGTCAGCTTAGCCATTTCAAAACTTCTGCTATAATCATGCCAGCATTTGAAGCAACCATCCAATACACACATATTTTTTTACTTGACCGCTAGCACACCTCGTACAGCTAATCAATACCTCACTGACTCTTTAACTAATTGAATTAGTTAAGTGAGCTGGAATGGCTGAGGTGGCCTTCAAGAGAGGTTTGCGTACTGAAAGCGGTGTTCATCTAGCCATGCAACTAGATATCAGCAATTTTTTTGGAGGACAGAAGACTTTCTTACTAGTTTTTATTGTGTTATTCTAGTTCTTGTTATTTGTATATGTGCTAAATTATGTGTTTTTGTTCAAAGCAAAAGTGCACTTACTACCCAGACAAACAGCTTTAAACATTTCTTTTGATTGTTAAATACTTTTACACAGTGCTGTACATCAATGCAGTTCCATGGTTTAGCAAACATCAGCCTCAATACAAAATCAGCAGACGTCCCTGACAAGGCCCCTCTCATTGGGTTGACACACTGAAAACAGGGGCTGCATCAGTCACGTCCCTCCCCCACACCCTTCGAGACTAAATTTGGCTTCTCATGAAGGTGGCACCCTAAGCCATTTAACGCAGTCTCTGTGTTACTAACTTTGTCTGTACCCGCATGAACACACTTCCATCTCAAACAAAACGATAACTGAAATGACAGTAAAAAGACAAGCCGCTTGCCTTCGTCCATATGATTTCCAGTTATGGCTGTGTTGATCTCCTTTGGAAAATTTGGGGAGGTGTTTCTGGAATGCAAAGCAGAACAGACATAGCTGACATGCTGCTCGAGACACAGACGGGAGGAGACAAGCACATAACAATATACATATAATACTGTTTAATAGTCTTTAAACATAAATAAAATATATGGATATTTTATGTATTATATAAATAAGCCAAGTTCAAGTGAAATACAGCTAGCTGCTCTCTTAAGCCCTGTTCCCTTTTTGGATGTTACAATAGATGACAAAAAAATATAAAAAACAAATCCTAGTCACAGTAGTACGACCCTTTGCAGCTCCAAGCCAGAGCTGATATACTCTGCTTTAGCTGTATTGGGGAGTACAGCCCTAAGTCATTAAAAATGTGTACAAAGAACAATGTATGAGAATAGAAGTAGAGTTCAGCGAATGTGCATGCAGTCAAAAAACATAACAGAGGAACCGCTTCCCAATTGCGGACTTGACATTCCCATTTTTGGTTATTTACGAGTTGGCCAAAAACAATTAAATGTTTGGCGATTGCTGAAAAATCGCAGCAACTCAAACAGGGCACGCAATCAAAAAACAATGCAGAAAATAATTCGGATCACAAAAAAAATCATATACAATATATAAATACTGATACATAATATTTGTTAGTGTAAATGCATACTGTATCTTTAATATGAAAAGTCTTTGCTTGGGTACGCCGCGCAACTTTGTCTCGGCAATCAGCCTCACTCTGCGTGACTCACTGTCTTTGTGAGCATAGTATCTTCTGTTTCTCGCAGCGATTTATTAACTCCTCAGTGCTGGAGATTTTGATTTTTAATAATGAGTCCAAAACGTAGTGCTCCCAACACATAGAGTACTGACTTTGTACATACAAGGGCATAGCTTAGATGGTCTGTTTATTATACAAAAAGGTCTAGATACGAAATGACAAGGCAATTTAACATGCAAAGTGTACAGTTCAGTACTGTTTGTTTAGAAATTGGTAATAACTTTTTATCCTTGTTCAGGCTAGCAGACAATTGTGGGTTAGGGTTAGGGATCCCCAAATGTTATACATGAATTTTCACATTCATGGGAATCTTCAGAACATAACCCTGAAAATTATGAAGGAGCTACTTGGTATCCAATGTAACGTTTTCCACCACTGGCCCCCAGAATATTTTTACTGACCCAGGAAAAAAAAAAAAAAAGACTTTTCCATAAAACTGTTGTTAATTTAATAATCATGTATATATCTTGTATATAACGATTCATCTAAACAACACAGAACCAAACCATTTTCTTCTTAGAACGGGGTAGGCAACCCTGATCCTGGACTGCCGTTGTCCAGCAGGTTCTCCATCCTACCTGGTCTCTCTAATGAACCACATTTGATTTCAGGCAGACAGTAACTCATCAGGTAGGACAGAAAACCTGCTGGATACCAGCACTCTAGGATCAGGGTTGCCTGCCCCTGTGTTACAATATTCATTTTTGGCTTCATTCATATGAATGCATTTTTTGAGAACTGTGGATGCTTCACTGCATGCGTCTCCTGTGTACCTCCTTCAGCCACCCATTTGGTGAGTTCGTCATTTACAGAATACAGCAAATTTGCATCTGGAGTATCTTGTGCATACTATGTCACAGGTCCACCAGGCTGCTCTATTGCAGATTCCAAAGCATTTAAAGAAATGCTGGTTACACTTAATTGAGTGGGCACGTCTCCCTATTGTTGCGCAATACCGATCTTGAGACCCCCTTAAAATTTTGCTTTTGAGGCTTTTGGGGGGTCTCATGGGTTAATCGGGGGTGTCGGACCCCCCCCGGACCCCCAATATTTCGCACACTGGACACCTGGCCATTACGCCTATAGAAACTTTTATGACATCCCATTCGAAATTTATACGCATCAATACGGAGTTGGTCCCTCCTTCGCAGCTATAACAGCTACCACTCTTCTGGGAAGGCTTTCCCCAGGTTTATGGAGTGTGTCTGTGGGAATTTTTGCCCATTCATCCAGAAGAGCATTTGTGAGGTCAGGCACTGATGTTGGACATGAAGGTCTGGCTGGCCTGGCTCCTTTCTAGTTCATCTAAAAGGTGTTGGAAGGGGTTGAGGTCAGGCCTCTGTGCAGGCCAGTCAAGTTCTTCCACACTAAACTCAATCAACCATGTCCTTATAGACCTTGTTTTGTGCACTGAGGCACAGTCATGCTGGAACAGAGAAGGGCGTTCCCCATATGGTTCCCACAAGGTTGGAAGCATAGAACTGTCCAAAATGTTTTGGTATGCTGAAGCATTAAGAGTTCCCTTCACTGGAACTAAGGGGCCTAGCCCAACCCCTGAAAAACAACCCCATACCATTATCCCTCCTCCACCACTCTTTACAGCTGGCACAATGCAGTCAGGCAGGTAATGTTCTCTTGGCATCGACCAAACCCAGACTTGTCGATCAGACTGCCAGATGGAAAATTTGTCACTCCACAGAACATGTTTTCACTGCACCCGAGTCCAGTGGTGGCAAGCTTTACATCGTTCCATCTGACGCTTGGCATTGCACTTGGTGATGTGAGGTTTGCATGCAGCTGCTCAGCCATGAAAGCCCATTCCATGAAACTCCTGGCACACAGTTTTTGTGCTGGGGTTAATGCCAAAGGAAGTTTGAAACTCTGCAGTTACTGAGTCAACAGAGCATTGGCAACTTTTATAGTGCTCAGCATTCAGCAACCCCACTCTGTTACTTTACATGCTCTGCCACTTCGTGTCTTAGTTTCTGTTGTTCCTAAATGCTTCCACTTTGCAATGATACAGTTGACTGAAGTACCCAGCAGGGAAGAATTTTCACAAACTGACTTGCAAAGGTGGCATCCTATGACAGTACCACGATTGAATTCACTGAATGACCCATTCTTTGACAAATGTTTGTAAACCTGACTTTATACACCTTCAGCAATGGGTCTGAATGAAACACCTGAATTCAATGACTCATGATGAAGTGTGTCCCAATACTTTTATCCATATAGTGTATACTTGTTCATAATTTGTACTTGTGCCCCCTCAAGTAAAGTTTTAATGAAATGTTTTCTTCGACTGGACCGACACCAGTGACATACTAGTGAAAAAGGAACCGTGACACTCACTGAAATGCTTTCCTTAATCTGACTATAAAACATGTCATGTATACTCAGGTTACTGAAGGAATCAATTCATTCAAACACATGTAAACAAATTCAAACAAATTATTACCTTCATCTGGTTATTCTGTGCATGTAAACACACGACACAGGTAAACAGCAACTGCAAGTGGCAAAGGAGATTTGAAATAAACGGCTACCATCGCCAGGGCAATGCAACATATTCACAATGCAGCAGTAATTCCGAGTACTAAACATGTCCGCGACAGCTCAAATTGCTCCCAGCTTCTGCAGTTTGAACATGAGGCTTAGATATTGGATAACAAATGTCATTATGGATAATAACAAAGGGAGCCAAGGGTCATAAAGCACTAATGGATATGGGTAGTATGGTCTTGTAAGTACTTCTATATTTTTGTATTTGTATTCGCAACACAATGGACACTATACTTTATAGTCTCATAAATTAGCTAGCCAGTGTAGCTATGCTTAAGGCAGATGGTTACTGTAGCGTAGTTTGGCTACATAATGAGGTTTGGTCGTTAGCTGACTGGCTGATTGACATGATGTGACATGGTCACATTATGTGCCTAACGTCATTCATGGGCAATAACTTGAAATAGCTAGCTGAGTAACTTATCTTCAACATGCTACACTGTGACTAGCGGCCAATCAACTTGACCGACATATTTTTTACTGACCTTGGGCCATCGCTTATGTCGAACCCTGATTACTGTACAAAGCGTACATCCTGCAACCCTGACCAGAAGTGGTTAGAAAACGAAAAAGTGTCTCCAATAAAAAGTGCGACAAATATGAAGAATAATTAAAACACAAAGCACAAAGAGACACTTTTGAAAGATGATTTCAGAGCCTGAAAACTGCCAACCTGGCCACCCCTTTTTACAGGCCAATGCAACACTCAATGGTTATATCCATATTTGAACCTGATGTCTATGCTCAATTCTGCTACTATCCAGTGAGAGAACCCACTGTCACAGTCTGCTCATAGATAAAGGCTGCACAGTACAGTACAGTAAAATCCCGTTATAACAGACTTTATGGGACCTAGCAAAACAGTCCGTTACATCCAAAGTCCGTTATATCCAGAGTTGGTGTATGCCCAGAACACAAATACAGGACACCATTTACACCCCAGCAGACAGACTTGTGGTATAGATTATTATATTGTACATGTAGTAATCCAACTTTACCTGACTGCTGGAATAATATATGGCCTATAAGAGGTTATACATGTACGGTACAGTAGTAACCTTGACCTCATTGCTTACTGCATCCCTCCAGCTGCGAGCGTCGTCTGCCGACGCACAGCGTTCCTGGTGATGGACAGCCACACAGAACAATCAGTGTTGCCTGCTGTTATGCCATGCCTATTTATAGAGTGTGACTATTAATAATCTCGACTACGTATCTGCACTGGATATCATCGGCCTTGTAGGCGGAGCCTGCATGTCCGCTATAGCCGAACAAAACTACAGCTAAAAGGGGCCCTGGAGACCGTTATAAATGAAATTCCATTATATGAGAGTCCACTATAACAGGATTTTACTGTACACACAGTTAAGGCTGGTGTGTAGACAAGCATGCCCACATGCACTCACACAAATACAATCAATCCCTCATACACTTATTTGCTCATACCCATCCACTAATGCAACCACCAATTCGGACACACACCGTAATTACATGGAAAACAGAAATGACAAGAAATTGACCTGGGGTGAGTTTCGCAAAGCCTTCTTAACGCTACCTCATTCGTAAGTTCTGTGTTAAAAGATAGAACTAACCAACGACGTAGCATTAGGAAGTCTTCAAGAAACTCACCCCAGAGCTAGTGTACAGGAGTGTTCCTCATTGTTAGATATAACAGTAAAACATGCCCTGCACTTGTCATTTACATTAATTCATCTTGTAAAAACATTAATATACGTTTATAGTGAAAAATCTTTTGATCATTTTGCACTTACTCATAAAAGTCTTGTAACTCCACCAACTAGCTCTTAACAACTGCAGTAAAATGACCTTCACATTACTAGGTAAAAAAAAACACACACAGATGTGAGTCACTAAAACCTATTTACCCTACATCAATAAAAGTCAGGTATCTTGTGCTTTGGAGTGTGTGGAAAATTGTGTTGTGATATTACAGCTTATATTTATCAATGGTGAAAACTTTTTAATGGATGCATCACACATTTTATCTACACTTCTGGAACACAACAAGATACTGTTATGACATAAAATGAGAAAGTCAGTGTTAATATAGATTGTAACAAAGAGAGACAAGTCCAGTAGGCACTGTATTATCCCCATATTTGTCGGTCATCAAGGCACAATTACTCACCCTTACCCCAACCCAGACAAATGTGAGTACTGCACTGGAATAAACACGTTATTTTGAATACCGTTGAACTAGGCAAGCAGTTTAAACACATTTGCCTAGGCAGAGTAGTTACATTCACTTTTATTCACAAGTGAGTCAGCAAATCATTGTTAAAATGGACCCTAAGGTTGTACTGATAAGAACTTCACCCAAAGTATATACAGATGCGTTTTCTAAACAGCAAAATAATTATGTGTTAACAGCACTTTCCCACCAGCAAAAGGTGTGTAGAGATGCTCCTATGGTGCCCATCTAAATCAGTTACTCCTTTCTCTGAAGTCCTTTTCTTTCTCTCTGTTGCTCACGGTTATTAAACCACAAAATAGCAGAAAATCAAAACCAGCCCTGCTCAAGCCTCAGCGAACTTCCCACAAAATGTTACAACCAGTGACACCAAAAACACAAGACATATATGAAAAGCTATAAAAAAAAATAATAATGTAAGGAGACAAATGCCTCAAATATCAGCTTAATAAATGGCATTCCCAACTTCAGTTTATGAAATGGTTTAAATGAATGTTTTTAAATGAGGTTAGGATACTACATTTATTTTGCAAGCCTCTCTGGAAAAGCAGCAACTTTGTCTTCAGACGTTTATCCGCGGTGATCATGCCATTATTAACAGTATTACAAATGAACATCATCTCAAAGTTATATTAGTTATATCTAGTTTTTTTTTTTTTTCGGAGGACACGCAAACAGAAAACAATAAACATATACAGCCAACTGCTTTTACGTCATTCTTAATCTGGCAGGGTAGATAGTGAAAACTGTTTCAGAAGTTCTGCTGCATCTTTCAATACTGTAGAGGAATTATGTTGTCGTTATAGCACAGCGGGCAAGCAACCTGAAAGCATATTATTATTTTCTGGAGAAATTATATATTTATTTCGACATCTGATTTGATACAGCGTTTTATAGCACTGTCCATGGTACTGAGATCGACTTCTTGACCACGGCACATCGTTTCTCCTTAATTGAGGCCCGCAGTTATATCAAATTGCATTAATCCAGAGTAATTTAGATATTCGACTGCTTTCATGGTTTAATAAAAATGACACCGTGGGAAGAACTTCCTGCTAATTCAATGGCCAGTTATTAATTGTTAGACTGCGTTCACAGAGGTTCGTACACGGAGGCAATATAACTGATTGTCTATGAGGCATAAGTCGTGGCTGCAGAGTGTAGTTGGTCCGTTTTCGTTAACGGGAAAAAGAAAAACAAAAAGAAAGGAAAAGGAAAACGGAGAAGCGAAATGTGTGACACCTCATCCGCTACGCTGGCAGCGAGTATATCAACATGAAAGAGTGAATCAGCTCCCGCTTGCTTTGGGTGCGGGGTAAAAACAGAGACCTGAGGTAAACATTGACAGCCACCGCTCAGCCGTCACTCGGAACGGCTTCCCTTCCCTCTGAGCACCGCTAAGAGTTTTGGTTAATTGAGCAGCAGAAGTGGGTGGATAGGTGCCGGTAATGGGGCTGTGTGCAGCCCGGCCGTTAGCTCGGCAGACGGGTTGGGCGAAACACCAACCGGCCCATAAGGCTGGGAAACACCGTGGCTCCGCAGGTCACGAGGCGTAGCTAGGCCGCAGTCCGGCAGCTGCGCCAGGGGCTCCATTTTCAAGCTGCCAATCCCAAAAACAGGCCATACATCGGTGTTTGACAACCATAATCAACGGCTCGCTGGTCGCAGAGGGACGCACACGTCACGGTCCCAGTGCGCTTAACGCCGCATCCCGCCTGCTCAGAGCCTCTCCGGGACGTGGATTATCACGGAACATCCACCGGCTATTTTGTTCCTCTTTAACGAGTCTTCCGAGGTTATTGCATCGACTGTCTAACTAAATAACTAGTCGGTGAGTTACGCGGACGCGTCCGTTGTTAGCGTGTTAGCATGTTAGCCTGCGAACACAAAGCCGAGCGGCTGCTCCATTCCCATGACCGAAAATCGACGCGGAACAAACCCTGGTCCAGCCTCTTACCTCGAGTGGCCGGTTTTATTTTCTGTCCTTTGTTGGATATTTTGCAGTGTTTTCACTCCTGCTTCTATCCTTTATCCGTCGATTTATCTGATGGGATTAAACTGAGGTTTTACTTCTGATTTGATTATTTTTTTCTTCTTTTTTCCTCCGTTTCTTTACCTACGATGTCAACACGGCATGCGCGGCCGCCGGACTCGGGGTCGCGCTCTGGCTCGCGCGGCCACTGAACTCGGGGTTGCGCTCTGGCTCGCGCACGGACCGCAGCTGAAGATTTCTCCAACTGGGGCGCGCACCGTCGGAGAACGAGAACGCGGGGACCATACCATAGCAACGACCCGCGCGGTTCCGCTTTAAAGGGGGGCATGCAGTAAGGGCAGAACAGAGACGATGTTTATAGGTTTATGGACCTGCAAAATGTATCGTGGGGTCAGTCTTACTATTGCAGCTCTTAAACTGAAGATGGGGACCCACAGACAAACATTTTATTAATGCATATTAATCCAGGCAGCACATTTAATGTGCATCTACTTGGCATGTGGTTTATACAAATCATACTTCAGGCATGATGTACAGGACCTCCATCTGTGCACTTCTCTGAGTGAAGCATCTTCTGAGGGACATATCTTTCAGTTCATACACTCAGCCATGCCTCTTGTGAGTTGAGAAGCACCAAAAGGAAATAAGGCATGGCTTAAAATGTCATTTTATCTTAAACTTTAATAATCATCCTCTTTTACAGAAATAAAATTACATTTCTGTGCATAGTGTGTTCATACGTTTTACACAGTGTATGTTATATATTTACCACAATTAAATGTTACATCAGTGTTCTAATAGTTGAAACTGTAGTGATTGAATTGCATACTGTATGTAAAACCTCCTTTTAAATACAGTGGAACCTTGGAGCTCGAAAAGCCTCTTAACTCAAGCAACTCGGACGTCGAACGGGTCTATTGAATTGTACCATATAGCTGAACCGAAATCTGGGAACTCGACCATTTCTGCTAAAAGTAATATTGGTAATATAAAAGTAATATAATGTTGGGGGGTCTGGAACAGATTAATTAATTTATATTATTTCTTATGGGGAAATTCGACTTGAACCTCAACCAAATCGCAACTTGACCAGCCTTCTGGAACAAATTAAGTGCGGGTTTCAAGGTACCACTGTACACAGACGTGTAATTTCTATGTGTACTATATTGTTTAAATGCTTAGTACGATAGTTCTTAGTATGCCCTGTCGGTACCCGGTCCCCGGGGGGGGGTGAGGGGTGGAATCAAACACTACAGTACAGTTACATAAGCATGTTGTCCC
>JAODKC010000009.1:3642000-3664947 GCA_026777985.1 Mormyrops attenuatus
CACCTGTATTCATCAGTTCCCTTTTTTGTTATTTTCCCTTTCAATTGCTACCCCCCCCCCCCCCCCCCAACCCGAATCTGCCAGGGTACCCATGCCCCTCTGACGCCCCCTGCAGAGGTATAACATGAAGACACACTGATGCAGGCCACTAACACAGGACTCTGTTGAAATCATGGACTCTGATAGACACACATGGTGCGGCCACAAAGCGTGTTCAGTGACAGGGATACACGCACGCACAGGACCGCATAGAGTTGTATGCAGATACAGACATGTCATCATCCGCATGGTGTTTCATAAAAATCCCTTTTCAATTTTACTGGATTAGGGCAAATAAAATTTAAGAAATCTAATTTAAATATTCACACCTATTTTACAGGAAAATAATAATGTTCCATAGCATTTTTTCTGGACTTTTCAGCTTATTGAACACATGGTACATAAACAAAAGAAAAAGAGTCACACAGGCTTAACCAGCTGGATTTGATCACAGGCCTCTTAGCAAAAGGTCACCACTCTATAAATACACCAATTCAGCTTCCTGCCAGCAAACAAGAAACACAGCAAAAAATGTTTAATTCCTTACAAGGGTTTCATGGCTGCTCCCTGAAATGTCAGGATGCATAGGATACCTATACACTGCTGGGGGTGTGCCCTGCTGGTCTGGTGCTGCGCGAATGACCACAGGGACAGTCTCTAGGACAGACACACGCTTGTATGAACGGGCCAGGGCTCTCATCTGTCTCCAGCGTTAGGACACAGTGACCAGAGAACAGGTTCACCAGTCCACGATTACACACATCAGAAAACCAAATAGCTCTGCTCTTCTGGTACACGGGCTTGGCCTACATGGGAAAGACCAGGAAGCCAGAGAAGGTAGAGTACTTCCATCCGCCCATCAGGTTTCCGCGCTCCAGCTTGAGGTACGCGCTGTCTCCCTTCTCCATGGCGATCAGCACGCCATTGCTGGCAGCCTCACGGGTCACATCCTGATCGCCCGCGAAAGCAGAGATAACTGGCCAGCCATTGTGCATCAAACTCACCTGCAGCACAGATACACAAACAGCCAGGGAAGGACACTCAGACCCTGCAGAATACCTGCTGTCTACATCCATGCATGATTCTGTACAGCTGAGGTAAACTTGTCAGAACCTTGAAGGTACGGCCCCAGTGACATGTAATCGGTACAAATTGTGTATACCTGTTGTATATGCCACTATGTCCGTGTGTGTATATCTGTTGTACATACCTCTGTATGATGCCTGTGTGTATATACCAGCTGTATATACCCCAGTAAGATGCCCGTGCAGGTATACCTGTTGTATATACCCCTGTAAGATATCCATGTGGGTATACCTGTTGTATATACCCCTGTAAGATGCCTGTGTGTGTATACCTGTTGTATATACCCCTGTAAGATGCCCATGTGGGTATACCTGCTATATATACCCCTGTAAGATGCCCATGTGTATACCTGCTGTGTATGCCCCTGTAAGATGCCCGTGTGTATATACCAGCTGTATATGCCCCAGTAAGATGCCCGTGCAGGTATACCTGTTGTATATACCCCTGTAAGATGCCCGTGTGGGTATACCTGTTGTATATGCCACTATGTCCGTGTGTGTATATCTGTTGTACATACCTCTGTATGATGCCTGTGTGTATATACCAGCTGTATATACCCCAGTAAGATGCCCGTGCAGGTATACCTGTTGTATATACCCCTGTAAGATATCCATGTGGGTATACCTGTTGTATATACCCCTGTAAGATGCCCGTGTGTGTATACCTGCTGTATATGACCCAGTAAGATACCCATGCAGGTATACCTGTTGTATATACCCCTGTAAGATGCCCGTGTGTGTATACCTGCTGTATATGCCCCAGTAAGATGCCAGTTTGTCTATGCATGCCCTGAAATGGCTTTGCATCCCATCCAAGGTTCATCTCTGCCTTGTCCCCTGTGCCACCTGGGCAGGTTCCAAACTCCCTACAGCCCTCTACTGAGACACAGGCACATGTGCAGATTTCATAGATGCATGCGTTTGTGAGCCTGTATGTCTGTGCATTCATACCCACGCTTTGGCATGCGTATGCGATATTCCTCATCATGTTTTTCTGACCTTGTTTCTGTTTTGTCTTTCTAAATAATATTCCAACAGCAGCAGACTGGTACTGGATTGTTCATTTTCTCATGTAAAATACACTATAATTATTTCATGGTTTAATTACTTTATAATACACTTGTGCTTGGGAGCATTAAACAATTAAGTCAAGATCCTCACACATATAGGCCTATGTAATGGCATTATGCTGTTCAGCTCAGTTCTGTCATAAACACAACACGATAGTTTATGCGTTTTTAAATGGAGGATCGTCACAGCCTGTTAACGCGTCACTTGTCTTTATAGGCTATAGGACTATAAGGGAATAATAACCGACGATAGCGGTTGCGTTCAGTTTAACTGTTTCTGTGGCGCTAACCTGTATGGTCTGACGGTTGTACACTTTCACTACGTGGAAATTAAAGCTGTATATCCCCTTGCGTGGAGCGATGAAATTGCTCTTTTCTTCGTCGAAATTTTTGCCCACATTCACCAGAATCTGTGATGAAACGTAAGAGACATAAAGAGCAACTGGTGATTTATACGAATTTAATCTAAAATGAATTTAAACTGAGTGCACTCTGAACTCTTTATACAAACGTTTTTATGAAAAATTTTCAACCTTTTACTGTTTAACATTACGATTCGTATTGTAGAACTATTCCACATTGGCGCATTTTTATGGTTTTAACAAGTAACATGATTATAACCTTTATGATTATAAGCTTCGTTGCCATTGTAGGCTACATCATTGAAATTAGTCTAATTTGCCTTTTCAAAGATTTGAAATGTATTATATTTTTTATAATAGGGTCAATATGCAAAGTTTTATGGATTTCCACAAGTAATAAATAGGCAACACGTAAACGCCTCGCTGGCTCCTTCCTCCATTAGCCAGAACACCCCCCACCCTCCTAACGTGTCTCGCTCCGGGACCGGTACCTGGTCGAAGTAGATGACCATGGTCCGGTTACTCATCTCCGACGGTTCGTGGTTGGTGTTCCTCACGGCAGAGAAAGCCACTTTCGCACCTCCAGAGCGCACCGATATTCCGAGGGACGTCCCAGTCGCATCCGACGCTGGGTTGGAGTCGCACACCACCAGGCATTTCCCCTCCAGCATGATGGGCTCAGTGTCATTCTGAGCGTCTGCCAGCGCTGCGAGCCACAGCGCACCCAGAAGGACGGCGATCATGCCTCTTCTTTTTGTGTTTTGACAGATATTCAGCCCACGTCTCACCTATTCTCCAGTTCAGACTTGTGAAGGCGGCCCACCGGTGTCTGGCTCACCATCTGATGGACTGTCCCGCTGGGAGCGGAACGAGTCCACTGAGAAGCCGAAGAGCAGCTGAATGCATCGTTTAGGGTCTGCCTACTCCGCTCCGAATCACTGATGTGATAGATGACGGGGACACTTCTCCGGTTCTGCACCGCCAAGTTGAATAGACACTCCCCCCGGGCCGAACTGCGAATCAGCGCTGGGCGATCCGCCCTTTTCATCGGCCGGTCTGTTATGGGGGCATCGCAGAACTTCAGCCAATTCATCTACGGGGCGAGAGGACCTGTAACGGTGTCACATCTCTAAAGGTGTTTTCGGCCTGGATGCCTCTTGACCTCCTCAGTCGTTGAAGTTTGGTATAAATGCATCTTGGTTTTTTTGCGAAATTGATCGTTCTGGATCAGTTTCGAAGTTCTGCTTAAGTTTAACATATAATTCCATTTGGATCACAGATGTTTGAGAAGACCGCCTTCAAAGAAGATTTTTAAAGTAAGATTTCCAAAATAAAAAATGGTAAAAAAAAAAAATTATGGTTAATGGGAATGAAATTTAAATTGACAAAATGTCTATATAATTATCGATCATCAATAACGTTTAAAAGCCCCTATCTATGATTTATGGTCACTCAGCAAAACTGTGTGCCTAGTGTTTGTAAGGTTGCGGTATCTTGATTAAGTGAGATCACCGAACGAAAAGGCCAGGAAAAATATATATATAAAATATGCCGCTGTTTATTTCGCAGGCTGGAGTTTCTTTTTTGCTTAAAATGATCTCTTGGAGAATAGAGATTTAAGGAGTTTAATCAGAAACACCCGGGTAACTGAATGAATTTCCTCAGTTCGTCAGCGAACTTGTGGAGGAGTAAGGAAACAGCGGGAACTTTACTTTCTCAAGGGAGTGCATACTCTCAAGTTCAGGGAAATAATTCTGTTTGAAGAGTTGCGACTAGGCCATTTGTGCATGGAATTTTCAGAAGGAACAGAAACAAATATGTAAGCTTTGAAGAAAGCTGATATGATAATTTCCTGCTGGTGTCTGCCTTGCAATTTGCATGAAAAGTTGTATACAAATTTGAAATGACCTCCAAAGTTAGAGGAGCTGGTGTGTCCATGATGATCATGAACAGAAGGTGAGCTGTGTTTACATTCTCAGAGATTCAGGAAGAAGCTGCATCTCCTTATTTTCCTGTGTGAAAATATAGTAAAGGTTCTAAGTTGACCTTATGAAGTCCATCAATACCGATCGGTGGCCGTTTCTTAGCTGTGTTACAGCCCACGGTCTTCTAAGCGGTCTTATGTATCTTTACACCAATACATTACGTACAACTGAGGAACCAAATGGCCTGAGGGTAAAAATTGTCTTTGAGTGTTGTGGTCATAAGGTCCTGTACCATCTGGCAACAGGGAGGAGGGAGAAAGTGTCCATGCAGAGCAGTACGGCAGGGCATCCATACGTCACTAGATCAGCTTTAAGAACCACATCACTTATCACCCACTGGAAACACATCACCTGGACAGGAATGGACAGCAAATGCTTTGTGGAGGGCAATAGGGTACTACAAATAAGGTCTGGATGACACATAATTACCAGAATATTAGTGCACTGCTCAAAAAATCTCCCCAACTGAAGCACATCATGAACCCTTGGCTTTGATATGTATTATTATGTAGGCTTGGTCATAAGATGGCATGGAATGTGTTCTATATTAAAGTGTGTCCTGTAGGGTGGATTGTGATATGTTATCCTGTTAAACGACACACATATAAAAGATATACTGTATTCATCCATCCTCCATATTCATTTAACCAGTGCAGTAACACAGTGAGCCTGTAGCCTACATCAGAAAACACAGGATACAAGGCAGGGACATCAAGGATGAGATGCCAATCCGTTGCACAAAGAAAGGTATAAGAAGCAAGTTAAAATCATAAATTCACCTCAAGATAATCTTTGGACATTAGGAGGAAACCAGGACACCCACACAACACAGGAAGCATTTGCAAACTCCATAACCACGCAGGCGGGTTGTGATTAGAACCTTCAAGCGCCCACCATGCCGCCATACTATCTGCGGAAGCATACTGCATTTTTAATGAACAATCTGCCATCTAGTGGCGTTTTTCTGCACTGCGTGCGTTTGTTTCTGCTGCGTCGGTATCTTTGCTTAACGTTGAACAGCGGATGGCAATGTTAGAGGTGTCAATCCGCTCTCTTTGTGTGGAGGTTACTTGTTATCCCCATGTCTGGGGATTTCCTCTGGCTGGTCCAAGTTTCTTCAGTGAAGTGAGACTAATCTGAGTGTCCAGCAAAGCAGCAAATAATTGATACTTTATTGATCCCTGCGGGGAAATTGTCTTCACACCTCCCTCAACTTGCTCTTTTGTAGAGTTAGCTGTCCACAAAGGGCAACCACCTGTTGGGGGGCCCAGGGAACTGGGGGTTAAGAGCCTTGCTTAAGGATCTACAGATGTGGTGAGGCTAGGTTTGAACTGGCAACCTTCTAATTACAAACACACAGGCTTAGCACACTGAGCCACACGCTGTCCCCTAACAGTGGGTCAAGTCGATCCTCAGTGTGCTTTTTAGAATTGGTGTTGGTAAGCAACCACCACTGCTCTTGAGCTTTCAACAGAGCAGCAAAAATATGCCCCACAGATACTAAAAATGCCACAAGGATAATAATGTGCAACTTTGCCTTTCAGTCACCCGTTATTTACTGATTTTCACCAGCTCCCCGTCTTTCACAGGCGGCTGAAACCTCACACTAACTTAGTACTGTGTTCTGTACTGCTGTTTACCCATGGTAACCTTGGGCATTTGGAAGGGACCTAATTAATTCCTCCAATCCCTCCGCTCAGCATGAGTGAGAACAGCATGTCACTGCAGAACACAGGGGGCAGTCACACATTCAAGAGCATCACAGATGACCATATTGTGTGTTTAAACCTATTTAATTATTCTGAAAATCCCATTTAAAGGACATGCAAAAAGGCATCAGTTCTCTGTTTAGAAGCTGATTAGGAGGCTCAGTTTCAAAGGTTGTATACATGTATGTGTGTGAAGGGACTACGTGAGTGGACATTGGGATTCTGTTCCATAAACAAAGCACCCTAGTGTGCAGTTCCTCAGCCTCGAGTCCGGTGCAGATATGGACTGAAGGGCGTCTCTAAATATCAGAGAGGGATGTGAAAATCCACTTCGTGCCACACCAGTTTGTACTTCAAAGGTCACTTGCATCTGAAAATAACTCATGCGTGTAGTAGATACTTGATCATGTAATCTTTCTCTTCTGAGTGGTTACAAATTACGTTAGAAAACTGGTTTTGATTCAGTGAATTCTTTCACAGTGACTCTGCAAATTATTTAGCTAGTGCATACGAGTAAGACCAACACACTGCAATGCCTATTGTAGTCCAACTCTGCGTTTATTGGGTATAGAAACACTTCTATAACTTTGATGAACTGAACAAATTCAGGAATATGGAGTACAAAGTTTAAATCTCCAAAAGTTTTCAGTTTTGTTCTACAGTGCAATAACAAGTGGCTGCCAACATCTGCTGACTTGCATGCTTTTCCACAACACTGCACTAAAACAAGATAATCTAATAGCTGGTAAAAATGATAATAATAATAAATCTTAGCCTTAATGATAATAATAATATTAATAATAATAATAATAAAAGCCCCATAAGACCGACAACAATGAACTGCTCAGTTTGAAGGAGTTAGAGCTGGAGCCACACTCTGGTATTAAACTGGCTGTTATGAGTCCAGCCACGATGCTGCTGGTTTTGACTGGGTGGCTACAGGCAGACCATGCTTCTGCTGCTCCTACTCTCCATATGACCTGAGCATGGTGGCTGGTACCCTCTGGGGGCTGTTCTTAGCAGCTCACCTTCGTGCCACACCTGGGTGACAGGGGGCTGGGCATCCCTTTTGATTGGTCCCAAGGTGTGAACGCCCAGCCTGGCGGCCATGTTAGTTTTTGCGACAGGATCCAAACACAGTGCGAGAAGCCAGTGGTTCAGGAGAGAACGGAGCAGCTGCAGTGATGCCAACAGCTGACATCAGTGGTCTTGGACTCTCAGAGTTCAGTGTTTTTTCCCCTCAGGTTTCAAAAGCTCCCTAAAAGATCAACTTCAGAATACTACATCTTAACATACTTGCCGTATGTGAGGATTACAACCGTTATGACATCAATCCATGAAAATACAAACATATCCAATCAAAATAAAGTAAAGACAGGTCATAAACTACTACTTAAAAAGCCTTCTTGGGTCCTGTGTAGTGGGACTTGGAAATCTAGAAAAAAAAAACAGGAATTGGTTCAGTTATTAAAATAAACCTCACTATGCAACACCACAATGAAACCAGACAGACTGGACTAATTCATCTCAACCAATATGAAGGCTAATTTTTATTCTTTTGGGGGGGGGGGGGATGACCAGCTCTACTCGCTAAACAAAATCACCTTCACTGAGAATCCTGTCCCTCCTTGACCTTATTTTCCCCCTCGACCTCTTCTACACCAGCCTGAGTCATAAGGTCAGCGATGTTCTTTTCCAGGTCATCAATGCGGGTGCTCATTTCATCAAGTAAGAGCTGTATTAAGGAAACTGTTGGATGCACCCACAATGGAAACGGAACTGCATTTCATGTCACTGTAATAATAATTATATTATGTGTTTTTGCCTCTAATATGTGGTCATATGGTATCTACTTCTCCATTGACATCACTTACTGCAGTCACTACAGTTCAAAATATTTCCAAAACCTGACCCACAGTACCCAGTGTAGGAGAGTGTTGCTTTAACTCTCCTTTGTATGAAATGGAAGGATATTCCTGCCAATGATCTGGTCAGACATAGTTTGGAATTTATCTTGCATTTGCTGGAGCAGCGTCTGAACCTGAAACACAAAGAAGATATTATGGAACCTGGCAATGCAGATCCCTGGGCCAGAACACAAGTGCGGCAAAACTACTGACGGGTTCGGGGGCGGAGGGCGAACGTCGGCGCGAGAGACTCGCGATGCGGAAACCATGGAAACGACCAAGTCAGCTGACACCCACACACTAACTATCTAATCAACATTAATCAACCCAGTTAGCAGAGAAATCGCTTTAAGACACATTAAACATTCCTGCTTGTGTTATTTCAGATACACCCGCTTCTGTAACAAAAATCCTAATTCCTAGCCAGGTAAGCTAAGCTAACGCGCAAATCCAGCGCGTGTTCGCCGGGTACAGTGGTCAGCTGCTCAGCCAGTTAAATAACGCAGGTAAATCGCGCAAACGGAAATGAAGGAGCCAGGCGCTTTGCATTAGTGTCTCGATGTGCAGACGGTCTTAGGACCGTATTCGCCGTGTGAACAGGACAAACTAGCGGGGCAACTAGCAGCAGGCCTGCCGACCCCGTGCAGTCAGACGGAACCAAACTAGCGCACACTTACCACCGCGGTCAGGTCCTGCACAGACTTCGGGTCCGTTTCAGACATTTCTCACACCGACTCCGAGCACTGTTCACCGCCAGCAAAATGATGAATATCCAAAGATGAATCCCGCTACCCCCGCAGTTCTCTCTCGGCTACAGGAAGCGCAGTCCATTGGGTCGCTAGAACACCGGAAATAGAGCCACCACAAGACAATATGGAACTTGTAGTTTTTATATGTGTGATTTTGTAGTTGTATGATACCCTTACTCTTGTGTAGACACGTTTTTGTTCGCGTGCCTGTGTAAGCGCACGAACAAAATACCGACATAAAATACCTATTTGTTATTTTTTCTATAAATGTATCTCTAAGTAGTATGATTGTGAGTGTCACCATGTCTGTACCATACCAAGGTGTATTCCAGCCCTGTACTATGCTACTACTACAGTTCACACCTTGCTGTTCTACAGCAGGCTTACCAATGGATTGGCAAAATAACAGCCAATGGATTTATAAGAATACTCATTGAACACTCACTGAATCTTCTGTGTTGTATGAATTTGGGAATTTGTAGCTGGGTCGCCATGTACCCAGCCTGGTTCTGGGTGCATGGTGACCATGCTGCAAGTTGAACTGACAGAGACCACACTTAGCATCAATCACACTGCCCACATGCCTCATTCCGCCCTTATGTGAAAGCATGTTTTTAATGTCACTAATACACATGTGTCATATTACCAAGTGAACATGGTGACTGGTGATCTGTTAGTGGATTATTATTTGCATCTCTGGAAAAGAAGGTAAAAGGAAAAGCTTCTCTCCCGTCACTGCTCGTCTCACTGCTCAGATCCCTTGTGGATCCGCTGGATCTACAGTGCTAATTGTGAATACAATTTGCAGTAGAGCCTCTGTGATAATCTCCATTCCAGTTCTTCCAGAGACTCAGTGCTTCTGTTGTCTTTTCCCACACTGTAGATATCAGCAGGTGGCATGCATTGTCCCTATGTCCTCCTGCAGATTTCTGGATGTGGTCCAGTGTCCTCACCCCCAGTGCATGGCCTCCTCCCTGTCCACCCCCTGCTACAATCAGGGAAATGACAAAGTCAGCAGACTGCAGACTTTGTCATTTCCCTTGGCACAGCCAGGTTGGTCCTAAAATATATACAGAACAGGTTAGGAGTTTGTGAATTATTGAGTACAACAAAGAGAACCATAAAAATACCGAAGAACCACAGATCATATGCTTCAGTTAAGCCTGGGTGAGATATTTTACCCCAATGTTTACCTCAAGGGTGAGGGGGTTACAAGTTTTAGGTCTAAAAATTAGGTTTAATTCTTTGTTTTGCACAGAGGTGGAGATTTCAAATCCAGAGAGTACAAATCCAGACCAAGATTTTGTTTCAACCAACCAGTTGAGTACCAAGTTGTGACTCTTTAGGTCAGCTGTTCAAACCTAGGTCTGAGGACTCTTCAGCCAATCAGTCCTCTAATTAGTAATCTAATTGGGCAGTTGCAGCGAAAACCCACACACACAGTGGCCCTTTCTGGATAAGATTGGCCACCCCTGCTCTAAGAGCTGCTCTGTTACTGTATGATTATCAGTGCACTATTTGTACCTTACCATTGCCCCCTTGTTAGAATTTTCCAAAGATGTGGGGGGGACAAATTGTAATTTAGTGGACATATTGCGTCCCGTATTTGTTCAAAACCATACACAGCATTTTATTTTATGATACGGGATGTTCCCGTAAAATACAGGATAATCCTGTGTAATCCTTACTCTCAGGGATCTGTGATGTTTCTTTGGTACCAGGTCAGGATCTGCTGTTTAATCCCACAGTGCATCAGTCTCACTGTCTGTTTTTTCTTTCCTGGACAGTGAACAGAAATAGGCGATCATTCAGCATAATATCTGAACTCCTGAATTTATATTAAACAGAAAATCGCTACGCTCTTCTGCACCAAGGCGAGGAAATGCTACTGTAATGCTTTTGTTTGTAGTGCATCGCTGAGCCAGACACCTTAAAGCCTCCCCTCCACCTCCAGGAATAGAGTCCAGTGTGGAAGTGAACTGACTCATTCTTCACTTCCGAAATAAACCAGCTTTACCTGAACTCTGCAGGGGTGAGGGAGAGATGTGGGGGGCAGGGCTGGACTAAGACATAGAAATGGGGGAGAGGTACAGATCGGGGGACAGGGGATACTAAGCAGGCAGGGACTTTACCGGACTATTCTCATTTATAATCTGGACTATACATAAAAGACTTTGAGAGTCAGAAGGCTTCGATGTCTAACCCAAAAATATTGATTCAGCAATAAATATGTGTAGGTGTCAAATAGATTTACTCCCAGACCTGCACTAAGCCCAGTTTCACACTGATACACAGACACCCAGATCTGCATTAAGCACTGCTTCACTCTGAATGCTTTACCATGACTCTAACCCCACACTGAGAGGTAGGTAGTGAAGATCATGCTATAAGGGTGTGGATGAAAAACATGGTCTAGAAGTATCAGCGGAATGAGGAGAGAAAACATGAAATGTGAGCACGTGAGAGTGTTTGTGCCCTGCCTGGCCTGGCATCTCGGATCCCAGGGTGTGCCCTGGATTAGTCTCCAAGCTCACTGTGACTCTGTACTGGCTAAGCGGTTATGGAAGACGGATAGATTAAAAACCTCATGTAAAATGGTTTTGTGTGGATTTAAGTCTGGCTGTTAGCAGAATTAAAAAGAAGATGTTAACAGGTATGTTACACCAGCTTATTGAGTGAGCAAATCAGGAGAAAGGGTAGGTTAATGATAGACATACGGGACTATATGAAGCATGGCATGCATGCAGCACAAGTCACTCCAAAAGCTATACAGAAATGGACAGCAAAATGGTAATGATGGCCCTTAAAGTATCGACTATGCATCAAAACATAAAAGCAAGACGCCAATAATTTAACATTATACCCCGCAAATAACAGACTATATGCATTCTTATATGTAATTATATTCTTTAATTTAAGTCCACAACCTATGGTCCTCCGTAAGTTTAGTCTAATCGGTACTGTTTGTATGTGCGGGGGGAGGGGGGTGTTTATGGTGTCATAGTCTGCTTTCAGGCTTGATGTTGCCTCATGCACACCACTTACTCACGCATTACTAGACACATGAAAATGGCGGTGAAGGCTTTACCAAGGGGGTCTGATTTTAATGCAAATGAATTAGACCCCATCCCCCAAAAGAGCCCTAGCGACGCCCCTACTTATTACTTATCTGCAGATTTAGAGTGGTGCTGTATATCTCCCGTGCAGTAGGTGGCAGTCGCACGTTTCCAGCCGGTCTCACTATTCACCGGAACTTATGAAGAAGAAGAAGAAAAGTCACTCGGCGGGAGTCTGCTGTGTGAATGCTGAGTGCCCGCTGCTGTATGGGGACAAGTTTAATGTTTTATACTTGGTAAAACTTTACGTGGGATGTCAGTAATTTGAGGTAAATCTGTATTTGCAAAAAGCCGTGGCGGATGCACAGCCCAGCATGGTTCAGATCGTTGTTTCGAGGTATGTATAATATTATGCGATGCTGCTTTTTCATGATGGTTCACTTCTTTTCAACTAAGATGTTCTAACCATGTTATTTTCATTTGCCTGCGACGGTTGTACAACCGCTTGATCTCTTTCAAAACTGATTGTCAAACGAGGTTCGGGACACTTACGTTTCATGATTTTTTAAAAAACTGTATTCCCTTTCCGCGTTTGGAAAGATCGTTAAATCAGTAAATTTGTGACATTGTCCATTGTGATATTGGAGGTTTTATACGGCGGGCGGTACTGCTTATGACTGTCTGGTGATTTTGAGTAATGACTCGCCATGCCCTCTGGGTGGCAGCGTTGGGAACAGCCCTGGAGAATGGCTGCTAGTGGAGCTTCAGGGGGAGATGGTGTCCAGGCAGAACGCAGGACTGGCTGGAAACTTGATGGGTGACCTGCACTACACCAAAGAGGTACAAGAAACACTAGCTGGAGTAGTCTACCTCTGTATTCTGTCTACATCTGTCTGGATTTAATGGTGTGTCTCTCTCCTCTGTGTGTGTGCCTTCAGGGCATACCTGTACTCATTGTGGGACATCACATCCTGTACGGGAAGCAGGTTAAGCTGGAGAAGCCATTTGCTGTGCTGGTGAAGGAGTCTGGGCTTCCACGAGGTGCTGATGTCTCCATGGAGACCAGTGTGCAGAGCCCCACTGTCTACACAGTTTCTGCCCTCATAAAGAAGAAGCTCATCTTCAAGACCCGACCCAAGCCCATAATCACCAATGTACCCAAAAGAGTGTGAATCCCCAGCCATGTGGTGCCAAACATGGCAACAGAGTGGGCGCACTGAACACTGCATGCTGATAAGGGACTCTACAGCAGATCATTACATGCAAATTTATGAGTGTGCGCCATGGGATCTGACGTGATTTGGACACTAGGGGGTGCTGTTGTACTGGCTGAGGGCGTCTTGGGGTCCCATGTTAATACCTACACCTCCAGAATGACCTTGCACAATAAGAGTGGTATATTCAATAGAACCAGTTCAACACACAATTTTGGTATTTCAGTGAATGCACAACTGTGCTTGGTGAACCGTGCACTTGGGGAAGTCTGTGTAATATGCACTGCATATTGTAGTTTCAGTTAGTGCAATTAAGGATCCTCCAGTGGAAAAACGGCTTTCAAGCTATAGGGTTTCTTATGCCACAAACTTGGTCATGTTTGTTTGTCTTTGATTACAGAGAGTCTTTTTTTCTGTTGGAAGTGTTCTACATTCTGATTGGATTTTATGTTAATTGGAATTAGAGCCTTAAGCTTGGAGCCAATGATAAGTTTTGTAACAAGTGTAGCTTCTGGCTTTCTATCTGAATGAAACACACATGATGATACAAACACCTTAACTGGTATGAAAATCTTTCGATCAAGTGAAACTGAATGGGAGGGAGTGTGTTGCTACAGAAGATAGGCAGCGGGGTAGGAAGCCAACATTCCAGTAAAGCTGGATTTTTTTAAGATTTTCTGACCCTGTGAGCGCGCAAGCTGGAATTGCCGAGCTAAAGCCGAAAAGTCTGTTTTCTGTGGAGTACGGCTTTGGAATTTCTATCTGCCGTCATGATTATCAGGTCTTCAGCAATAAGTGGCAGAGCTTATCGACTGAAGACCGAATTAAACACGAACCATCTCATCTCGTTATCACTGGTCTTCGTTTTTTTCCGACCGTCCTGTTGCTCGCTGCGCACCCGTCGGAAGAATCGTTTTGTCCGGAACCCTATGAACTAATCATAAAATGTCTAGCTTTATTTCTGCATGCGACGGCGGGTTTCTTTGTTGTCTCAATAAACGTGTCTGCAACGCAATATGCAGATTCAGATAGATACAGCAAAGGGGAAGTGCTAAGCGTGGGGACTGGTGTGAACTAATAATCAGTACGTCTAAACGAAACTGAAAATGGCAGAACGTAACTGCAACCCGCAATTGCTGTCGATTTGTACTTTTTTGTTTTTAGAAAAGGGATGTAACACTCCTCCCATGAAGGTATGAGAAAACTGGCGTTTCTACCAACGACTGGTTCTTAAGTAATCTTAACACATTGTAGTATCGGGCATACCTGGCGTAATCACGGTTCTGGTTTATCTAGGCAGGGTGTGACATTAACACCTGATTTTTGAAAGGAAAAAAATGCTCGTATCTTTATTAAAATGTCGAATCAGAAGATGTACGATACACATTAATGCCTACAAGCTACAAATAAACAAAAGTCACATAAAATTTTATGTGATCATCCATTAATTAGTTACGGAAATATAATAAATTAAAATAACTTACATTCGCACGCTGCATGTGAGTAGACACATTATGTCAACATAGTGTTAATGACGTAACACATCCTTAAGCCTCACGGCTGACATTCTATTTGTTCAAGTGCCCAATAAATAGATACATAAGCAGAATTTAAAAGTAACAAACATATTTTCCCCACTCGTTATATATCCACAACATCACCAAATTTAAAAATAAATTGATTTTATATTCTACATATACATACTGTATATAGGATACAGACCACAAAGCCCTCGTTACAAAACATGTGAAACCATGTTATCTTGTATAAGACATAGCCTAATAATTATAATTAATGTTATCTGTTAAATAACATTGGTGCATTTTAAAACAAATGCAACATAACGTGAGATAAGTCACTACGGGTGTCTTTTAAGAGTTGACCATCCCTCGGGATACTGAGTTTAACTTCTTGGTATAACGCAGGTACAGCCAACCCCGACCTCCAGCGGTACGTACTGCAGTGAGTACTTCTGGGGGTCGGACGGACATGCGGTGATCGTCGCCACCATGACGGTCTGCTTCACCAGCTCGGAGCTGTAGCTGTAGTTCTGCTCGCCGTCGATAATGCAGCCTTCGCACAGGCATTCCGCCATCGCGATCCTCGCCGGGTACCTGTTGTCATCCACGTCAATCCTGGAGCGGAGCGAACGGGGTGCTTCAGCCATATATCAACCAAACCCATATCTACCTTGTTTTATTAACAGGACTGTCAATTTTGCCCAGCTGGCTGGCGTGAGATTTTCTATTCGAGACAAGTCCGCACACATAATATGTATCAGTTTTATTACCTTGTAAATAGTCTGTAGGGATGCAAACTACCCGACCGCTTTTGATGCAGCTAATCTTTGGTTTATAATGGAATAATATTGATTTGCCGTAAGATTTCTTGCGTGAGGATCCGAAAGCGTAAGTGTCACGCCAGATGCGTGAGATTTGGCATCCCGGTATCTTAATAGCTTCTTTGAGATCGCGGTTCGAAAATAATACAAGTGATAAGGAGATGAGACAGGAAAGCACCTGACGGATAGCTTTGGTTACCGTACCTGTACTTCCACGGGGAAAGAGCCCGATTCTTGAAGTCTAATGACGAGGGCTTTAGCTTAAAATTTTCACAGGCGTGCGTCTCATGGTCTTTTTTCTCCACGACGTAGGGATTATGAAGCGTGAAGCCCGACCGAAGCAGGTGTTTCCTGAGGAATGGCTTTCCGTGCATCTCAAGCTCGATTTTATTGAAACAACCTTTGTGGCTACCTTTTGAAGAAAACGTAAGGCCAAGACACAATGCCACGCAGAACAGGACCTATAGAAATAAAATTCATATATCAACATGTGGAGTTACCGGCCGTTCACAAATGAGATCAACCATTGTGTCTAAATGGAAAAAAAATGAATTAAACATAATTATAAATTTCCAAAGGACAAAAATCAAATTTAACGCCAACTTACCCTCATTATTTTGCAGAACATTTTAAAGTAAGGCAGCTTAACCGTGGACACCCGTCAAAGAAGGTTATCTAATGTGCCATATTGTGATTCTGCAATTTATAGGGATCCCTTATGTTCCGGGGAAATCCGACTTCGCATGAGGAAACACTAAATGGTACCAAAAGGCGGCTCCTACCTGAAAAAAATCCACCTCTCAATCAGTCCTGCCCCCTACGTTAACTTTTTTTTTTTTTACACAAACCCATCATTCCCCCCCTTATCTAACATAAGAAAACGTGATTCGTTGTATATATTTTAAAAGGTATTGCCTTGTAAAATGTAATATATGCCAATCACATTTGTAATATATTATTGTTATTGTTATTATATCATACATATAAATTGTGAAATAGGTATATAGGTCTATGTATGTATGTGTTTATCAGAACAAATATTATGTATACAAAATATTTTTTTACAAGAGTGTACTTTAGTGTAGTTTTAATTTTAAACTATAGGAAACGCATGAGAGTTGTTGAGAACTTTGATTTTGTGCATTTTGTGAATTCCTCAGTAAAGCAAATTTAGGATATTGCACATCTGTCACTGACAATTAGCATGGTTTGCCTGATTCTTTATTATAGATGAGTCCAGTTAAGCCTAAACAGTTTCTCTTTCACGTGTTTCAACTATTCATTGTACCTAATGGAAACAACTTCATCTGACTTCTCTATCTATCTATCTATCTTCATTATAATTATCCTGCCTAATGCTTTACAAGCAGGTCACCAAATGATGGAGACTTTTTTCTGGCTCCACCCCTTTAAGTTCGGCTGTCCCGAAGGTGTGTTTCCATAATGATGGAAAGCCCATCATGCAGAAAATTCCCAGAGTCCAGTGACACCATGACCAGCTACAAAAGGCATCACAGCGTAACTTCCTCTGTGTGTACCGGCGCATCTCCTGATCCCATACTGTTCTGAAACACTTGATCTCTCTTGCTGGTCAGGTGGTGAGACCCTGGAAAGTTCTCTGAAAGCCAGTACTTTTCCAGTGTTAATAAACATCTGAAAAGTATATTGATTCCTACCAACGGAGTGAGAGAGTCACTGCACAACATTGTGTAATTGAGTATTTCACCAGACAACAGTGATCTAGTATCAAGTGATTCCTCAGTATTACCTGATTGGTGTTGTGTTTATCTTCATCTATTCAGTCCATGTACAGGGGGAATAAAGCAGCGCAACTAGTTCCTGTTGCTTGTGGGGTAATTCTTGCTGACAGACAAAGAACTATCCATAAATCCAGGAAAGTAATTCCTTTATTTCTTTTGTTACATAAAGCAAAAATTCAATACGCCACATGGTAAGAATGGTTTTGCTTTATAATAGTTTGTTCATTATAAATCCCCTCAGCGTCCCTTGTTTTGCCAAATTTGATATCTTGAATTGTGACCAAACAACCCCATCTGTGACTAATAGTTCCAAAGGATTTGTCCCTCTTTCTAATGTTTAAGGGCGAACTTCCGTCTTGCATTGATGAACTTTTACTAACAGCTGAGTTTTCTTCCTTGCTCACTTCCCAAGTAGGGCAAATTCACAATAATGCAATGCATATTCATGTTTGCTACAACAATATAACCACCATGTTTTAAATGATTAAGTCCTGAAGTAGCACATGGGGGACACGGTATACAGTAAGGGTTTAAATGTAAGAAGTAGTGTTTTGTATTCTAAGTCTAACCCGTATACCTAATTTGACAGGCAACCAGTTTAGGGAGGTGAGGAGAGAAAAATGTAAAAATCATCACTGAAAAATGTGGGACACATTCACACACGCATACACCAAGAGGACAGTGATGGCCAGTGGTAACCTGTGTGAGCTGGTCACATATAATAAATACTACCAATTTGGTGCTTTTCCAGGGGCTTTTGGCACGAGTCCACAGGCTGTAAGAACAGCTGTCGTCCAAGTTATAGATTACTTAAAATCTCACCGTTTACTTTTTGTTGCTAAAAGCCCCTCAGGATGTGTAGTAGACAATTCCAGGGTGCAGCAATGTCCCTTGATAAGATCTAATAACCAATCTGATAATATTTAACCCACGATCCAGAGATTAAACTACAAATTTACATGAGAAAATGGGTCGTTTGTCTTCATAATAAGGTTGATTTTTTCTTCCTCTAAGATAGTCATCAGGGGTAGTTTAATGCATAGGCTATCCTACGCTTTAGCCTAAAGGCCCGGCAAAAATTAGTTTGCTCACTCTGCCTTGGGAAAAATGTAACTGTTAGTTAAATCGGCAGCTCCTGAGTGTCTATGCTGATGTCAACCATGGACAATGCTGGTGATGTAATGTTGCAGGTCCTGTGGGGGAGCTGGGTAATTTAGAGCAGGTCCCTTAACTTTTAAGGTAAGCAGGCCTGAAGTAGAAATAATTTGGATTGTTTTAGCTAATTGGGGGAGGGGGGTCGATCAGGGGGACAGGGACTCCTTGGTGGATTTCACCAAGAGGGGGGCCGAAACAAATTTTGAGGGGGGGGGGGGTGAAGTGATGCTACATTTCAGGCATATTCCAGGTACATCCAGCATCAGGATACATCATGTCTTCCTTCAAGTACCCACATGGTTAAACAGTAAGGAATCAGGAAGTCATCAACAAACTTGACAATGGAGCTGAAGCTGAATGTGACCTGGGGATTACAACAGGGGACACAGAGCTAGGCCTGTCGCAGCTGATGGCTGGATATGTCAGCTAGGCCAAAGATCCACACGGGTTATGGAGAAGCAGAACCTGGTCAGCTGACCCTAAATCCTCAATCAGGATGAAGAGTGAACCGGCTCAGCTGAGCTGAAGAATTGCTAGCGATTAATGGTGCAAGAATGGTGCAGCATCCCTGTGGAACGTCCAGATGACTATATGTGACTGGATTTACATACAGCAGTAATCAGGATGATGTAAAATGAAAAGTGAGGAATAGTACAAAGTGTGTAAAGTGGCATGTTAGTTATTGTGAGTCCTCATTTGATGTATGGACAGCCTGAGGGTAGGTAGGAACTAAGTCTCACCAATTCGGTGTTGGCCTTCAGGCTGCGGGAGTGCCATGGGGACACCTAATTATCTGAAAGTGGGCGTCCTCTACCCAGGCCCCCTGTTCATTGTCAGGGGACTGCTGTGTGGCTCTTTCATTAGGCTGTGCCTGTGATCATGACTGTAGTCTGTAGTTTGAATCCCAGAGCTGGCAAACTGACACCCCCATTGGGCCCTTGAGCAAGGTCTGTAACCCCCAGTTGTTCCAGGGACACTGGATGCTGGCTGATCCGGCACCATGATCCCTTAAGCTTGTTCTCACCTATCTGTGGGTGTTATGGAGAGCAAGATGGTATAGGCAAAAATACAATTTCCCCATGGGAATTGATAAAGTATCTCTATTGTAATGCTTCACATATTTCCTCCCAAAATTCGCAATCAGCTCGTTTGTCTTGCTCACATTTGGGAGGAGATTGTTTTCCTGGTTCCAGAATGCCAGGCCCTCCACTTCTTTCTGGTAGGCTGTTATGTCATCGTTGACGATTTGACCGTGTCATCAGCAAACTTGACACAGGCCTACCTTGGGGCCTACCTATCCAGAACCAGAGCCGAAGTTACACACCGTGCCGTTCAACCCACGGCCCTTGATCTTACTGACAAGCTTGATAGAAGTTGCTGTATTAAATGCAGAGCTATAATCAATGACCAGGGGCCGCATGCAGTTTCTCTTCCTGTCATCCACTTGCTCAGAAGCAGTGTGCAGGATAAGAGAAATTGCGTCAAATTTTATTCCATTACGCAGAAATAATGATAACGTTCTCTGATGATGGGATACTAACAGCGGACAGCAAACAGGATGGATTTTACCATTAATCAAACTGTGGTCATAAAGGGTGAGAAACAATCCCCTGACGTCGTAAGGCCTGTCTTAAGGCAAACAAAATCTGCCTATTTACAGGACTAACAGGAGAAGAATTTCCACATCAAGGTGAAAAACATTGCGGGTTTATGACCATAGCTTTAATTAGTGACCAGAATTAGTGACCATCTGTCATCTCGCCTATCGTCACCTCGGGCGTCGACATTACTGCTAATGCCGCAACGAGCTCAAAGTGGCCAGGATGACGATCCACAGGTGTGTTTCTGTAGTCTGCTTAATACGCCTAAAGTCAGGAAGTCAGTTTACCTCTTACATGTAAATATACTGCCTAGCTAAAAAAGTAATCATTTGAATTTGAATAAACAAATACTTAAGAGCCAATGACTGAATCATTATTACAGCTCAGCAACATTATGCAGCAATAAAATAAGTCATCGAGGAAAAAAAAGATTAACTTTGAAGGTGGGAGGGCTGTGCTCTGGCAAGGTGTGATTTGGACGTAAGGAGGCGGAGCTGGGCTTAGTGTATATTTAAACCCAGTATATATGCTGTGAAAAACTCTTAGGCAGCCAACAAAAATTATGCTTAGAAGATCTTCATGTAAAACCATGTTGTCATGTGTCAACTCAGCCATTTCAAAACCTCTCCTAAAATCATCCCAGTATTTACAGGAGCCACCCAATCCACACATGTATTTTTGGACACGACCGCGAGCATACCTCGTATAGCTAATCAATATCTCATTGACTGTTTTAACTAATTAGATGAATTAAGTGAGCTGGTGGTGAAATTGAATAAACACATGGTATGGCTGAGGTGCCCCCGTGGAGAGGTTTAGGAACTGAAGTGGTGTTCATCTAGCCATCCAACTAGATCAGTAACATTTTGGAGAACAGAAGAACTGCATATGCTCTCATGCTAAATTGTGCATTTGTGCAAAGGTGCACTTACTACCCAGATAAACAGTTTTAAACATTTCTTTTGACTGCCTAAGACTTTTGCACAGTGCTGTACATGAAAATAAATGGGAGCCTTTTTAATCTTGGCATATTAGGAAATACAACGGGTTAACAGAACAGGGAAAGGAATGAACGTGTCCAACACCCGATTTAACCCCAAGCTGGGACAGGGCAAGAAGAAAAGAAATAAAAGGGAAAGTCTATAGATAGAACCTAAATGCCTTGTGTTCAGTCAACCTGTGGATATGTATTACTTATTAACTATTAACTTATTACTTAACAGAGAAGAGGTTCTACAGGGATACCAGCACACAGATAAGCAGCTCAGAGAGGGAGGTCAGCTTCTACTCATCATGACAAGCTGCAAAAGCTGTAGCTAAAGTGTCACCTAGGAGTATATCAACAACAAATGGGAAGATGATTCACTTCCTTTTTTTGGGTAAATGAACATAATGCAAGGGACTTTACTGAGTAAACAACAGACAGCTGGTGTTTCTTTGCTATGCAAGTGTTTTAGCACAATAACATTGGTGGCATGTGGGGAAGTCTGGTCTTGACGCCGAGTATGTGGGTGAGGAAAGGCGCGGCCGGATTGGGGGCAGGGCAGCCCTTTTTTCGAAGTAAGGAACTGAGGTCATCGAATTACAGAGAGCATGTAACATGAATTACTCAGCCGTGATGCAAGGCAAACAAGACGGGCACATTTACACAGATATTTTTAGCAATGAAATCAGATCTCTCTCTACACAAGTCAAGTTCCTCCTTGCTTAAAAAAAGGAAGCAGGGCTGACTAGGAAGGAACGGTGAGTAGTTCCTGGCGTGTGGTTGACAATCCCACACACGCCCATGCTGTTTGTAGCACAGCTCTGCAGGTTTTCTTCACCGCTCTTGTGACTGCCCCCAAACCCAGACTTCTGGAATGGACTTTCCTACCAAATAAGCAAATAAGGGTTTTCTGAATTACAACACAGAACACCCAGGAGGGAGGGAGAGAGCAGCAGGTGCTGGTGTGTGTGTGTGTGGGGGGGGTTACAGTGTGTGAGTGAGCCTCCGAGAGTGAGACATCACTTTTTGAGTCATTCCTGTCTATTATGGCACGTCAATAGATCCAGATACACAGTATTGTCATTTGTCATTTCCTCAACTCTCACACTCACGAGAGTCAGTGCGTGTTACACATCTCTGATACCTCCGGAACAATGTGTTGGAATGTTGGTAACACTCTATGCATGATGCAAGCCTTGCCCACACACACAGTCCACATTTCCACACACAGCCCTTGATAACAAATACAGTCACTGGCCACACGCACAGTCACTTATGGGGTCTTGTTCTTTGACCTGGAGTTCTTCTGTATGGCGCAGATAGAGCAGAGGACAGCATACAGAATCAGGGGCACCCCCATAGATTTGGGGCCCCATGAAAGCATATCTTATTGGGCCCCCAAACCAATCCAATTATGTACCAAATATTTTAGGGCCATCCAAACCCTCCTCCCCTTACAGCACCACAGTACAGAATCACACCTGCATAATGAATCACAAATACAAGTACTGTCTCTCCACACGCTTGTTTTAGGCTGAATCAGCTTCTCCTTTTCTCTGACATGAGAAGACAGGGCCAGGAGCGTCTTGTGAACCTGGATTACCCCCAGGCTGTCCTGCCTGTGCTTATTCCCTGGGCTGATGTCATTCAAAGATACTTCCTAAAATGTAGACTTTGTTTTAACGTTACTTAAACCTCCTGAGAAAAATCCTCAATTTCATAACTGATGCCCAGTAACAATGGGATCATATTGCATCCATACCACAAGGGAAAATACTTTAGTTAAATATAATTTTAGAAAATTTCACAAAGAGATGGAGTAGAGGAGTCAGTCATCTACATTATTGTACACATACAGTACTGTGCAGAAGTCTTAGGCAGCCAAAGAAAATGATGCTTAAATGATCTTCATGTTGGTGTAGAACTATG
>JAODKC010000009.1:3667420-3680044 GCA_026777985.1 Mormyrops attenuatus
GACCTAATCCTGAGGTCACCAAACCGGACACCCTCAACGCCCTGGCTGCGCCTAGAAATTCTGTCCATAAAAACTATAGCAGTGTGTTCTATATATGCAGCAGTACAAAGATAAAGGCACACATACAAACCTCTGTATCTCACAGGCTTATGTATGCAGACATGCTTTCAAAGATAACCACAGCCTTTAGAACACAGATGTGATGAGAATCACCCACAGCCTTATGTAGACTGCCATGCGCTCAAGTACACAAAAGCCAGGGTAATATGGAACTGATGGAGGATTCTGCTGGAAGAGTGGTAATTCAAGTCTTAGGGATGATAGTTCTGTATCACTGTTCTCTGCAACCCTGTTCTCTCAATGTGTGCATCTGGAAATATCCTTGGATACAGTTAAATAGCAACAAAAGTGGCGCAACAGCCCCCCCTGCTGCCAATACTCTGTCACAACGAAACAAAGAAAAATCTGTTGAACAATGATTTAAAAAAACAAGCCATTTCCAGCTGAAAGCGTGTTTAACATCACGCAGTTTGCACAGGTTAGCAAACGATGATTTCTATCAAATGTGAGTTGCTTGTCTCTGTTGTTAGACTGAATTCTGGCTATGAGTTTGAGATTCAGGACACTGATATAATGACACTGTGCCAGGGTCACCAACTTCGGTCAGCTGGCTGGCGTGAGATTTTCAATTCGAGACAAGTCTTCACACACAGACCCACGCATTTACATCTATGTAACAGTGTTTTTTTTACATTGTAAGTAGTCCGTAGAGTTCGCAAACTACCCCAACATTTTTAATGCATTTAATTTTAGGTTTATAATGGAATAATATAAATTTGCGGCAAGATTTCTTCCGTGAACGTGAGAGTCTAACAGTATGACCGTCACGCCGGATACGTGAGATTTGGCAATCTTGCTCCTGAGCGTCACTTTATTCTCATCGCTGATGAAACAACCCCCGTTCGACGTCATGCAGAAATTCTTATGAATCTTTCACAGTCATGTTGGTCACTTATTCAGGAAATATTAAACGAAATAATGCCCCTCAAGGCACCAGGATAACACGCAGGGAAAAGATCTTAGCAGGAATGCATCTTCCACTTCAGCTCATCACTTCAGGAAGGCTGGATGTTCACTGCAACATGTCCTCAGCACGCTCCCAGCGGTAAAACGGGAATCAAGGGCCGCTGTGGCTGAGCGATCCGGCTCAGTTAACGTCAGTCGTGCACAGTCGGTGGGAGGAGTTTGGGGATGCAAACAGCACAGAGGGTTGGGGAAAGCAGCAGGAGGGTGACAGGGGAGCGCTGCCTCCCAGCTTCAGGAATAGGGGCAACATTAATGCTGATAGCCTAAGGGAGGTGAGATAGGGCAAAAGCTGGTGCAACCAGCACAAAAATGAAAGATCCATAATGATAACATGAACAAACACATTGGAATTCATATTTTTGCGTATCCCATCTTCCATCCATCCATCCATCCATCCATTTTCTGTAACTGTGTGTCCTATTCAGGATCACGGGGGAGAGCAGAACCTATCCCGGAGGCTACAGGCGCAAGGCAGAGGATGGGACGCAAACCCCTCACAGAGGACACTCATGCACCATTCATACCGATTTACACAAAACTAGCAATTTGGTAATTTGATAGCATCGTTTTGATAGCATCATTTTGATAGCATCATTTTCTTTGACTGCCAAGGGCTCACAGTTCAGTATTTACAGTTGAGAATGAAGCTTGGAGTTCAAGCACAGAGTCAGGCTGTTTTTCTGACAACCCTGGGTCACTTTCGGGGGAGCTAATTAAGGGCCTCACTCAAAAGCCCAACCAAGATGTGACCATTGTGTCAAGGCCAGGGCTCAAACCAGCAGCCCTCTGATTACAGGCTCGCTGAACTACACACCAAGGTATGGTTAATACTGGTGGAATGGGGGTGCGGGCGAATTTGTCAGGATTCCCTTCAAAAGTCCCCGGTGCCAGTACCTGTAATACCTGCAGACATGGGAGTTTATGTCATTGAAGGTAATTCTGCCTTTTAGGGCTGCTGCCCCCTGCTGGAACACAGCTGTGTCAGCTGAGGAACTGTGTTGTTTTTTTCCCCACACCACATAGAAAACCCTGGAAACAAAGCAGAACAAAATCTGCCCAAGGTTCCACTATATCATCCGTCGCGTCTACAACCAGGAATCTCCTACTTTGTTAGCTATAATGACTCCTGGTTTCTGGGACTAGAGCACGAGTTCATAATGTAGCTCTTCTCCATTGGTACTCCGTCACCAGTACCAGCAAAACAGTGCACTGTATTGGGGCAGTAGTGAAAATTCTTCCTGTAGTGGAACTTATCAGGACTATTGATCTTTATATCTGCAGAGGAACCAACAAGAAGACTTATCTGAAGTTCACATCGAGCTAAAGCGAAAAGTTAAAAACGGAACAAGAAGGGGGAGTCACAAAGGGCAAACTGAGGAGGTGATACAGCCATGAGTGTGCAAGTAACTCAGGAATTTTCACATATAATTCCACCTATAATATTGCTCAACTGGCAGCTGAGTGACAATTTAAAATAAATAATGATTAAAATATAATTGATGTCCCAACGTGCATATTTTAGTTTCACTGGAAACGTACATGGTGCCTACAGGCAAATCAGCACAACTTAACTAGAAACATACCCAAAAAAGCTGAGAAACAAATATGAAAGCTCTCATGAGGCCATGGAGGTGGGAAGGAGATGGAAAGGCCGCCACCCTCATCATAAGCGATGGCCTCCACGAAACAAACAAAAAGGATCTTCAGGTTGCGTTAGACTACCTCCTGGATAGGATCGTAAAAATTCAATCAAAATCTATCATTACCCGTCATTTTAATTTTCATTTTTAAATGATAATAAGAAATATTGGGAAGACTTTACTTGATGGGGCACAAATACTTAGTAAAAACTCAGTTACTACTGAAGCACAAATTATGAACAAATCATGAACAAATACAGTCACTACTTGAGATAAAAGATGCATCATGATTTATTAATGATGAACAAACATGAGATTAGTATTTCACGTGTTATTCATTATTTGTTCCTTTAGTAGTTCCCAACGGGTTACAGAAATATATAGTAACAAATATAGTAAATTCTAGTGATAAAACATGCATCATGATTCATTAATGATGAAGATCAGTATGTAACTAAGACTTAGTTTATGGTTAATTACCACATAAGAAATAGTATATATTTTTTGTGCCCTGTGAAGTAAAGTGTCACCGAAATATTTAATAGCATTTAATTTGTTCATTCTAACAAGCTTACAATTATGCATTTATGAGGGCATGGAGACAAAAGATTAAGAGACACCGACTCTGGGGTCACTTTTCATGTCAACACCATACAAAGCAGATAAATGATTTTTCTTCCCTACAGAGACAACGGACCATAACTTGCCCAGTGGCGCTGACAAGTGATGAAGTGCTTTGAGAGGCTCAGTAAAACCCACATCTGTTCCACTCACCTTTTCTCCTTTGACTCACTACAGTTTGCCTCCTGGAAAAACAGATCCGTCAGAAGGGGCCAGAGAGTGGCGTTGAGAGTCTGAAGCCGTATATTCACATGTTTCATTCATTATTATTTTCATTCAATCATTATTAACTCTGGTCAGCAGATTGATCTTTCATTTTCCCCAGAATACACTGGCGATATTAGACAGATGTATATCAGTTATCGATCAAATTTTCCAATGCACAAATATGGAGACGTAAGCAAAAAGATATTCATTCATGCATTACATGTAACTGAGGTACAAAAATAATTCCATCTGCTCAATTTTTGCTCCACAACTTCTCTTTTCCCAGCACTGCTGTGTAACTTCCAGGTGGCAATCAGCTAGTTTATTGCTGTGTTCTATTTGAACTCATAACTCGGAAATTCTGTGGTCCTAGGTGGACATTACAACAGCAATGTCCCCTGAAGTCGGAATTCCTACTCGGAAAGTTGGAGGAATCCACCCAGCCCCAACCTCAGAATTCAAGATGGCTGCGCCCTTTGTCAACAGAAGTTGAATCTGTAGATTTATACTTTTTACTAGCACTTACGTCTTATTTGTGTCTTGTTAAATCAGTCATATAAACAGTACTGTCCAACCGCTATCTGTGGACGTGTTGCTATGGTGTTTTTATGCTCAAAATACCTCATAATGCATTGTTATCTGATATTGCTAACAATGAACCTGGCTAGAACTGGGGCTCATATCATTAAGCAGGATTTCTTGCTTAGATGAATAACTTGTCAGATTTTAGGTAGTCTGGTCTAAAACTGAATGAAGACAAAGGCCATTTAAACTGCGGTACCTTAAATCTGACAAGATGCCCGGCTAAGCAAGAAACTCTGCTTTTTGAACCACGTTCCTGGTATTGCTAAATGGCTTTCTGACTTGTTGTACTAGAATGTGGTTAACTCAGCTGTGATGTCATTTCCAGCTCTGACTTCTGAGGTGAACGGAATGCAGCATATCTATCATGCCACAAGGTCATGCACATAAAGATCCAAGACAAGATGAAACCATAGCTAATTAATATGCACACTCATCACCAAATGGACAGGAGTGTGAATTACTTAAAGATATAGTAGACTGCATTTTTTAAGCTCCCTTGAGACATCTATCCGTCCATTTTCTGAAACCACTGAATCCCAACCGGGGTTGCGGGGGGACCGGAGCCTATCCCTGGAACAATGGGCGCAGGCGGGAACCAACCCTGGGCAGTTGCCAACACACTGCAGCGCGCACACACTCATACAACTACAGGGACAATTTTAGACTCACCAATCAACCTATCCTGTACGCTTTAGGACCGCGGGAGGAAAGCGGAGCCCCCAGCAAAAAGCCCTCGGGACATTTTACATGAAAATCATAGCAACAGTAGCTGAAGTCAAAATAATGGACGGCTTTAAGATTTTTCTGTCATTATTAAAAATATTTTGTCAATGATGGAAAATATTCGGTTAATGTGAGCTCTGATTGACAAGTACTTACTGTAAAACTGTTAAACAAGCAGCTGTTTGCGCAACTCATCAATGGCTTTACTGGCAAGCACCAAATCAAAACAGTGTACAGTTTCTATCAGTAATGAAGCTGGGGCTGATCTACCTGAGCTTGTTTATTCTTGCAGATGTCTGCACCTCATCCAACAACAGCAGAAAATTATATCTTTAAAACAGATAGACTGCAGTTTGGTATGACCCACATGTTCTGCCATTACGTACTTTGCCCAGATTGACTTACTGGTACCGGATCGGTTTTGTACCGTTAAACTTAGAGAGGATGTCAAAAGACACGCCCCCCCCCCAGGATCTGGTGGATGGTGAGATCCTGCATGTAACTTCTGCACTGGGGTGTTGATAACACCCAACTTTGCAAAATGAAGATTTGTTTAGCAAAGCTAAAGACACACTGAAGCTGACCATTTTTGTTTAATCTCCTTGGTATGGTTGCAGCAGTAAAGTCAACAGCAACAAAGATCTTTTTGCTTATGTGGTCTTCAGTTAGAACATTTGTTCCTTGTTTATGTTGGTTATTTAAGGTGCAGGGTGATCATGCTTTGGGGGCAAACAGCTGGGCTGCGACAGAGTGCTATAGATGGGCTTCTTCTCTAGCTCATTTGTCTCAATCATGCTGCTTCTGTCAGCTGTCGGCAAATCGGCGATGGGTTCCACTTTACCTTCTTGCACCTGAATGCCCAAGCCCAAGGTAGTGTCCCGAGCCCAGCTCTGGGAATGCATGTGATTCAGGGAGATGTCTCACTGAATGGTAGGCTACAACATTTGACAGTGTGACCGCTGGTGGATACCCAGAATATTACTCCCAGAATGTTACTCCCTAAATGTTCAACTTGGCCCATTTGGACTATGGTGGCTTGTTTATAAAACAACATAAAGCAGATTAGCTGTGTATTTTCTTTGTATAATTACTGCACTGAAATTCAATTAACCACAGCATATTTTTGGAAATGGGGAGAACACACAAACTCCACACACATGGAACCATGGCAGAGACTTGAACCTTGATCCCAGATGTGTACGGCAACAGTGCTAACCGCTGTACGAACATGCCACCAAGAAACGCCCATGTCTCCTCATGAGGAAAATATCTGTTACATGCCAAAGGTGTGTGTTCCTGTTCATAAGAACCAGAGTGATAGCCCCACAGGTGCCCTCTGGAAGTCCTCCTAAATCTTCTATCTTCTCAGTCTTCAGGCTACCAAGGGTATTTTCATTGTTTTGATGAGCAAGTATCTCCTGCATGAACTGGTTAACAACCCACTGAGCAACAAAAAACACATTTAAACAATGAGACAACTAGATTGACAACCACAGAGCTAAGAGTTTAACATGTCTCATTAGATTGGAGATTGAGATGAGCACTGTACCTTTTTGAATTTGCAGTTTCCTTCTTTGTAGAGAGAGGTTTTGAACACCAGAGGGCACCAATGAAACTTACAGGCACACACACTATATTGACAAAAGTTCTGGGAGACCTGGCCTTTACACCTACAGGAACTTTTATGACATCCCATTCTAAAAACATAGGCATCAATTTGGCGTTGCGCCCCCCCCCCCCTTTGCAGCTATAACAACTGCCACTCTTCTGAGAAGGCTTAGCACAAGATTTTGGAGTGTGTTTGTAGGAATTTTTGCCCATTCATCCAGAACAGCATTTGTGAGGTCAGGCACTGATATTGAATGTGAAGACCTGGCTCACAATCTCCATTCTAGTTCATCCCTAAGATTTTGGATGGAGTTATGGTTAGGGCTCTGTGCAGGCCAGTCAAGTTCTTCTATACCATTCTCACTCAGCCATGTCTTTATGGACCTTGCTTTGTGCAATGCGGCAGAGTCATGCTGGAACAGAAAAGGACCTTCCCCAAACTATTTCCACAAGTTGGAAACATAGAATTGTCCAAAATGTCTTGGTATGCTGAAGCATTAACCTTCACTGGAACTAAGGGGTCTAGGCCAACCCCTGAAAAACAACCCCATACCATTATTCTCCTCCACCAAACTTTACAGTTATATTTTCAATGAAGTTACTGAACGAATATGTGTGCTATATAAATGGTGATACACAGTGTTAATTAAAAGTATAATTAGAAAGAGAATACACCAAAATAAGGACCAGAAACCGTATCTAGTATAATAAGCGTATAATTTTAGACAATATAGCGATACGCTATATGTGTATACACACACAGTATGCATACACTATATATGTATGTATACACACACCACAAATACCTGGTTTCCGTCCGTTTTCAAATATCCAACTATAACTTCTGTTATAGCCATTTTCCATTATTGCAAGTAGCACTCAAAATAAAGATGCAATTTTTATCCGTTTATGACATTGCTCTTAAAACAGAAGGTGAATGTTTATGGACAAAAAATCTCAAATCTAAATCCAAAACCTATTCGGCAAACGGCTCTAAAATCATAAGTCTGATAACCACTGACGTATATGTTTTTGTTTTAGCTTGCTTTAATTATTTTTCAGTTTTTGGTAAATTCTTAGTTGCGCTTGTATTTGGCTTTCAACGCTGGCGCATGCGCGACTCAGATCCTGTGGAACAGGCTCATTTGGGAGGGCACGACCCGCGGATGCTCCCCCTCCCGCCTCATGACGCCGACCCTGTCCCGTAGGGGCAAAATTCTGGCAGCAGAATTCCCTGTTGGCGTCTCACCTTAAAGCGCCCCATGGGACGCTAACCGTGACTACCGTATCCCGTCCAAGCGCCCCACGCAAACCGGCAGAGAGCTCAGCGTGTCTGACGTCACGGGCGAGTCACATGACGGATTCGGGCCAATGGCAGGCGAGCAGCGGGGCGGCCGGGCTTCCCTGCCGAGGTGTAGTAGGGGAGCGAAGGCTGCGAGCGCTTCGCGTTAATGCTGCCGATTGTTGCGGCGCCTTCCTGTGCTGTCCTACTGCACTTTTACCTCCGGGGATCGTAATTGAGCCGGTGTCGGTAGGACTGGAGCCGGAGCCTTTTTTTGATAGGATAGGAACCCGTTCGACCCCGCCGCCTCCATGTCTTCCTCCCCTCCGATCGCTGTCGCTTCTCCTTTTTAAATAACGGGACGCCTCGGATTTCCTTTCGCTTCTGGGTGCCTGACCGGCGCACAGGTAAACAGTTTTTAGCCCAGAAGCGAAGCGACCCCTGCTGAATATGGACTTCGGCGGTGGCGCTGGGCTCCACAGTAAACAGTACTCCGAGTCGGAGGACAGCAAGCCTTTATTGGAGGAGATGTCCACGCCGCCGGTGGGGAATCGCCGGAGCAGAACGGGCTCAGGGCCGTGTCGGAGAGCCGCGCAGCATTGCAGCAGCGGGATGCGATACAAGCTCCTTCAGGAAGGGGACATCCAGGTTTGCGTGATCAGGCGCCACCGCACCTTCCTCAACAAGATCCTCGCCAGCAAGTTCCTGCGGAGATGGGAGGCGCACCACCTGACACTTACGGAAAGCTGCCTGCTGTCGGCCACGGTGAGTCTCCCCGATCAGCCCAGATGAAGCCCACTGCATTTTCTGACAGTATTGTTACCTGTCTGTGTGGTCTTTGATGGACTTTACATGCGTGTGTGTGAGTGTGTGTGTGTGTGTGAGTGAGAGAGAGAGAGAGAGAGGGGCAATATCTCAGAGTTACGACATAATTACTGTAAAATCTGTCACATACACCAGTGTAGTGACCCGAGTAAGATGTATTTGTACAGTTTTCTACATTGTAAGAGATCACGGAGTCTGGCAGAAGGCATTGCCCATAGTGGTGGTATTGACTGGGGCATGATGTCTCGCAATCGCATCGTCAGAAGGCTGCGGGTGAATGCGGGTGTATGTCTCATTGTGGTCACTGGGGGCTTGGAGGGAAGTCCTGTGAGACCCCTGACTGCAGCTGTGATGGCGTTTGACCTGGGTCGGTTTTCACTGTCTACCTCTCTCTCCTGTGGTCTTCCGTTATGTGGTAGGTGGATTTAAGCCCAGTGCGCTTGTATGCTTCGTGCTGTGTCGTTCTTCCCTGCTGCCTTCCTCAGACTAATTTGGCACCCTGGCAGTGTGGATAGAACAGGAAATGGAGAATGACAGCTGGACACCAGGAGAGAGGAAGACACAAGTGGTGATTGGAAGTCACATTAACCAGGGTTGCTGTGGAAACAGTGTTGTTTCTACGGCAGTGTGATGGTTGTGGTTAATAACCTACATTGTATAGTTGATCTGTCTTGTAATTTTGTGGTTAATAGTTATGCAAGGTCTTCAAGGAAGGTTGTTTTGAGTTGATATGGTTGGTAACTGCTTTTCTCATGAAATAGAAGTGTTTTAATATGACTCTGGTCTGTTAGTTGTGACCTGTATTGAACAGCCGATCCCAGTATATTGGTTTTAGATCCCTTTATTTTATCAAGGAAACTGTAAGTTGGTATGGAGAGAGGAGGCCATCTTTCTGTATGAATGTGGGCATGAGAGGAAGCTCTCCTCTCTTAACCTGCTCTTCAGTGTGGATCTGCCTGTGCTCTGTGTTTTCCTCCAGCACTGAGTGCTGCGTCAGGTTGATGAAACGGCTGTCCACCTTTGTTTGGAGATATGAATTCTTGGCTACACACAGGAGGGAGTCCGCTCGCCCTTCAAAATGCTATCTGCATCTATGGCAGAGCCTGCTACCGTTCTTCTTTGTTCTTCGTTCTAAGTTTAGGTTTTTGTTTTTCTTTTCTTTTTTTGGTCAGTGCAGTGATCTGAAGACAACATAAGTATGTATCTGCTTAGCTGAGCTTAGCTCTTCCTGGTTGAACATGTGACTTTTCCGGAAGTTCCACTATTCAAATAACGTTCCTCTCCCTTAGTAACAGTCACGCACAGTTGAGGTGTTATTCTCTGTGTCTTCTTGCAGTGTCTCTCACACTGTGAGTGTGTGTTTATAAACCCCCAACCCTGCACGTTGTCTGTCTTCCCCCAGCCCACAGGCTATATGGAGACTGCCGTAGCTTACGGTGCTATAGAGGATCTCCAACCCCTGTGCTGGGACGGCGCCCCTAAATACTGCCTGCAGCTCAGCATTCCTGGGGGCACCATGCTGTTGCAGGTCAGAGCCCCACCCTGTCAGCTGGCTTGTGGTGCATTTTGGGTCCATAGAGGTTTGGGCTAGCCTGGTTCTGATGACCTGTCTCTGTGTCTTTGTGTAGGCAGCCAACAGCTATTTAAGGGAGCAGTGGTTCTACTCACTGCAGTGGAAGGTAGGGTTAGACTGCTTCTGCTTCAGGCTGGGGCTCCACCCACAGCCTGTGATGTCACAGACCCAGTCTGGAGTATGGCATGTCTCCGCTTTAGTAAGAGAATCTTTCTGACTCCAGAAAAAGATGCACAAGTACAGCAAGGTTCTGAGCAACCCGAGCCGGTGGGAGGTGGTCCTGAAGGAGATCCGAGCCCTGGTAGACACGGCGCTGACATCGCCCCTGCAGGACGACACGGTCCACCAAACGCCGCTGCACATTGTCTCCACCCTGCTGGCTGAGGTGTGTCCCTGCGGCCTCATCCTGTCCAGGTTATATGTAAGTGTATGTGTCTGCATTAGTATCTCTAACGGTCAGGTCTTCCAATACAGAATCCCAGCCTGAGCATCCAGGACCACGAGAACGTTATCATGGTGAGTGTGTATGCATGAGGCTATAGCTCAGTGCAATTTTATACACCAATGAGTCTGCATTGATGTTGTGGGGCTACTGTACAGAGTGGCAAATTAACATTACCTGCTCCTTCGTCAATCCTTCAGGCCATCGCCCCTCTGCTGGAAAACAACAGCCCCCCCCCAGAGCTGTGTGACCTCTTCCTAAAGGTGAACATCTCTTCCTCGGTTGGGGGGGGTGGGAGTTTCACCTGATGTTTCACCCTTTTTGGTGCCAAAGTGTCAAGATCTTGTCTGATTGTACGTTGACCTCCAGCACCTCCAGGAACGTCCGCGGTCAACGTTGGTTACTGAGGTTTTCACACCTGTGGTGCAGAGAATCCTGAAACACAATATGGTGAGTGTTGGTCTAGGTTCATGCGGTCCTTGGGAACAGCTGTGGCCCGCGAGTGACAGCTAGCTAGAGTGATCTCTCACGACTGTCTTGGCAGGACTTTGGGAAGTTTCCCCGCCTCCGCCTCTTCACTCAGGAATACATCATGGCCATCAGCGAGCTCAACGCCGGGGCGGATGTGGTCAGGAAGTTCATCCAGAGGTGAGCCGTCTTCTGAGCGTGCTCATCACCTACAAGGCACCTGCAAAGGCGCGCCTCTGTCAGCTGAACGTTGGCTCTGTGTTCCAGCCTGCATGGTCCCACTGGGCTCTGCCCCCACCCCCGCGTCCTGCCCAACCTGGTGGCCGTCTGCCTGGCTGTCGTTTACTCTTGCTATGAGGACTTCATAAACAGGTGAGTCAGCCTTGCTCCCTGGATGCTTGCAGTGTTTACAGTGGTCCCTAGCCCCATTTTTTCCTCTCTGGAACTCTAACACCTGAGCTCTGTTTTTCTTCTGCTGGAACTGTTGTGTCATTCGCCTGCGTCAAGGGACACGGCACTCTGGGAAAACCCTGTTTTCCGAGTTTGGCGGCCCTTCCTCACAGCCATCTGAGCACAGATCTGCCCCCCCCCCTTTGTTAAAATGTTGGAGAATGGCAGTCAGAGCAGAGGATGACTTCCTGCCTGAGTATCTGCGTGTCACACCCCAATGTTTGTACGCAGCCTGCATCTTTAGTGAGGCATCTATCCATTCTCTCCCCCCTCGGACAGCCGGGACAGCTCCCCCAGACTGAAAGAGATCAGGAACGGCTGGGAGCAGCACGGTGACAGAAATCCTCCCCTCATTCTGAGGTCTTGCCCCTTGGAAGCTGGGTCACCCTCCCCCTCCACTGCCCTCCACTCCAGCGACATCTTGGTGGATCTGGAGCAGAACCAGAGGTCTTCAGGTGGCGCTGCACCGACTGGACTGCCAGGGGTCAGCAGTGAGCCCAACCTGATCGACTGCCTACTTGGTGGCCCTGACGTCGATGCCCCGACCGTACAGCTGCCCCCCCTGGCTAACCGAGTCTTGGGCTGTTTTGTGCTCATCCTGAAGACTCTGTGAGCAGGCCTCCGTCAGCCCCTGTGTGTGTGTGTGTGTGTGTGTGTGTGTGTGTGTCCGCGTGTGTACCTGCATGCATGTGTTAAACAGCCTGTGAGCTTGATCAGCTGCTCCCTATCTTTGCAGGTCAGATTACGATGACTGGAGACCAGCCCTGGCCAGTCTGCTGCAGCCAATTCCTTTTCCCAAGGAGTAAGTATCCCTATGCCATATGGAAGTCTGCCTCAATGTCTGTGTGTGTGTGTGTGTGTATCTGTGTGTATGCGTGTAGGAAGTAGGGAGTCTGCTTATGAGTGTGTGTGGGAGGGGTGGAGTCTGTGTACAGGAGGAATAGTCTGTATGTATACATGAGGGTGGACTCTGCCTTTAATTGTATGTGGAAGGGGCGGTGTCTGTCCCTGTGTGTGCTTATGGGAGGGGTGGAGTCTGTGTACAGGAGGAATAGTCTGTATGTATACATGAGGGTGGGTCTGCCTTTAATTGTATGTGGAAGGGGCGGTGTCT
>JAODKC010000009.1:3680144-3693840 GCA_026777985.1 Mormyrops attenuatus
AAGAAAAAAAATAGATAGATAGATAGATAGATGGAGAGTGAGATTGAGAGAAAACCTGGCAATCAATAGCAGCTGGCCAGCCCGACCAGCAGAGGGGTTATGGGAGGGGCGGGGTCTGTCTCTGTGTGTGGTTAGGGGAGGGGCGGGGTCTGCCTGTGTAGCTCACCGTACCTGGAAGATTGTGGGAAATGTAGCATGTATCTGATACCTGTAGGCGGAGGAAGTTACCCTGGGAGTTCACGTGTGTCCCTGGAGCGCCACGTCGAGGGTGTGTGGGCAGGGTCATGTCAGCCCCCAGGTGGCCTTAACAAAAGCAACAACATGCTGCTCAGGTCTTGGGGGACTCGTGCCCTGCTGTCCTCGCCTACATGTGAAATACCCAGAGGAAACATGTCTGTTTCTTTTGTTAAGCTCTTGTTAAGGTCTGAGCGGTTCCTCATGTGTGTCTAACCCTGGCCGTCCTCTTTTCCCTTTCAGGGCGCTCGCACACCCCAAATTCACAAAGTAAGGGTTCCTTCTTCTGCCTGATAAATCTGTTTCTTTGATTGGGTATTATCCTCAAACCACGCGGCAGTCTTGTCTGCAGTGGCCTGCTGTAGCAGCAGCCTGATCCCTCTCTCCTGATTTTTGCAGGGAGCTCAAGTGTGTCATTCAGAGGTTTGCTCAGGACCCGAGACAGGAGGTGATGTCTAACCGCGTGTGTCTGTGTGAATCAATAAAAGTGTGTCAGTGTCACTTGGTGTCTGTAGAAGTATGTAGCTGTTTGTATCTAAATTTGTATATCTATGAAAGTGTATGGCACGTCACTGAAAGATTGCAGGTTCGAATCCCCGACCAGCAAGGTACCGCCCCCAAGCACTGCTCCCTGGGTGCTGAATTAGCTGCCCCCTGCTATGTCACATTGTCACATATGGGTTAAATGCAGAGAACACATTTCGTTGTTGTGCACTGTGTGCTGTGGTGTGTCAACAATGACAATTAATCACTAAATTCGCTGTCCCTGGCGCAGGTTCACTCCTGTCTGCTCGGAGTGCGTTCCGGGAAAGACGGCTGGTTCCAACTATACAGCCCTGGCGGCGTGGCCTGCGATGACGACGGAGACCTCTTCGCCAGCATGGTGCGTGTTTGTGCATGGGCTTGCACCCCCTGACCGTGACTGACCCCTGACCGTAACTGACCCCTGACCCTGGCCTCCACCCAGGTGCACATCCTTATGGGCTCCTGCTACAAGACCAAGAAATTCCTGTTGTCTCTGGCGGACAATAAACTGGAGTCCTGTGTCCTGCTGGCGCTGAGGGGGAACAAGACCATGGTGGAGGTGCCTGCATGCATGCATGTGTTTTTGTAATCGTTACCTTGTGGGGACATTTTTTCGGTACCCACAGGGAAAACATCAACTTTATAAAAATCTGTGAATGCAGTCAAAAAACTAAAATAGCCAAAAGTCTTGTATTTGTTTACTTATGGTTAAGGTTAGGGCTGGGTGGGGGTTAAGGGTGTCATAGTTGGGATTAGGATTATGCCCATAGAAATGAATAGAGTCATAATAAAAATATTAATACATGGACTGTGTGTGTGTGAGGCTGCTGGGAATCCACACACAAACCCCAACCCTCACCACACGCTGATGCCTGTCATGGTGCAGATCCTTTGCCTCATGTTGGAGTATGACATCATCGAGAATGGGGACACCCGGCAGCAGGTGGTGTCCACGGTGCAGAGCACGCAGTCAGGCCTGCACACCTACAGCAAGCTGTGCGAGCGGCAGAGGGAGCTCCGGGAGCTGGTGAGAGGCGTTCCCATGCAGACGAGCCCCGCGCTGACTCGCAAACGTGACGGAGAGGCGTGGCCTCCGCTTTGCACTGCTCAGTCATCTTCTCTGTGTTCCTTACCTCCTTCAGCAAAGAAAAGGAGGACCAGTCCGCCTCACGCTGCCCTCAAAGACCACGGTGAGTACGGTGCGGAGCATGTAGGCGGGTGGGACAGGCCCAGTTGGAGCCGTACTGAGCGTGCCCCCCCCCCCCTCAGGATGCTGACCTCGCCCGGCTGCTCAGCTCTGGCTCCTTTGGGAACTTGGAGAGCCTAAGTCTCGCCTTCACCGACGTCACCAGTGCCTGTGCCGAACAGCTCATCAAACTGCCCTCCCTCAAGCAGCTGAACCTCTGGTCCACACAGGTGAGCCCCTCCCCCCCCCCCAGTAGCCGCCACCCCACTCCTCCTCGCCCTGCCTCCGCTGACACTGACGTTTCCCCACAGTTTGGCGATGCTGGGCTGCGCCTCCTCTCTGAGCACCTGGGCTCCCTGCAGGTGCTGAATCTGTGTGAGACTCCTGTCACTGACGCCGGCCTGCTGGCCCTCGGCTGTAAGTGTACAGCACTGACGCGGCACTGACACACACACAGTACTCACAACCAACAAACAGTCTAGTGATGACTGTGGGTCTGTCTGTAGTGATGTCTTTGTCTCTCTCTGTAGTTATGGCTATGTCTTGGTCTCTCTCTGTAGTGATGTCTGTGTCTTTGTCTCTCTGTAGTGATGAGTATAGCTCGGTCTCTCTCTGTAGTGATGACTATGGCTCAGTCTCTGTAGTGATGTCTGTGTCTTGGTCTCTCCGTCTGTAGTGATGACTTTGGCTTAGTGTGTCTGTCTGTAGTGATGACTGTGGCTCGATCTGTAGTGATGACTGTGGCTCGATCTGTGGTGATGACTGTGGCTCGATCTGTAGTGATGACTGTGGCTCAGTCTGTCTATAGTGATGACTGTCTTTTTCTTGCAGCCATGAAGAGTCTTTGCAGTCTGAACATGAACAGCACCAAACTTTCTGCAGATACTTACGAGGATCTCAAGGTTGGCCTGGAAGTTCCTCATATGATGCCTCCTGAGTACCACCTTCTACCTCTTCTACATTGACTGCTGACTTCCCAGAATTGCCCCTTATACCCTCCACACTCCTCCCTCCCTCCTCATTCTCATACGCCCCCCAACTCTTCCCTGCTTGCTGATTTCTCTCCCATCATTTTGGCCAATCAGTCTCTGTTTTCCCTTTCCCAGCACAACCGGTGCTGTCCTGCAGTCATTAGTTCACTAGCGCACAGTTCAAGTCTCCTTTTTCTCTCTCTGTCCATGCAGGCCAAACTTCCCAACCTGAAAGAGGTCGATGTTCGCTACACAGAAGCCTGGTGATCAAACTGTGCACTTTCCAAAATACTTTTCCTGTGACATCCTCAATGAAGGGAACCTGGCATTTTCAGCCAGAAGGAGCCTTACTCCTGTGACATCCAATCAAAAGGACATTCTTTTTGTGTCAGCCAATCAATGCTGAGCTCATGGAATTAGACTCATCAGGATGCCAGTGCTATCTGATAAGAGCTTTAATCTGACCTCAGTCTTTTTGTGGTTAAGCTGTATCTCATGTCATCACAGAATTCAGTAGTCATGTGATATTTCTTGCCTACCTGTCTCACTCTCAGGCCTCTCAGGCAGTTTTTAATAGAGGTGGAAAGTTCAGGTCCAGAAAGTATAAATCCGGATCGAAATTTTGTTTCAACCAAGCAGTTGAGTATTCTATGACACTGACTCTTTACGCTCAACTGGCTGGTTGAAACAAAATCTTGGTCCGGATTTGTACTTTCTGGACCTGAACTTTCCACCTGTGGTTTTTAATGACTTGAATGATCATTTCCCATATCTTCAGAATCTACTTATATTTGTTAATTGTTATACATTAACTCCCATATTTGTAAAATGTGGTCTGGGACCGCCTTGAATTTATGGATGATGTGTGTTACTGGCATTCTGTGTCTGGCTCCTCCTCCTCATTTTTTTGGACACACCCACCCCATGTGCTTTCTGATTGGCTGCCCAGGTGGTTCCTTTCCTCACTGTCCATCCCTGTCATGGATGAATAAGCAAGAAATTTTTTTCAGAATTTTTATTCACATTTCTAATTTTTTATTGTATACATTTACAGTACTGTGAAAATGTCTTCGGCAGTCAAAGAAAGTGATGTTTAAACTTTGTTTACAACTCTGTGTGAAACCGATTTTATACGTCAAAATGTGTTAGCTTATCCGTTTTTAAACCTCCCCAAAAGCCACCCAGGTATTTGCAGTAACCGCCCAACACATGTATTTTTTTTATTCGACCAGTAGCACACCTTGTGTGGCTAATCAATACATCATTGACTAATTAAATTAATTGATGATATGGCTGAATTTCCCCCTAGCGAGAGGTTTGGGAGCTGAAGCGATATTTTTCTATCCATCCATCAAGATGTCAGTACCTTTTTGGAGAACCGAAGATCTTCTTTGTTCATTTTTATTGTTTCTGTTAATTTGTATGTGTTCTAAACCGTGCTTTTTTTCTGGGCAAACATACACTTGCTACCCAGATAAATAGCTTTAAACATTTGCTTTGATTGCCTTAGACTTTTGCGCAGTGCAACATATTTATATTCAATTTTCTGCTCCATAAACTGCAGATTTGAAGAAATTTATAATATTCATTTTCAGGGTCTGTGTTAGTGAATCTTCTTAAGTTACTGTAACTCCGTAAGTCAGTGTCAGTTTAAATTTCACTGGTTGATGTTTTCTGTCCGTTTTTTCATGTCCATTTGACTGATGAGAACTTTTGCAAACATGTTTCTGGGAAAGAATCTTGTGGTGGCTCGTCTAGTGAACTGGATGTGAAACCCATATTTGAATGCTGTGTGTGTGTGTGTGTGTGTGTGTGTGTGTGTGTGTGTGTGTGTGTGTGTGTGTGTGTGTTTTAAGTACACTATATGGTCAGAAATATGAGGAAACTGGCCTGTTCAGCATCTCATTCTGAAACCATGGGTATTGAAATTGGTTGACCTATTGTTACTATAATAACCTTTGCTTTTCTGGGAAAGCTTTCCCTCAGTACCTGGGATATTGCCGGTGGGATTTCCTGCTATTTAGGTTGGGTTTTGATGTTGGGTGATCAGGTCCATTTCTTTGAGCTTGTGTGATTAGCAGGGCAGAAATGTAGTAAAATAACTTATTGGAAAGATGGCATCTTATGGAAAGTGGAAGTCACTAACCTCTTCTGTGTGACCACCCATTCTGCTGCTAATGTTATACATTTGTGTCACCGATGGGTATGTGTTAATTTGGCAGTTCCTCTAATTAACAGGAGTGTCCACCTACTTTTGACCATATAGTGTGTGTCTGTCGTCAAAATGTATAAAAACCTGCATTATTGCCTTTGACTCATATATTTGTCATTTTGTATGCATTTTATAATTTTGTTTTATAAGTCAGATTCTGCGGTGGATAATTCTAATGCCTTTTTTCACATGGCAGTAATTTATGTTTGCATTAGGGTATGGATATGTGGGACCTGGCGAATCTTGTTAAACAGTAAAATACCATTTTATTTACAAACATTGCTGAACTTGTCAGCTGAGTGCCTCTCCCCTGCTCCTCCCCATCTCTCCCTCTTTATTTTTTGACTGTATGTCCCCCTTGCAGTGGGTGTCAGTGGATCTTTGTGATGGCGGGATTGGGGGTCAGTGTCATCCATGCTTTCAGCCAGGAACCTGTACAGCCGATCTGCCTTTAGGGGAGGGTGAGAAACAGCCAGTGGTGTTCGTCATCGACGGTCCCCCAGAATCCTTGGATTTGTTCGTCACATCCTGTCACTCCAGATTGGCTGTCCTGAACTGATCTGTAGTTATGACAGCTTTCTTAAATATGAAGTGAGCCAGTAGCTCTTAAAGATGTTTGATGTTGCTGTTCATCTAAGTCAGGGGTGGCCAATCTTATCCACAAAGGGCCGGTGTGTATGCAGATTTTCGCTGCAATTCCCTAATTAGGTCACTAATTAGAGGACTGATTGGCTGAAGAGTCCTTACACCTGGGTTTGAACAGCTGACCTGAAGGTTACCCCAAGAACCTGCATACACACCGGCCCTTTGCGGATAAGATTGGCCACCCCTGGTCTAAGTTGTACCTTAATTAAACAGATTTTATAAATAATGCCTAATGTGGGGGCAGTGCGGAGGGGCGGTTGTGATGGGTGGTTAGTACTGTTACCTCACACCTCTATGACCTGGGTTCAAGTCTCCCGCCAGGGTTCCATGTGTGTGGAGTTTCCTCCGGGTATTCCGGTTTCCCCCCACAGTCCAAAAACATGCTGAGATTAATTGGAGTTACCAAAAGGCCTGTAGGTGTGTATGTGTGAGTGACTGGTGTGTGAGTGTGCCCTGTGATGGGTTGGCGCCCCATCCTGGGTTGTTCCCTTGCCTGTGACCATACGCTACAGACCCCCCGCGACCCTGAAAAGGACAAGCAGTTACAGAAAATGGATGGATGGATGGAAGCCTAATGTGCTCACATGGAGAACCAGATGAATTGTATTTTGTGAAGCAAATCTTCATAGTTTTATGAACCATTTATAAAAGATTGTCATGGTTTTTCACACCACACATGCCCTATGACAGGTTATGACCAGAATGGAATGCCAGAGAGCCAGGCCCAGTGCCACGGGGCGTAAGGGCGCATCGCACCCTCAGTGAAAATTAAGGCTTATTTTTTTTTACTATAATTCAAAACATTTTTTCCTACATTTTCAAATCCTCACAAATCCACTGGATTTGTTGTCTGGGTGTGCCAAGCTAACGTAGCGTAAACTTGATGGGCTGCACTGTTTGGTTGACTCCAAACTGGCAAAATGCTCACTTGCTTTATTACTGTTGTTGGCTCTATTACAGTCTTTGGACCTGAAAGACGAGTCGCTACTTCTGCTGCTGTAATTCTTTTGTTTGCCAGAAGAGGGCGCGCGGTGACAGCGATGTGTAGCGGAAAAGGAGTTTTCCGGCTTTCCCGCGAAAGACGAAGCGCTGAAAAGCGCCTTTTAAGGGCATGATTAGTGAGGGAGCCGAGTGTGTCAGCCCCCGTTCTTCCGCTGTCTGACAGCGGTGTACCACGTGGGTTAAATACGTTCTCTGTGCAGCTTCTGTGCTGCTAATTCTTATCGCCGAAAATAAACAAACATATTTCCGCATTGGAAAAACCAATTACTTTATTACGTAATCTTTCTGGTTGATCTATAAAGGGACAGGTTCTGGATTTTGTACCTTTTATCTGAATGACAAGTCGTGTGGCACTACAGGGCAAATCATCACCTCTCCTGTGACTGATTTTGGGTCATGGATCTGAGTTCTGTCCACGTTGGGCTGATCCCTCCCAAGCTCTGTGCAGGTCCAGCCTTCAGTCACAAATAAAGGCTTTACATAACCATAGCCATAGCAGTATTGTATTTGTTTTAGGCAAAGCAGTGGTGCTTCTAGTCAAGGTGAGTCTGAGCTGCTCCCCTGCAGGCTGAGGCGTGAGCTGATCTATCTCTCTGCTCTTGCATTGCCCTGACATCCCCTCGCAGCCTTTTATGGTAAAAACCTCTCAGATGACTGACAGAGCAGGAAGCAGCATCTCCACACTCTTTGTAGTCTTGATTCTTGGTTACAGATGATGCAAGTAATGTTGTGGCTTTGCTGCCAGCATTGATGGTATGGCTCTGTTGCAATAAGACTTTGTGTGCATCGGGCTGCCTCGCCCGGTCCCTCGCAGACGTCACCTCCCTCTGTCTCCCCCTCTCGGAGACCTACCTCGCCCTGTGAACTACACAGGTCTTTATCTTGTGGGCCCAGCTAAGGCCCCCATGTCTGGCACTAAAAATGCTGATTTACGGGAAACTCAATGGTTCACGGAAGTATACAGCAAGCTGAGCGGTTTGTAAGGGCTTATATTAAAACGTCGCTGTTGAAAACACAATTTATTAGAATGATCCCATTTAACCTTTAGCGTGACATTACATCTGGCCTGTGCTGTCACACGGTGTCACGTTTATCGGGGCTCTGCCGGCTTCTAACCTTTCATTTGACTTTGCTTATGAGGCCATAGCCCAGGATATGGGGTCACGGTCACTGGTGCGAATCGCGGGGCTTTGGAGGACACTCCATTAAAGGCAGACAGGAGGGCTGGCAGCCGACCACAGGGAGACCATTTGCAGCCTGCAGTGCCCACTGCCTTTACAGCACCTGCTGCCTCTGTGCTGCACCCCTCAGTGTGAGGGCTTCCTCCTTCCAAAGCCAGCTGCATCACAAGCAGTGAGCGTGGAACAGGAAGGGGTTGGGCTTCCATCATGTTCGGCTTTGTAAGTGCCTTCTGGGGAGGGATAAGTTTAGAAAACCAGATGGCATAAGGCTGCAGTCCATCTCGCGGCATTGTAACTGTGCAGTGCCTTCAGATTTTACCCGTCATTTCACTGGATGTGTGTGCACGCATGGATTTTGCCTGGCCTGCCTTCCTCCACACTGCATCACAGCTGGGCTGCGTTTTCTGGAATGCAAGGCAGGTCAGGACATGCAGAGTCCTCTGTCTCCTCCAGCACTCACACCAGTAAACAGTCGCACGCTGAGGTACCGTCCTCAACAAACGGTGTCGTAATACAGCAGCGTCCTGCGGGCGTGTGTGAAACCGCATGTGGTATTTCCTTTTCCCCCTCATTCAGTTCCATATTTTTCTTTTGCCAACACAAAGCTTTTTCATTTACTTTCCGCCCCACTGCCCTGACCTGGAGCCGCATAGTAACCTGGCACCCCCAGCCCCCTCCCCCACCACAAAGGACATACGGGCTTTTGGGGGGCTGTGCCGTGCCACTGATGAGCTGTTTAGTTTCCTTCGGTACTTAAACCCCTAATTTCCCCCAAATCCTGCCCCATGCACTCAAGAACAAAGATTTCAGGGGGGAAAGAAACTTTATTTTGAAATTAGACTTGTGATCTGATACATCTTTCATTATAATGGCTTCCAGTTAAAAACATGAAGATAAACTTTCTGTATCAGTTAAAATGCTGCAGTTGTGCCACGGCTTCCCATGGGGTTGGATGACAGCTCTGCAGTCTTGCTCTACATAAGTGTAAACAAGGATCAAATGCTGCCCATGTGTGGACGGTGACCAATCACAGTGCAGCACCTGCTCAAGGCCCACCTGTCAGAAGGGGAAGGAACCCTGATAAGGAGTGGAATGGTACGCTTGGTATGTGAGTGTGAGGAGATTAACAGCAGGTGTTAACCAGGACCACGTTAGAGAAGATATCTGCGGATGTGTGTGTTGGCTGGGCACGTGTCGCCCCCACTCCCTTCTTGGCTGTGGTTGGATACTCCGCCCCCAGGCAGTAAGGCCACGCCCACCAGCCTACTGTGTTTGGGCATCATAATTAGCCCCGCCAGCCTTCTTCAGCTCTTCTCGGAGGTAGTCCTCCTCCAGTTCACGTGGATCGCTGACCATGAACTCTTTGGCGAAGTTCTGAGGAACAGCATAGAGGAAATAAGAAAACTTGTGTTTGTGTGGACAGAAACAAAAGGCAGACACATTGGGAATTTCCCCGCAAGATGCACACTGCACACACTTTGGTTTGTACTATCATGATATTATCATCATTGGTTACAGTGAGTGGGAGGTACGAGTCCTGTACTGGGGGGGGGTGGGGGGAGATGACAAGGGATTCATCAGAAACAAAGCTAGTTGTGTGCATACATTTATGTGTACGATACACACACCTGTATGACCTCTTTGACCAGCGTCTTGTCGGTGCTGATCTTGGCCCGCTGCAGGCCGCTCACGCTCTCCCCGATCCAGGTGATCAGTGTGAACTTCGCCCTCTTGCTCATGGCATCACCCGTCGTGATCCGCACAAAACCAAACAGGCGGCCATCATCTGAAAAGGTAGCCCGAGACAGCTGTCAATCATGCTGGGGGGGGGCAGCAGGACACGTGCGTATGCGAGTGAAAGTGCCGGAAAATGGGACGTGTGCCATCCAGCTGCCATGGCTAAGCATGAACATGTGATTTCTGATACATGCAAAGCCCTGACTGGAAGAACCAATCAGGAAAATGGGGTGACAGTACAGCCAATAGCATTCTAGGTCCAAGCCTACAATGTGATTGGCCAGTTCAGTTTAGGTCCACCCTATCATGTGTATTCATGTCAGTCAGTTAAAAAAATATGATTATTAATGCATGCGGATTTGCATTTTCTCCCACACATCTGAGAGTGAGCACTAACCAGTGTAAACTGAATCACAAGCTATCACCCAATCCTACCTGAGGCTTGAAAGGCTGTTGGTGTATTGAGTTTCTCTACATGACCCCACCCTCAGACACTGGCCTGGCCTCGGCTGCTCACTAAACCATAAACCCAGTCGGTCCTTACGCGTGACTTTCGAGCCGAGAGCTGGTTCAGCTCAGCCAACCATAAAGCAGAACTTTGAACTGTAGGGAAAGAAAAGGCGGCACCTTCTAGAGCACCACCATGTCGCCTGACTGAACCAGGAAATAAACCCAGGCTCCCCTGGTGACACAGCAAAACACTTCCCGATCTCACTTCCTGCCATTTTTCAGCTCTGCAGAGAGCAGAAATACAGCTCATTCACCAGTTAACAGACAAACCACTCTTGACCTAAAACTGCAACATTTTTCCGGAATAACAGATCGTGTGTTAAACAGAAGTTGTGGTATAGGGTGAGAAAGCAGTGTTTCTGTTCAGCACAAACAGTGTAGTGCCAGAGGCCACTTGGGCGAGATTCCTACTTCAACAATGTTATCTGCAAAGCACTTTCTGATGGCGTGTCGCACACATGAAGTACATTAGACACAGCTCTGATATCGGAGCTTAACCAACCTCAGAGACTTTAGTACCAGCCACAATGCCCCAGAGACCCTGTCAAAATACCCCACTGCATCTCTACCCTCCCGGGAATTCAGCTGATGTCTGGTACTTAGTTGTCTCTCAGTGCTCAAACAAAGGCCTGTTTAGAGGTGTTGGTTGGGTGAGGCTACACCCTCTTCTGGAGACGCCTAGCAGGTATTCAAAAACATCCAAATCCTAGCTACTGCCTCAGGGTAAAAAATGAGTCTGTTTTCATTAAATGTGCATCCTTTGGAAATAACATTTATTTTCTGTATTATATTATATAAAAATCCAGAAACAAACACACACAGGCTGGCAGAGTTAAAACTAAACATCACACCAATGACAAATAAGCTAGTTAACGGGCCAATGCGCCTTAATTTGAGAGACACTTCCGAGTTTAGCGGAGCCCGGATGCGTTATGCACGCTTCAACCACCGAGCACCGCATATCGCAGTGGGCTTACACTGCCGGGTCAAACTGTCAAGAGACTCGCAAGGTTTACCGAAGCTCTGGACCCGGCGGAGCCTGAGGGTGACGATACACAGAAAAATATCCCGAGCAATGTTGCTCACCAGTGATACTCGGGCACTTTCCCATTGATACTGGGCAATACATTTCTCTGGAAAAAGTCTGATCTGCAGCGGGCAACTTTTCGCGATCATCTAGATGCAGATGAGCTGCCCTTTGTCTCACCTGGGTAGCAGGTGTCCAGCAGCACTGCTCAAAAAGCTGCCCCGTACATCATCACCTTAACACTTAACTCCGTTCTAAAACAAACTCTCTCAGCAGCCATTTGCAGGGAGCGCAAGACCGACGGACGAAGGTTTCGCTCCAGCGGGCAACCGACATGCTGAAGATGCAGGTCTTTGCAGTGGACCGGCGGACTTACCTGTGCACTGCTGCTTAAACTCGCTGTAATCGGACCCGTGACCTGCAGGCACGATCATGGAACCGTCGTACTTAAAGGAAGCCCTTAAATGACATGACAAATCGAAGAATGAAATGCACAGAAATAAATGATAACCAAGCAATTGAGTTTGGTGAAAACTAAAGGTGCGGTGCGAAATAATCCCCCAGGATCAGGCAGCCTGCGGTAAGGAGCTAAAGACCTACAGGCTTAAATAGGAGGCTGAGCGCACGGGCGAATATACAAGTGACGGGTTTTGAATTATGAATGAAAGTTGTAAGAAACTAGACAAATTGTTGCTTGCCTTACAAATTCACACCCACAACAAGGAGGGCTAAACGACCGCGAAAGAAAAACTCACCAGCAAATGCCACTGTTATCGTCTCTGACCAAATTGTAAGCTTCCCTGCAGGCTTCTTTGTCAATTCGTGTTGCCATGTTTTCTAAATGAGATGGAAAGGCAGGAATCAGCAAAAGTTCAGGGTGTAAGAGGAGTCCTGGATCCGGGCGGGTCACAGCGAGCTGGCCGAAGGTAGGTACTATGTGCTCCCCCAGAGCAAAATGTGCAACACTACCGCCCTGCCTCTGAACAAAGTGAGAAAAGGGGCCGCTCGCACCGGCAACTCCTGGGCGGTGCACATATTCCTGAGTCAGGGCGCCTCCTAACGGCAAGCCAGGGAATAAAGCTCTAACTTTTAAAGACGCTCCTTGTCAAGTTTGAGGTTTTACTGGACTTGTCTGCCATCCTTCGTCGTACGTTTGAAATGCAGGCTTCGTGTGTTGATAGCGGGTTTTGCAAAGCGTACGATCAGGCGCAGCAACTGCTAATGATCTCCCTCCTGTGTAATATATACTGTTGGCGTCCATGTACTTGGAGCCGTAACAACAGCCCAGTTAAAGGACTCGTCAATCCAGGTTTAAATATTTTAAAAGTGAATATTTGATTATAAAGGAACGCATTTATTTATGAGAGCCATCCCCCACTCTTCTCCACATTTCCACTAGTATTTGTGCACTTTTAATGCGAATAGGTGTGCCGCTGACTTAGAGAAACCCTATCTCTGGTGCTTTGTTTTAGCCTACTTTAATTTGATATAACCAGTTTGATTTGTTTCGGTTCGTTTCGAAATTGTGGTTAAACTGAAAGGCAATTTGTTAAGTACATCATTATTTTACGTCATATGACCGATGCTTTAACTGCCACGCACTATATTGCTGTTCGCATTAGCAGGGGTGTCGCTAGAGATTTTGGGCCCCAGGGAAGCTTATCATTCTGGACCCCCAAACCTAGACCAATCCAATTGCACTGTCAGAAAAAAGGGTACAGCCCTGGTACCGTTTTGTTCCCTAAGGTACAAACACGTTTACTCAATTCAAAGATTCCTAGCCATCCAGAGCACTTTTTCAGAATTTACTTTCCTTTACATGATTTAAGTTTCACTTCACATTGGTCAGAGAATTTTCTTTGTGGTTTGAGTACTTTGGTGTTCTGGTGATGAACAGTAATGCAATCATACTGAAATAGCTGCAGGTACTCTGTCAGAAAAAAAGAGTACCAATTTGTACCTTCGTCACTGGGCCTGTACCCTCAAGGGTCTGCCAATTGTACCCTACACTCTCAGAAAAAAAGGGTACAAAGGTCCATTTCTGTACCTTAAAAGGTACAATTACCTATATATAGCTATGGGTACCACTGGCAGACCCTTGAGGGTACAAATTTGTACCCTTTTTTCTGAGGGTGTATATCTGTAAGTACTTGTACTTTTTAAGATACAGAAATGAACTCTGAGGAACATTTCTGTACCATTGGGAGTACATTAGTGCTGTTTGTACCTTGGGGATGTTCCTCAGTGTCCATTCCAGTACCTTAAATTACACTAAAAGGTACATTTATCTACAGCTAGCATACAACTGGCAGACCCTTGGGGGTACAACCCCAGTAACAAGTAATTGTACCTTCAAAGGAACAAATTGGTACTTTTTTCTGACTGAATGGTCCAAATTTTTGAGGTCCCCGACCACTCGGGCCGCGGGCCCCGCCGGGGCGGGCCGCCGCGGGGGGGGGGGGGTGT
>JAODKC010000009.1:3710016-3728886 GCA_026777985.1 Mormyrops attenuatus
CTGCCGGTTGTAAGACGGGCATCGTGGGTTTAGTACAGCAGCAGGACAGAGCCCGGTGTCCTGTCGGTACACGTCCTACCTCCCTTACTGACATATCACTGTATTACAGCACGTTGAAAAGGAGCACAAAAGTGAGGCTTTTACTAAATTAGACAATGATCATAGGCATTGAAGTAAGCTAGCTATGCTGAATTTGTGCAAGTTAATTACAAATGTATTTTTTCTTCCATGGCTGAGGAGTTGATGTGTCTCGAGGGTGTGTTGGCTCAGGTTTCACCCTGTCTTCCCTGACTCCCCAGTGGTTTGAAGGAGTCGGGCTGGAATTAAACCTCCCTCCCATTTTTTTTTTGTAGCAACCAGGACGACTACCAGCTGGTCCGTAAACTCGGAAGAGGGAAGTACAGTGAGGTCTTCGAGGCCATCGACGTCAATAGCAATGAGAAAGTGGTGGTCAAAATCCTGAAGGTAAGCTGACAGGTGACGCTGTTTCCTCCGTCTCATTTGCTGTTCCGTCGCACAAGGGTGATTTGTGTGACCGTGTCCTCTGATGTGGTTCCTGCAGCCAGTTAAGAAGAAGAAGATCAAGAGGGAGATCAAGATCCTGGAGAATCTAAGAGGAGGAACCAACATCATCCGGCTGGTGGACACCGTGAAGGACCCTGTGGTATGTGCTGCAGCACCCCTGCCCCTCACCTTTCTTGTGGCTAGGTGAAGAGTCAAAAGGTTGCCTAACCAATCAGAAGCCCTGAATTTCACCTGCAGGGCGGCTAGATGTCTTCACGGCCTGGTTAACCCCATTTAGGCTTCAGGCAACTTTTCCACAGAAGCACCAGCCACATCTGATCTCTACTGTGGTAGCACTATGCCTTATTACACTATTACAATTAATTACCATTAGCTCTAGGTTATTGTACCTTTTAAGGTACAGAAATGGACTCTGAGGAATATTTCTGTACCACTTATGGTACAGTAATGCTGTTTGTTCCTTTGGGAGTCCATAAGGTACATATATTTACCGTTTTTTCTGATAGTGTAACTGGCTGGGGCATCTTCTGATGACTGGCACAGAACCTGAACCAATGGGTTTATCCCTGACAAAAGAACAGAGTTCAGTCAGTCTGGTTATGCTGGTATCTGTAACTTATTCAATGGCTTTGGTGGTAATATTGGGCTCTCAGTTTGCCATTTACAAAGGGCTGGAACTTGATGTGCCAGAATATTAATTATCCAAGTCTTTGTGAGTCTGCTATTCTGTAGGGTGGCTGTTTGTGGTGCATTATGTCATTATATTAGTTTGTGTTTATATCGAAAGAACAAAGACTCCGAGCACTTTGTGTGTTTGACTGTGTTAATGATTAATCTAATTAATCTGTGTCCTGAGGGTTGGTATTTAAAATAAATGTTTTCTTTGCTCTGATCCACACGCAGTCTCGCACCCCGGCGCTTGTGTTTGAGTGCATAAATAACACAGATTTTAAGGTAAGTTTCATTTTGCTATTTGTTTCTCTGCTTTAACTGAGGGTGCGTGATTGGTGTGGAGGTGGGAACCGCGTGTGTGTGATTGGTGCAGAAGCGGGATTGAGGGTGTGTTATTGGTACAGAGGTGTGGTCCTAGGGCAGGGGATTGGTGCAGAGGTAGGATTCAAGGGTGTGTGATTGGTGGCACTGATAATGTTCTGTGATCCCTCTGTTTAGGAGCTGTACCAGAAGTTGACAGACTATGATATTCGATTTTACATGTATGAGCTTCTCAAGGTGAATGCGATGGCTTCCTGCAGTTCTCTCTCCTGTGAAGGGTGGTCAGCTCTCAGTCCTGACTACTTTTTGTCTCTGAATCCTTTCCCTTTGTGTCAATGTAGTTATAAACTGATTGGTCTCTCAATTATCGTTGAATTGGTATTATTGTGATCTTTTAATGTACGAATCAAAATGGCAGAGGTCCGTGTAGTTGTGCACTGTCATGTGCAGTAATTTGTGTTCCTCTCAGGCTCTGGACTACTGCCATAGCATGGGTATCATGCACCGAGATGTCAAGCCTCACAACGTAATGATCGACCACCAGTTGCGCAAGGTAGGGGGCGCCATTTGGTTGGCTGGCTCATTCACCCCTCTGTTAGGAAGTATTGCTGCAGTGACTGCCACATACCACTAGGTGACAGTGGCACACCACCCCACCCTTTCCATCATGTTGTCATGATTGTACAATAATAATTGTGCTGAGTGTTTCCCTGTGTCTGTGGAGCAGCTGCGTCTGATAGACTGGGGCCTGGCTGAGTTCTACCACCCAGCACAGGAGTACAACGTCAGGGTGGCGTCGCGCTACTTCAAGGGTCCAGAGCTTTTGGTGGACTATCAGGTGAGAGTGAGGGCACGACAGGGCCGGCGGCCTTTTGGCGGGGTCTAAATCTGGGCTGCGTCTCTGTGTTGCAGATGTACGACTACAGCCTGGACATGTGGAGTCTGGGCTGCATGCTGGCCAGCATGATTTTTCAGAAGGAGCCCTTCTTTCACGGGCAGGACAACTGCGACCAGGTAGGTCCCGCCTCGTTAAATGGCTAATCTAGTGGTTAATCGCCTAGAGCTCGCGCCGGCCTGCGGCTGCCCATCCACCCTTCCCGTTTGTTCACCCGCATGTCTGTTCTGCTCCAAGCTGGTCCGAATCGCCAAGGTCCTGGGCACAGACGAGCTCTTCGGATACCTGCACAAGTACCACATCGAGCTAGACCAGCGCTTCAAGGACTTGTTGGGCCAGTGAGTCCCTGGGGGAGCTCTGCTGAGTTTGGGGGAATGCCAGCAGTTTTGGGGTTGCACACCCATTATTATTATTATTATTATTACTTTTCTGCTTTATGGATAACAGAGGTAGGTAGAGCAGTAGGTCAGCTTTCTGCGTGCATCAATATTAGTCTTACTGCAGGAGCCTATTGTAGGCTTGTACATAGCAACATTGCACAGTTGTAGGGAGGTTTGTGGGCAAAGGCTTGGAGGATTGACAAGGCCAGAAGCCAGCCAGACAAAGATGGAGAGTGTGGTGCTTTCGGGTGAACAGTGCTTCGGTGCGCCCCCTTCAGGCAGACACGGAAACGCTGGGAGCAGTTTGTACAGTCGGAGAACCAGCACCTGGTGAGCCCTGAAGCCCTGGACCTGCTGGATAAGCTGCTGCGCTATGACCATCAGCAGCGGCTGACGGCCACCGAGGCCATGCAGCATCCCTACTTCTGTGAGCTCCATCCCCTGTCCGCCAGCCGCCTGTCTGCCGCCGCCTCCTGTCCTCCTCTGTCTTCAGATCACATCATGGCTTAAGGTGTAAAGTTTGTTTGTGTTTAGACCCTGTGGTAAAAGATCAGTCCCTGTGTGGCTCTGATGGATCTTCAGCGCCCAGTGGCTCCACGACGGCTCGATGAGAGCAGGTAACACAAACACACGCGTGCGCGCTCAGTTCGTGTGGTCATGTCTTTCTGGCAGCTTCCCATTGGCTCACGTGTCAGCCTAGTTAATGGACTGTAACATCAAACCAGCGGAACCTATAGTATGATCAACGGTATGCAAAGCAGGTAAGCCCAAGGAGGTTCTGGTCTGGTTTGGACATCTCTAAGGTGCTGCCGTCACGTTACACACATGCAGGTTAAAATGATTGTATTAGAATAGGAACCAGTCATCTAGTGGAAGCTCTTAAACCTCTTTAACACCCATGTATGTGGTAGAGCCATGTTAATGATTCATGTGTGTGTCTGCCGGATGTAATTTAATCACATGGCTCCTAATCTCAAGTGCACGTGACTCTGTCGAGGCCTCTGCAGGCACCAAACTCCCCACTTTCTCTTCAGATCATGGGTCATGACTATCAAGGATCAGCCTGATAAAGATGAATGTCCCATAAACAACCTTAATGTATCATATCTTACTTTCAGCATTCTTTTCCAGGAAAACTGTTACCTCAACACCCCTTTGTGGCGGAATCCTCTTCAAGTATACAGAGACTGAAGCAGTACACTTTCAACTGTAACTATACACACAGACCCAAAAGGAGAGAGACAACCTCATTCTATGGTTGGCTTACCCCAGTCACATGCCTGGCTGCCAGACCAATGAGCTTGGAGATGTGCATTGCCAGCCCTGCCCCTTACTCCCAACCTACCCACATTTAGGTCCAGAAGTGTTCAAATCCCGCGTCCTTGGTTTGCTGGACCTGCCTGTATAGACACGCATGGAGAATTGAGGATGTACTTGCTGGGTGTGGTGGACCTCTTTCTGCTATATCTGGAGTAATAATAGAAATAATGATATAAAGAAGAATAAATGATTTTTATTTAGATTTCTGTGTGAGCAGTGGTGATTCAAATTTTTTTTGGGTACATGCAGTTTACTGTTAAAATATTTTGGTTTTGTGTCTTGGAACAGCGCCCGTTTACAAGCAGGTATGTGAGTGACATTTAAAAGTTCCGGATCACTCTGCTTAAGCTTTATGTACATAATCTCGACATATGTGCACTTGTAATACTTCCATATGTTGCACATGTGTTTTGTAGTCTGGCAGGCCTTCTGGTAGGAAGCATTGCATTGTGGGGCTGAGCTGGACCTAGCAGAACCTCCCCTGGGTTCATCTTAAGGGTAGAATCCATACAAGCCTGTAATGTTCTGCTAGCAGAGTCGCCTGTGGTGCCGTTTAATGTTCAGTATGTATCTTGCAAGTTCTGGTAGGATGATCTAAGTGCTGATGGCTGTCCCCATTGCCAAGCTTGATCTGGGACCACCTAGTAAATGCATAGTGGTTCTTCTGTGTATACATAAATGGTACAAAGGATAAATGTCGATAAATGCCTCTGCTGTTGTCTTACCTGCTTGGCTGGTTCCACTGTCAGTCACCGTGCTGTGTCCTTGTGTGTGTGTGTGTGTGTGTGTGGTTCACTGATCAGAGTGACAGTTTCAGTCAGAAACGCCTAGATCTTTATTGCAACATTCAACACACTCAAAATACATGCTGATAGCAAAAGGGAATCTGGAGACAGCATCTAGCTGCACCCCTCCCAGAGTGAAATGGGCGTTTCTCCAGTAGCAGAACGAAACATTTACCTGTTAGTACAATAGAATGAGAATGAGAAAACACATCCAATTGTCATCTTGTACAGTTTTCCATATTCTGGTTGGCGTGGTCATGGGAATGCATCCGGTTATGAGGTTTCGAGGTTGAGTCCTCTAAACCTCTGTCATGTGACTCACGGCAGCAGTGGGTGTGTCTGGGGGTTCCCTGTCACCTTACAAAGTGCAGTCGATTCCGTTACCATAGAGACAGTCATGGGGATCGTAGAGAAGCATTTGCCACCAGTGTCAGCCAATTGTGTTCATCCTGGACCATCAGTGCTCTGTTGCCCCAGGAACCGGTGAGTCAGAGTTGGGCAGGAAGGTGGCCTCATCCCTGAAACATATTTACATATATTGACGTATGTGGATGTTAGTGGGCTAACCTGATGTGGAACAGGGACTAACAGACAGGCCACCAAAGACGTGCCCCTATCCTGCAGGTCTGCATGTCTTTTTGTCTGTTCTAAAAAGATCATCAGTCAGTCGATTCTCTTTATAGTGACAACCTAAAGTAACACAAGGAACATCAGTTTGGATTTCGGTGGCAACTAAACAAGAGGGGAACAGGCAAAGTAGCAATTTGGCTCCTAGAGGAGAACGTTGACTGCTGACGTTGGGAGGTTCATGTTCGGAACAAAGTCTAACCTCAGACTTGAAGTGGTATTTGAACACTAAAAAGAATTGAATTTGAAGATGCCAGTTCTGTATCACAGCTGCATCGGTGAACCACTGTGGTATCTGTACCTTTACGGGCAGGAAAAACGTCCGTAAAGTAATGTGGCAATATGTCTCACCTGGCTGCAAGTGCAGATCCCGACTCCTGGGGGGGAACTTCCCGCATTGCACGTAGCAGCTGGCAAATCTGCTTTAAAGTCATCTTGGGGGTGTGGGTGACCGAGCGTGGGCGACCCCCACTCCGGTGGCCACATGAGCCAAAGAGGGAGGGAGCCTCCCCTCCGGGTCGACCCATAAGGTGCATTGGCCGGGAAGCACGTCCATTGTAGCAGGAAGCAGACTGTTGGGGAAGAGTGAGAGAAAGAGAGGAGATACACATATCAGAAAACCAACCTGTTACACGTGTCTGACAGAAACCCGGAGGGTACCGACACTCGAACCCCTGTCTGACAGCAACCTGCATGGTACTGACACTCGAATCCGTGTTTGACAGTGACCTGGCTGGCACTGATACTCGAACCCATGTTTGACAGCTACCTGACTAACCTCTGAAGTGACATGTGGCGTTCCTGCCCTTTCGGTCCAGTGTCTGCTCTAGTTGCCGGGAAAAACTGCGTCTGTTTTTGCTGAGCCCATCACATGACCTCGAATGCAAACCAAATGACCGCAACAACTCTGTGTGATGATGCTCAAATGAATGAAGGCTACATCACAGAGCTAGAATACACCTTGGAAACCATGCATCAGTGTTTGGTATTTCAGGACCAGAAGCTACAAATCCAGACCAAGATTTTGTCTCTACCAACCAGGAGAGTACTCTGTGACTGTGGCTCTTCATACTCAGCTGGTTGGTTGAAACAAAACCTTGGTCTGGATTTGTAGCTTCTGGACCTGTAATGCCCAACACTGCCATGGATTCATCCTACCACCTTCTATAACTGCTTATCCAATACAATGTCATGGTGAGCTTGAAGCCCAAATAAGATGCCAGCTCATCACAAGGTACAAACTCACATAAATATTCACACAAAGCAATTAGCCTGCTCCGATGTCCTTGGATTGCTATAGGAAACCCACACAAACACCAGGAGACCACTCACAGAGTGGGGGGGCAGGAATCGAACTCGAGTCACCGTATCTCCCCCTACCTAGAGATAAATTCAATATTCTCAACAATAGGGGCTAAACTATTATACAGACCATGCACCCTGTCTCAAGTAGTCGCCTGGATACATGCCTGAACCAGCACACACACAAAAACACCTCACCACTCTACAAGGTTTTCCTACTCACGGGCACAACGGAGGCCATGGTAACCTGCTTTCCCTTATGTGTCCAGGTGCTTGGGTCCAAGTCTGCATCTGAATGAGGAACCTACGCTGACTGAGGTTGGGAGGAGTGAGGCACTAGCCAATCAGAGCCAAGATGAGTGTGACCATCACAGGGTGGGCTGACCGGTCATCTCTTCCCCTTCCAGGGTTGCCAGGGACCTCTGTGGTTGTCGGTTCAGCACAGAAACTAGAAATTAATTATTCATAGGGCTTCTGTTCCTTCAAGAACATTTGGAGACAACAGAAGCATGGTAGAAGTCAGGGAGGTGCATTGTGGGTCATCACTCCACATTCTGACAATGTTCTTGCTAAGTAATGTGTAATGGGTGATAAGTAATATGCAGAATGCTGTTTGGTATCTGACTACGGGTGCACGGCCCTGGGACATGCATCTGCTTTGGCTATTGGTTTGCCCCTAAGGGTGAAATTACAGTAGCTCCGGTAACACATATGACCACAAAATAGTGCAGCAGGAAGTCATTAACTGTACACCTGAACTCCAAGTAGATCCTAAGAGGTTTGGGAACTTCAACCATCTCTCTATTTGATAGTTTCCAGGAAAACCCACCTGTTCTCACTGAACTCCTAATCCGGGTTAGAGGAGAGGTCACACAGCGGGGGGGTGGGGCCCCCATCCGTGCTGTTGATAAAATTTGCTGATGGGGGGAGGGGGTATCGCACCAGAGGATCCATCCATCCATCCATTGTCCAAACCGCTTATCCCAGTGGGTCGCGGGGAGTCCGGAGCCTATCCCGGAAACCATGGGCACGAGGCGGGGAACAACCCAGGGTGGGGAGCCAGCCCATCGCAGGGCACACTCACACACCAGTCACTCACACATGCACACCTTCGGGCAATTTAGCAACTCCCTCCAGCCTCAGCATGCCTTTGGACTGTGGGGGGAAACCGGAGTACCCGGAGGAAACCCCACGACGACATGGGGAGAACATGCAAACTCCACACACATGGAACCCAGGCGGAGACTTGAACCCCGGTCGCACCAGAGGATCGATTGGTCAAATTTTAATCATTCTCTCTTTTGCTAACATTAGTCTTAATTTTTTGCATGTTGCCTACCATTCTGGCAAGACAGTATCGGAGAAGGTAGATGGAATGTTAGTCTTGTATCTTTGTACCATTTTCTTCTTGTTACTTTGTGCCACTTTGCTTTGCAGTGAACAACCAGTAGACTCCAGTGGTAAAAGAAAGCTGGGTAACGCAAAGGCAACTTTGTCTACCCTGAAAACTGTCGCTAAAAATGCAAATAAAGGATCATATTATGTTATATCCTTAAGTGTAACTTCTAGAAATTTTGTCTTCATAGGGCCCCTAGTTTTTTGGGGCCTACCCTTGCCTTACGGTAGTACTAGCCTTTACTGTATGGCTGATACATACTCTTACTGCTGCTTTATTTTAATGTAGACTGTTAGCCTGTATGTGACTTTGGATATGAGTCAATTAAATCAATCAATGTCAATATAAACCAGGATATCATAAAGAGAATCACATGATTCTGAAGCTGGAAGCTGAATTAGGTTCAGTTTTGGCCTGAAACTCAGTCCTAACAGTCTGTAACGTGATATATACAGTACTTCATAGCAACACTGATGCTGGATTTGACTGCAATAGGTTTTTAGCTCACTACTACCACCTAGAGGCACCTATAAAAAGGGCCGATATCAGTGCAAACCCATCGGAACTACAGCTGGTCCATAAAGTAAAGAGGTGAGGTCCTAACCAAGGGATCCCAGTACTTTATGTAGTTTAATGTAAGGTGAGTACTGGTAGAGGCACTGCTATGCTCTGTCTCTACTGAATTATGACCATGACAGCACATGTCTGTTGGTTGCTGGTAATTTTTGTGACCCAGTGCACCATCCTGGTGAAGCAGAGAAGCTGGTGGTTCCTCATGTCAGGTGACATATGGGCATGTTCAGTCAGACACACAAACACACATGTCTACTCAGTAATACACACACATACAGACACTGACCCAGGCCAGTGCTCTTGGGGTAACAACTGGGGAGGTTGTCCCAGGCCTGGGCTTAGCCAGGAGGAGTTACACATTTTGCAAGGGGAGCCCCCCTGAATCTGCTAGGGTATCTGATGCCCCTGACTACCTCATGACCATACACTTTCTGTAGAATGACCTCGGGGAAGTATGAGTCATCGAGTTTGTTCTGTTAGTGCCCCTCCCACCCTGAGATTTTTCAGGTTCTTTTGTGTACCCACCTCGCATCTCATACCCCTTCTTCAGCTCCTGCCACTTGAGCTCCACCCTCCACCTGGTACTGCTCGAGTGGCTGGGTTCACCTGTGTTTTTAGGGGACTTTGCAGCTACATGCAGTTTCTGGAATAGAAGATTTGACGTTGCCATGGAGAGTACCGCGGTTAGTGTGCCTCAGTGTTGCCATGGAGAGTACCGCGGTTAGTGTGCCTCAGTGTTGCCATGGAGAGTACCGCGGTTAGTGTGCCTCAGTGTTGCCATGGAGTTGTCATCTTGTGTTTTCTCACATGAAATGTGTTGTCATTTTTCTTCACAATCAAAAGTCATTCATCACTTCCAAGTGGTAAGCTCCACTCAAATTCCCCAACCCAGGGGGCCGCTTTGGTTTGTCACATAAACGCTGGAATTTAAGCTCTTCTTTATTTCAGTGGATTGGCAAATTTGTCAATCAATGTGTTTGTGTAACTCTTATATATATAGTCTGCGTACATGTTCCGTGATGGGGTCATCAGTGTTACCACGGTCTGACCTGGGGTCAGATCCCTGGTCCTCAGTTGCTCTTAATATCAGGGCTACTGATATCCGATCTACTGCTGATGGACAGTGTGCTCTAGCAAGGCATCATCTTTGCATATTTCATCACTCAAGATGTACCAAAGTGTGCTGCTATATTGAGGTATAGAGGTATATTTATGGACATCTTGGACCAAGGTAGGAGTGAAGAAGGTCACCTGTACTGCTGCACTTCTTTCAATGATGCAGTTATGACGCATTGACGTTCGCTCACTCTACTCCATCCATACTATGAACATTACTATTCCACTTCCAGAGTAATTCATTACTCAGCATATATTTTAATTACAACGACCTGTAAACATCAACATAAGAGACAAACATCCCAAATCACAGGAACAAACATCTTATCTGTAAACGTGTCAAGGACGGGTCAACACACTGTTCAGCGTTGAGCTCTGGCCGCAAGACCTCTCCAGCTTGTCCACGATGTGCCTGGATGACCACACACATCCCAGACCTACTCCTCTGGAGGCACTCCTGGGGGTGGTGCACACCGCACGCCACAGCCTGTGGGCACTCTCCGTCAGAGTGACCGCAGGATAAGGGGAGAGGGAGGGAGCACCAGGCTGGCTGCACGGGTACCAGGGCACCCGCAAGAGTCCTTGGGGGTTTCACTGATGAAGTGGCGTTGGGTTATCAGGTTGTAAGGAGAGATGTCCATGAAAGGAGTAGGAACAGTCTGAAGAATGAAAGATAACAGATCAATATGTGAGTTTCCATAAAGAGAAATATCACGTTTATGATCTGTGACCTCCTGTCCACCGTGTGTCCTGTGCTGGTCCAGGCTCTCACCATAGCCCTGTTCCTATACTACTAACACTTGCACCTGGGCATTCATTAGAAGACAATCTAGCTACACTTACTGTACCAGTCAAAAGTCTGGACACACCTACCCATTGCAAGGTTTATTTGTTGTATTCGCTACATTTTAGAATAATTTTAATGACATCAAAAATATGAAACAGTTTTGAAAAGTTCCTGCTTTATGGAATACCTCCCCCCGGCCTCTCTCTTTCTCTGTCTGTCTGTCTCTCACACACACATACACACACACGCAATTAACTTCCTTTCTACAGCTATTTATTGATTTATTGATTAAAAATACTTCTCTGAAAGTCATAGCCTGCCACATACGGTGCTTGCAGAAGTCTTGGGATGCTTGCTCAGTTCAGTAAAACTATTGCAAATGTATTGATTTATTACAAAAAAATCATTACTTTATTTGTTTACAAACAGCATATATCACAGTAGAAACAACCAGTAGTTTTAAGTAAAACATTAAATTCAAGTAGTAATAAACTGAAATCCAAATTGTGGTTCTAAAAGACCTGTTCTGAGTTACAAAGTTCATCGACAAGCATTCGCTTTGGGTTCTTTTTAATTAATAACACCTTTTCAATAACATAAAACACCAAGCATTTGTGTTTAGTGTCCCTTTGGGGGCCGGTGACTACAACTGCAATTAATAGCAAAATGGCAGGAAGAGAACTGAACGAGTCAGTCAAAAAAAAATACTTAAAAATGCCTGTGCAGAAGCTATGTGCAGATATGTTAAACATTGCTTGTCAATGGACTTTTGTTATAAACCCCCCCAAAAATGCTACATTTTTTAAAGAATTAAGGAAGTGTTCCAACCTTCTGTGAGCACTCTATAAATGCATCAGTGCTGTGGACAAGTCACCCTGTTTTTTGAGTCTGAGTCAAATATGGAGACACCAGTTTTCAGAAATAGATCAGAAATATCCATGTTCATAAGCACTAATCCAGTACAGAGCTGTGACATCAGCAGAAGCTTTCCCAGGAAACCACTCATCCTGGCACGTCCATCAGGGGGAACCACCCACCAACTGCATGTTGCTGGTTTTGAGGGAAAACAAGAAAGCTCCACACACAGGACACGGGTGGGACTCAAACCCTCAACCCCCCAGGTGTACGGCAAGGGTATTACCCACCAGTGACCATGCTGCGCCATAGCTATACTACTCCATTTAAAATATCATGTTTATTATGTATGTATAGAAACAAAAGGTTTATTTGTACTATTCTCTACATTTTAGAATAATTATAAAGACATCAAAACTGTAAAACAACATATATGGAATTAGAGAAAAAAGAAGTATTAAACAAAAAGGAATAATTTGCTGGGGGTGGGGGCAGTTCCTTGTGTTGGGACTCAGAAGGTTGCTGGTTCAAATCCCGTGGCTGCCAGAGTGATCCTACCATTGGGCTCTTGAGCAAGGCCCTTAACCCCAATCACTCCAGGGACTGGCTGACCCTACCGTCTCCTATATGCCAGTTTCATGAGGTGACCTCCTGGGCTGCTTTCCCAGCTGTCCTGAAGGAGGTCCCACATACAGTATATGCTGAGCTCTCACTGGACACTTTTCTTTCACTCTCTTGTTAAACTCCTCCAAAACCATTTCTACTGTGTTTAGGTCAGGTGACCAGGTCATGTGATGCGACACTCTATCGTAGCTTGGCGTGTTTTGAACTTTTCACTGGTACTGTATGCGTGTGTGTGTGCACATGTGGGTACATGTCTACGAGTGTACCACAGCAGTGTTCGTGCGTTTGGGTCTTACCAGCACCAGTCCAGGTAGCTCAGTCTGCAGGGTGCTCGGGACAGGAGCGGCTGATCTCAAACCAGGAGTCGATGCAGCTGCAGAGAGATATTAGACCGTTAGACTGAACGGCTGAAGGTACAGTTTGCCAGTCATCCAGGGCACTTCTTCAGAATTTACTTTCTTTTACATCATGATTTAAGTTTCACTTCACACTGGTCAGTAACATAAGAACACAAGAAATTTACAAACGAGAGGAGGCCATTCAGCCCATCAAGCTCATTTGGGGAGAACTTAACTAATAGCTCAGTAACACTTTACTTGAGGGGACACAAATACTTAATGGTAACTTAGTTACTACTGAAGTACAAATCATAAACAAATATTGTAGCTACTTCAGATAAAAGATAAAAAAATTCATTAATGATGGGCAAACGTGATTAATATTTCACATGTGTCATTCATTACTTGTTCCTTCAATTGTTCCTTAGTAGTTCCTTCAGTAGTTCACAAAGATTTACAGAATTAACAAATGTAGTAACAAATATAGTAACTGCTTGGAATAAAAGATGCATCGCTATTAATTAATAATGAACAAACATGAGATCAGTATTTCACGTGTTATTATTTGTTCCTTCAGTATGTCCTTCAGTAGTTCACAAAGGTTTACAGAATTAACAGATATAGTACCAAATATAGTAACTGCTTGAAATAAAAGGTGTCACAATTCATTAATGATTAACAAACATGAGATCAGCATGTAGCTAATACTTAGTTTGTGGTTAATTAATACATAAGTAATAGTATAATAGAACATTATTTGTGCCGAATTTTCTGTGGTTTGAGTTCTTTGGTGTTCTAATCACGAACAGTAATGCAATCATACTGAAGTAGCTGGAGGTTGCGCTAAGTTACGACATGTAGTATCTTGATTGGACGCATTCTGCTCCCTTCCAGTCTAGGTGGGGTGTCTCTCCTACCTTTTGTGGTAGATGCAGAGGCACGGCAGTCTAGCAATGGAGTCTCCCTGCTGTAGCTCCTCCAGACAGATGACACACTCTCCCGAGTCCTTCACCAACACGTCATCTACGCAACGCCAAGCACAGCGGTTCATGAGAGAAGCTAGACTCCAGCATCACAACCACCATAGTCTAGCACAGGGGTGTCAAACTGCAGTCCTGGAGGGCTGGAGCCCTGTGTAGCTTAGTTCTTTCCCTGTTCCACCACAAATGATTCAGCTCAACAGCTATGTGGTAATTAGCACAAGAAGTCGAATCAGGTGTGTTAAACGAGGGGAAACCCAAAAATGTGCAGGGCTCTGGCCCCCCAGGACTGGAGTCTGACACCTGTGGTCTAGCAGAACCATCTGTGGATCTTTAATGATCACTTAGTTCATTTGCATAATTTCGTATAGGTAAATTTAGCCCAATAAGTAACTCATTCCCACAGCAATTCTTTGAGTGGTAGAGAGAAGGGGGCGGGGTTTTGGCACACCGTTATAGGAGAGGCGGGGCTTGCTCAGGCACATGATGAAGTGTACTTCCATCTCAGTAGACGCCACGGACTTGGAGCAGATTGGACACTTAAAACCTGCAGAGCAAAAGCAGGGAGTCACGTCACCAGTGCAAGAAGAGCATCCACTGCACTGCTGTACCCAGTGAGCCAGTGCAAGATGAGCATCCACTGCGCTGCTGTACCCAGTGAGGACAGATTTCAGCTGCGGATGTGTGGAGTGAGACATGAGGGAGTGTGTATCGGTTCATTTCACTCGTCTTTTAGAGATAACTGAAAGTGTGGCAGACAGCCCGGTCAGCCACGCATGTCAGAGTGTGACTGTACATGACAGTTTTTAGAAGCAAAATGTGTTTCATTGGGACTACACAAATAAATGAATATCTGAATGTCACCATTTGCATTTAAATCAGCAAATACTTAAGGTCATTATTACAGCTCAGCAATGTTATGCAACAATGAAGAGAAGTCAGCTGAGTATCTGAATCTACTGAATGGTCAGTTTATCCCATCAATGGATCTTTTCTTTCCTGATGGCATGGGCATATTCCAGGATGATAATGCCAAGATTCATCAGGCTCAAATTTTCGAAGAGTGGTTCGGGGAGCACAAGGACTCATTTTCACACATCAACTGGCCACCAAAGAGTGTTGACATGAACCCCATTGAAAGTCTATGAGATGTGATGAAGAAGACTTTACAGAGTGGTTCAACTCACCTATCATCAATACAATACAATCTTGATAAATGCAAATCTGGATGAAAAAAGATGTTGAGATGTCGCACAGAATCAATGCCATGACAAACGTGCGGTCCAACGAAATATTAAAGTGTGCACATTTTTTTTTGGCCAAGCAGTATTTATGGTTGTTAATTTGTAAAATTTCAGACCATTTTGTAAAATGAATGCCGTGGGGGCACCTGACAAAAGAAAGGGCACATGGGTAGAGGGGTTCTGGTCAGAAGGCGACAGAGAAGTTGACTTTCCTGAAGCTAAGGGAACTCTCTCCAAGATAAAACCTAAAGTCTAATCAAGGCAACCGGATGAGTAACTGAACTGCTCTCCACACCAGAGCTCAGGTAACGAGCGACACCGCCTATCATTGTCTTCACTGTGAGGGACACCAGGGTGTCATTGTGTAGAACTGTGAAGTGCTGAAGATCCTGAAATCCACCGCTAATGTGGTCAGAGCGTCCCCAAAGCGTTTCTCATCTATCTGTAACCATTGACCTGAATTGGGGGGGGCGGCGGCTGGTGCGGGTGGTCTGTGAACTCCCACAAACATGGATTAGATTCCAGGGTGCATCACACATCCCTGAGCATGTGTGATGTGACTCAGTGGAGGAGGAATCAGCACAAGAATATACAACAGGATTAAATGGAAAATACTAAGAATATCATAAAAATGATGGTAACGGAGTAACTCGCATTGGTGAGGATACACAGCGGTTTGAGCAGAAGAACACGGACACATACAGGAGCCTTGATCTGCATCACAAAGTGAGTGTGGGAGAGAGGAGGACGGGCAGGGGGGGGCACAGGTACAGAGCAAACTCAGAGGCTGTGTCCCACCCCTGGAGTGTGACCCAGTTTCTTATGCTCTGTTTTCAGTGTCTCCCACTGGGAGAGACAGACAGAGGGAGTGAGAGAGGGGATGTATGCAGAATAATGGAAGGAGAGGCAAGGAATGGAGAATCATCTCATCGCTGTGAAGATTCATGACCGCAGCTGACGGCCATTCATATCTGCAGTGCGCACTGTCCCTCGAAGCAGCCCAAGCATCACCTACCCGCTCCAAATCTCTTCTACATTACCTAGGACACTCAGAATTATAAAGATAAGTTTAGCAGCTAATTCCGTTATTAATTTGTGTGGCTGGTTGGACAAGATATGTTCTGTAGAAAATTAAAATCCTAGACATCAAAAATGTATGTATGCAAATCTGTAAATCTCGGTAAATCTTTCAGTTACGTTGCAATCTGCTTGAGTACATGGCCAATCCTGAAGTGATGAATGCAGCATGTCAGACTTACCCAAGCTAAGATACTCGTGGCTGAGTAGGATCCAGTCAATGGCTATCCTATACCAGCTAATCTACTACTACAGTAAACAATAAACATTAGCGCCATCTAGTGTGTGGTGGTAACGTGTCAGACATACGGCACAGAAGCATTAAGTAACGTGACTGCGTGGATGTCAGGGTTCGAGAGCGTGGGTCAGCCAGTGCTAGTGTGTGTACTTGTGACTGTGTGTCTGTCAAAGAGAGGGTGGGTGTGTGATAGAATATGTGCGTCTCTGTGTAAAATGCACTCGCTGTGTGATATGATTACATTTCTACTTTCTGCCCTGCTTTGCTCTACACCACTAAACTAGGTCACCTCAGGCAATCATCTAACCTGCTTCCTAGCAGAGGAACACGCCTGCATCCCCAGTGACCCGCATCACCTGTGCTGCATTCTCCGACAGCTCCCCTTCTTTCACACAAGGTGCATGTGCACATACATATACTCTGTTTTTACGCCCATGTACCCTGAAGCCCCCCTCCCCCCATCTTTACCAGCAGGTGGTTACCAACCTGCACTTTTAACCAAACGCTGCTCTTGTACCTCTAAGGTTAAGTCGAGCGATTCACCTCACCTACCTTTAGCACACATACATGTACACAATAAGTAATGCACAAATAATAATATAAAAACGCGTCCATTAAATAATATTAAATAAAGATGATGATGATGGCATTGATGAAGATGAAGATAACCTTCACTGGGACACCCCAGATTTATAAAGAGCCTCCCATACGCCGTGAATAGCCGCCGTAATCCCGGCTCTGACTCCCACTCACCGTTATGGGCGCTCAGCCACCGGGGCGCCCGGTGCAGAGGCAGGGGGGCGGACAGCGTCCCCCGGGCTCCCAAGCACAGCATGCTTCCCGTGCGACGTCCACCGCTCGAACCCCGATAGCCGTTACTGTGACTCCCCGGTCCCCCATCCACATCCCCGGCTCCACCAAAAGGTACGGTCCCACCGTGATCGGCACCGATCCCGGCCACGGAGCTCGCCGAGCGACTGCGCTGTCCCATGGAGCCGCCCGGTCGATGGTGCCCGAAGCGGGCCGTGGGCGGCACCACGTTATCGTCCGTGGAGACAGCGGGAAACGCGCCCCGGGGTCGCCCTGCCGTGCTCTGCTTGCCTCCCATCCAAAGCAGACGGGGTGCGGGCTGCTGAAAGCGGAGGACTCGGCTCCCGGTCCGTGTCTGCCGGACACAAGTGGCTGTAAACGGGCTGTCAAGTCCGACCGAACCAGCTGTGTCTAAAAGACGTAAGAAAGAATTTCCACAAGCGAGTCATGAGCAAAGAAAACCGCGGGGAGAGCAGAATCCCCTCTTCCAGATGGGGTGCACGGAACGATTCTTTCTGCGCCTTGCGTATAATGCTACGTTTTCCTTAAAAAGAGAGAGAAAAGGAAAAAAGGAGGTCCGCCCCGCCAGCTCACCGCTGCAGTGACAAGCGCCTACAGCCCATCTAGACAGAGACGGAGAGAGATGCTGTGATCTGGGCAGAGGTGGACAGACGTGGTCCAGCGCTGCACATCAGCGGAGCATCATGCGCCCGCTAACGCCTCATCTGCTCTCGTGTGGCGTACCGTACGTCCGCCGCGGGAATGGCGCGGTACCATGCACCGCACGGTGACACGCATTAACAACGACATTACAGGAGGAGCAGGCTGGCAACCACGTGGAGATGATAGGATGCTCCTAACGTGTCATCCCAAGTTTTAGGGAAAAGACAAGCCAAGAGTATCACTTAATCATAATTATTATTCATATGATGTTGTGATTCGTCTTCCAGTCACTTATCCAGTGCAGAGTTCAGGAGATGGTGTCTCAGGAAGCAACGGGTAGAGAGGCAGGGGACGCCTTGGAGGCGTGCCAACCCATATGCACACACACGCACTGTTCAACAGGTGGAGAACATGCGAACCAATTAAACTCCACAAGCACAACAGGGGTGGGACTCAAACGGGCAGCCCCGGAGGTGTGAGGTGACGGTGCTACCCACGGATCCACGGTGGTGTCCTAATTAAAAGCTGTCATAATAAATTCTATTTTTAATATCTAAAATCTGATACAGATAATGTGGAAGCATCGTCTGTTTGTATGCAAAAGCTTCAAAAACGTCAAAGCTAAATGATGACAGACACCTGTAACCCTGAAGCTATGCTTTGTACTTGTCGCCTTCTAGGAAGGTCACTAGAGATTTATGAAGGGGGGGGGGGGGTAAGCATTTACTACGGGGGTCTGTATTTTCATGCAAATGATTGAGCCCGTCTAAAACAGCTCTAGGCACCCCCCTGACATCATTGATCAAACTGCTTATCTTATTTAGCTTACTAAAGTTTCAGAGTCACATGGATAGGGGTCAGGAGCCTATCCCATATGGCACAAGGCTGGGGTACACCCAGGACGGCATGCCAGTCCATCACAGGGCGCGGGGGTGGGGTACACCCAGGGCGGCATGCCAGTACATCACAGGGCGCCGGGGTGGGGTACACCCAGGATGGCATGCCAGTCCATCACAGGGCGCGGGGCTGGGGTACACCCAGGACGGCATGCCAGTCCATCACAGGGTGCGGGGGTGGGGTACACCCAGGGCGGCATGCCAGTACATCACAGGGCGCGGGGGTGGGGTACACCCAGGGCGGCATGCCAGTCCATCACAGGACTGTGGGCAGTTGATGGTCACTGATTCCTCTGAATATCTTTATGATGCAGGAGGAAGCCAGAGTAGACAGAGGAAACCTGGATGAAACAGGGAGGACTTGCTAACTCACACACACAGACACACACACACACACACACACAGACACACACACACACACACACACACACACACACACACACACA
>JAODKC010000009.1:3728986-3740503 GCA_026777985.1 Mormyrops attenuatus
TCACACACACAGACACACACACACACACACACACAGACACACACACACACACACACACACACACACACACACACACAGTGGGGATGGGATTAGAACCTACAGCCTGGTGGTGTGAAGCTACGGGGCTACCCACTAAGACACTGTAACTGAAAGTTCTCATGACAAATGGAACTCTGTTAGCTATAATTTTTTACCTGTTTTGTTTGATTAGACAGCATGAAAAAGAAATCAATGACAAAACTGTAAGGAATGTGCACTGTTTTAATGAAAAAGACAAAACAAGCAACTGAATGCCCCCCTGCTTCCTACAACGTTTCGCACTGCCTCCCTCAGCCCAGGCAACCTCATGGCTGGACTTTCTCCATGTTACACTAGGTTTTATTCACTTGCATGTCATGTGACCTGGTCTTACTGTCCCAGAGGTGTGTTTATTAGGTCAGTGTAGAGGATCTGTGGAGGACATCTTAAAAGAATCTCAGGAGAACGCTACATGAACAGGGGTCTTCTCTTAGTTCTCTTAGTTTACCAGCAGGGGGAGCCTCCTCTGAAGGAACCATCCATGTATGATCGGTTGCTGGGCAGACTGGGTGTAAGGAGGTGTTTGGTATTAATTCATCACAACAGCAGGGCTAAGGTTACATCCCCTTCTATTACAGAGTTTTGTTGTACAATGTACAATGATAATAAATTTAATCTGCTCGGTTATATTTTACTATATTTTTCTTTGTCATTCTAGAAATATTTCATGCATAATCCGCAATTCTGCTGTAATTCACAAAACAAAGTTGCTAAATTTTCGTGAAAAGTGCATTGCACTTTACAGTGTAAATTTAAAAAGGACAAAAGCTTATATTTAAAGTAATCATCTAGACCAAAGATTAAGTCACTTGTCAGTGCCTCTCATTCATGTCAGTCCGTAAATTCGCATGTACACCGTGCAGTTAGACAATGTGAAAACGACAGCTGGTGTGTGGAACCCAGGCCTGGAAAGGAAGGTTATTTGGCTGCAGTTTCAGTTGCAATGGCAGTTTCCTGGTGTTCTGTGAAAATATGTCCTCGCTGTCCTATATGGGATGTTCTCCGAATCCTAAAGGAAGTTTCCTTCTGATATTACAGTGATGGAACTCGGTAGATGGAACAGGAAGTATGTATGTTTAGTGCAAAAGCTTTTCTCCAGTCTCTATTGTTTGCAGTTAGCTTCTCTGAACTCGTGCGTCTTCCCTTAGACCCACATGGACACCACTGTCCCTTATTCTGAATATTAAATAAATCCATCCATCCATCCATCCATCAAAGTTTATTCAATACAGGGTCATGACCAATCCCAAGCAGCACAGGACACAAACAGAATAACATGCTAGATGGGATGCCAGTCCACCTCTAGACTCTTAATAACATTTCATTTTCTTTTTCTTTTGTCGTCAATGACACTATTCTCCCATAAATCCGGGTTGAAGCATTAGTTAAGGATTTTGTGATGTTGTACCTGCTTTTCTCAAACAACTGCCCTGTATTCTCAAACAATTAGCGCAATTAAATCTTATCTTGAAATCCAGACAGTACTGTGAGGAATTTGTGGGGCACGGTGTGATGTTTGTTTAAAAGAGCAAACAGGGTTTGTTGTCATTGAACACAGACCAGAGTAATCTATGTTCCGAGGTATCGACCGTGCGCTAAGCCTGTCCTTTACAGATGACAGATTCAGGTGGAACCTGGAGTCTTCAGCACCTCCCACAGCTTACCAGTGCTGTGTGGCCGTCAGCTTCACACGGCTCGTTGGACCTGTGAGGGTGTGTGATGCAGTTTCAGGAGGATGTCGGGCAGTGTGCATCTCGCTCCAAAGCAGATCCAGTCAGCATACTCCCTACTGCAGTGTTACATCTTTCTCCTCCTCATTCTGTCTTTCTCTGTCCCCCCATCCTTCCTCCTCCTCTCCTTGAACCCCTTTTGCATGTCTTTCTCCTCTCTCCTTCGCTTCTTTCTCCTCTCCTCTCTCCCCCAGGCTGGTTTATGTTGTCTCCCCCCCCCCCCCCCCACCATCCACTGAATGTGCCATGCTGACTCATCTGGGCCAGTGCGTGGTGTCAGTGTATTACTGGGGATCTCCTGCTCGCAGAGCAGACGCAGGAGCTGATAGGCTGGGCAGCGTCTTGCTGACACGCCCGTAGCATCAGAAAAACACAGGGGCAGTGCCAAACTCTCTTACATACACACACGTAGCCGGAGCAGAAGCACAAAGTACTGCAGCAGGTAAGAGATTTCCTTGCTGCTTCTGGGAGCTCTTTCTATCCTATAAACATATGACTGTAGATGGCATGTCTTTCATAGATATGTGGCTGTAGATGCTGCTAAGCGCTGTGGAGATTAAGGTGGTGACAGGGGGCTGGGAGATTGTGGTCTGTTACTGTATCCCTGCTGCATGTGGGCATTCTGCCCAATGCAGAGCCCTAAAAGCTGGATTAATGTGTGGACACTGAACCAGGAGCCCACAGTGAAACACAGTAATAACAAAAGAATACTTTGGTTCAGATGGTCCCTTGTTTATGTGGGACCCATGTCAGTACTGTCTCTGTGCTGTAGGTGTTTGTTTATTCCTGTGGGATCCATGACTCTATATGTGCTGTAGATTACTGTGTATTTCATTGGGATCCATGACTTTCTCTGTGCTCCATGCCTGTTTATTTCAGTGGAATTAATGACTTTCTCTGTGCTACATTCCTGTTTATTTCTGTGGGATCCATGACTTTCTCTGTGCTACATTCCTGTTTATTTCTGTGGGATCCATGACTTTCTCAGTGCTACACGTCTGTTTATTTCTGTGGGATCCATGACTTTCTCTGTGTTGCATGTCTGTTTATTTCTGTGGGATCCATGACTTTCTCTGTGCTACACGTGTCTGTTTATTTCTGTGGGATCCATGACTTTCTCTGTGCTACATTCCTGTTTATTTCTGTGGGATCCATGACTTTCTCTGTGTTGCATGTCAGTTTATTTCTGTGGGATCCATGACTTTCTCTGTGCTACACGTGTCTGTTTATTCCTCTGAGTTTGGTGACATAACTGTAATGGTGAATAATAACGATGGTTTTTATTTGGCTAATGAAAAACATGACCTTCCTTTAACACCAATAGTCAGGCAAAGAGAACCCAAGGCCCTGTCTCTGTCCTAAACCTGACCTCTTGGTCTGATCGTTCCCATTTCCCATCAGAAAGTGGCAGGGCGTACAGCCCAGGGCGACAACTTAAGTGGTTTGATGGAAACCTGCATCCCCAACAGCACCGGGTGACCGTGACTTCATTCGCTCACGCAGCCTCTGAGTGTTCTTTACAGGCCAAGTCCGCTCCTGGACTCATCTTGACTGCCACTGAGTTTCACCTCGGCAGCTTCAGTCACATCCTCTCTCCTGTTTCAGCTGGCAGTCGTCTCCTTGTGTGAAGTGAAGCCTCACATTCACTAGAATTCAGAGCATGTCCAGGACCAGAAGTCAGCTGGCAAACAAATAGCCCTCACACCAAAGACTAGCAGCACTGGTGTAGGTTAGAGCTAGTACACCTAACTAGTTGAGTTGGGCAGAAGAGTGACCCGGTCTTAATGAGATGTACTATGTTTGGATGACAAAGTGAAGTGAAGAATATCAAATATCCAGATCTATGGCTCTGTCTCATCTGCCTTCTGGGAGAAAAATAAACACATTAATAGAAAGAAATCAGCCTGTTATTTCAGATCTGTGAACATTTTGTTTAGGCACACGTGGCTGCAGAGCAATGTGTCACACTCTGTGCTATTTTCCTCTTCGACTGAAATGTTAATTGATATTGATCTTCTTAATCCAGTCTGTTCACTGACCTCAGCTGCACGTCGGAGTTTGATTATTTCCCTCGGGGAATGGAGCTTCATTTTGCAGCCTGTCCTTCCACCATTTTGCCTTCTGTTTGCTATCCAGTACAAGGGGATGCTGTCCTGTTTTTAACCTTAAATTTAGTCTGTCATTATATTTATATGAGTTTGATCTGTTTTGTCCTCTGACTCTGTTAGTCTGCGTTTCTGATTCTTAGTCTTTGAGTGATTCTTCCTTGGTATGAAAGTCCCAGGCTTTCACAAACGTGCTTCACATTGCGATGATGATGGAAAGGATCTCTATCACTCTCACCTACTGCTTTAGTGGTTCCAGGTCACTGTCCAGGGATGGATCGGATGCTGGAGCCCCAGTTCACCGAAGAGAAGCCTCTGCTGGCTGAACAGAGAGGAGGTCAGGAGACAGACATGGTAAGCCTGAGGTGGGAGTGCGCATGTGCGCTAGTTAGTATCTGAGGGGGTGTTTGCAAGTTCAGTCTGTGATATGTGTGTCTGTCTCAACAGGAGAACTGTGAGCCTTTCGTCTCTGTGGGAGACTGGAAGGTACTGAAGAAAGATGGGACGACGACCCGGAGGAGACGTTTAACGACGTGCACAGGCGTGTTTCTGCAGTAATGCTTTCTGTGGCCGTGTCTTTTAGGAGCACAACATAGAGACTCCCTTTGGGTGGCTGCATGTGGCGACCCAAGGGAAGCCCAAGGCAAACAAACCTGTCATCCTGACCTACCACGACGTGGGGCTGAATCGTAAGTACACACCCCAAAGCGTGTGCAGAGAAGAAGCTGCAGAACTGAAGTTGGCCAGCAGGGGGACAAACTGGGAAAAAAGTACAGGGACAGATTGGACATGTCTTCTATTGGCTGTTTTATTTGCCTGTGGAAAGTTTTCTGTGAGCCTGCAGGCCCACCTGTTTCTCCACAGACAAGCTGTGCTTCAATGCCTTGTTCAACTACAACGGCATGCAAGAGATCACGAAGAACTTTATGGTGTGCCATGTTGATGCCCCTGGACAGCAGATCGGGGCCTCTCAGATGTCACAGGGGTATGTTCTCAGATATCGCATATTCTCATTCAGCCTACTAAATAGAAAGCCTGCTGTTGTGTATTGTGCTCTGGGATTGATTGAAAGTCCGTAGCTGTGTATTTTGTTCCGTGATTGATTGAGAGGCCTGCGGTTATGTATTGTGTTCTAGGGTTATTTGAAAGGCCTGCTGGTGTGTGTCTTTCTGTTCCTGGATTTGTTATAATGCCTTTTTTTTTGCTTCTTATCATTCTTCTAATTGATTGAGATGACTGCTTTTGTTGAGGCTCATTGCTCTGGGTATTTCTGGGGTCTTTACTGGTTGTTCTCTGCAGGTACCAGTACCCTACTATGGATCAGCTTGCAGGCATGCTGCCCAGTGTGGTCCAGCACTTTGGGTATGTCCAGAGGGTGGGGTTGGGGGATTGGGTAGGATTAAAGACCAGTATGAAAAAGGAAGTCTGGTAATGGGGACAGAATGAGGTGAGAGACAGGCAGTTAATATTGAATGGTGGGTTGATGTTGTGTTTTGTTCCTCATTCCCATGATGCAAGAATTAAGAGAATTCTGGGTATTGGAGTCGGAGCTGGAGCCTACATCTTGGCCAGATTTTCGGTGAGATGAGGGTTCTCATGCCATAGCAGAGAATCTGCTGTGCCAATATCTCCAGCTCTCACCCTGCACTTATACATCTTCTTTGCCTTAACATCCTTTCTCTCCAGCTCCTCTTCCCAGATCTGGTGGAGGGTCTAGTTTTGATAAACATCGATCCCAGTGGCAAAGGCTGGATTGACTGGGCTACTGGTAAGGTTAGTACTGTACAAAATACACCCATCAACGATCACATAGAAAACACATCATCTAGGAATCAGAAGATTCAGTCTGGCTGTGAAGTCACGCATTTGTTCTTAATAAACCTGAAAGTGGGCAAAGACAGCTGGCTGATTGACTTTGTGATTTACTGGGAATTTTGGGTGACATTCTGCCCTCTGTTCTCTTAGCTCACAGGGCTAACCAGCACTTTGCCAGATACCATCCTGCCACATCTCTTCAGCCAGGTGTGCAATCACCTACATGTGGAAATTAGAACCAGTAATTCTTTGAAAAAAAAAGTATATATTCTGCTAAATTCTATTGCAATTCCAATTCTGTCCACAGGAAGAGCTGACAAACAACACAGAGCTGGTTCGAAGCTACAGACAGCAAATCAACATTACGATTAACAAGTCTAACCTACAGCTCTTTTGGAACATGTACAACAGGTAAAACACACACATGCTCTCATTGTTATACACATTCAGTGGCACTCATACTTACACGGGTACAAACAGACGTGGTGTGAAAGTGCGCACACTGTCAGTGATTCTCGTTTCAGCCGGCGGAGTCTGGACATGAACCGATCTGGGTCGGTGCTGAATTCAAAGACACTGCGGTGAGTGTGTGAGAGTCAGTGTCACAAACTTTAGTCAGCTGGCTGGAGTGAGATTTTCAATTTGAGACAAATCCGCACACATATTTACATGTATTCAGCACAGTGTTATGACCTTATACAGTAAATAGTCATTAGGGCTTGCAAACTACCCCAAATGCTTTTGATGTAGCTCATTTTAAGTTTATAAGGGAATAATATAGATTTCTTGTAAGATTTCTTGCATGAATGTGTGAGTCTGAAAGAGTGTCACGCCAAATGCTTGACAGTTGGCAGCCCTGGAGAGTGTGTGTGTATGCAAGCGTGAGTGTCACGCCAGATGCGTGACAGTTGGCAGTCCTGGAGCGTGTGTGAGTGTGCAAGCGTGAGTGCCACGCCAGATGCATGACAGTTGGCAGTCCTGGAGAGTGTGTGAGTGTGCAAGCGTGAGTGCCACACCAAATGCACGAGAGCGTGTGAGTGTGCAAGCGTGAGTGTCACGCCAGATGCACGGGAGTGTGTGAGTGTGCAAGCACCTCTCATTTACTGTCCTGGTCTGGACATCCTAATCACTACTGCAGTCTTTCTTCCACGTTGTTTTTAGTTCCATGTGCTCCTGATATTAAATCCTCTGTGCCTTGCAGCAGTCGGCCTTTTTTCGTTTTTTACTTGCATCACTTCCTTTGTGTGTGACATAAGCACAATCCAGTGATCGATCCAGCCTCCAGAACTGCTTATCCAGTATAAATTTGTGGTGAGCCTGGATGGAATGGGATACCACTCTATGTTCTGGCAAAGGTCTGTCCTGTCTGAATGCTGCTTGCTGCTCTCTTAGCCTTTACAGAACAGCATAGATAAAAACATGATATCTCCATAGTTGCTAAGGTCTTGGAGGTTGTTCTGGGTACTTTCTCCTCTGTCCAAAGAGATAATGTAGTGTCTCTTTGTCTTCCGTCTGTTCTGATGATTTCTGATGAGGTATTTCATCACATTCTATGTGTGTGTCCATGAATGGTGACCCGCAGCTGCCCTGTAATGCTGGTGGTTGGTGACAATGCTCCTGCCGAAGATGGAGTGGTGAGTCTGCTCTATGTTGAGGAACATCTATCAAAACCCCACCTCTCTCTGCCTTGTCTCTGTTTTTGCAGCTTCCTCTTTAGAGCCATCAGTTCTCTCCTAAAACTCTTTTAAACATCTTATCATTATTAGAATTTTCTGTCTTGCTTCCTAGTGTGGTGTCTGTTCACTAAGTCATCACCTTGGCCTTCTTTGACCGCCTTGCCCCCTGTTCTTTTATCAAGGTCGAATGCAATGCCAAACTGGACCCCAGCAATACCACTTTCCTCAAGGTGAGAGGTTTATCAGCACATAGATAGTGCTTTAAATTCCGTCATGAAGATCCTGCAGTATAACATGGCACTCTATCGTGTGCCAGATCAAAGGCCCGCTTTAATCTCGTGCTTTTTATCCTCAAGATGGCTGACTCTGGAGGGCTGCCCCAGATCACACAGGTCAGGGACATGACTCATTTTACATATACATCTGGGGGAGAAATTAGTTTCACAAATTTCATTTGTTTATTTCTTTTTCAGCCTGGAAAACTGACTGAAGCTTTTAAATACTTTCTCCAGGGTATGGGCTATGGTAAGTACATCACTTAAATTGTTCCTCCACCGGGTTTGATTGTAAACACATGTCAATGTGCTGATGTGGTGAACCTGCAGTGGAGACCATCCTGTCAATGGAAACTTGTCTAATCAAAATCACCTTGGCATGGAAACATTGTATGTTTACACATGGATGCATTGTATGCGTATGCATATGTATTTACTGTACCTATGGGTATACAGGTGTATGTATAATCACTAAAGTCTTTGTTTGGGTAGGTGTTGTGCATTTTGTTATGTATACATATTTAATACATTTGCTTAACACGTGTGAGCACGCATCTGTCCAACACCCCTGTACTGCCTAGAACTTGCCCCGGTTCCCATGAAACAGTCCACTGGGTCCCTGGTCCCAGTCCAGTCCAGTGCTGGGGGCACTCTGTCCTCCAGCTGCACAGTATACTGCACTGGAGGCGCCTTACTGTCACGTCTCTGTGTCATGGCACGTTGTGGGCATCTCGTTGCTCTCCTGTTAGATCTTTTTAATTCTCATTTTTCCTTCTTGCTGCATCTGCCAGTTACGCATATAAGGGATCGAAGGTTAAGTGGAGGTCCAGGTACTTCCTGTTCTTGTCTTTCTCTATATTTCGCCCTTTGATTCTTCCACTATTCCCTGTACCTTTCCCTGGATCTTTATCATGTCTTTTTACTACCTTCATGGAATCATACTCAAAGACATGACAGAAAAAATATGCTGTGGAGGTCACATGGTGTAGCCTATATGACCCACTGCATGATGGGAATGAATGCCATTCATTTCCGTGACGACCCCCAGCTATAGGCGCTGTCTTGCCAGATCATTGTGTTTAAGCTCTAAGGCTGGAGACACATGGAAAGCAAACATACAGATAGCTGGTCCTAAGCAGAGCAGTGAGTGGACAGAAAAAAAGCATCTAACAGTGCAGGTGGTCACTGTCGCCATGCTCTCTCACCAGCCCATCCTGCCTGCCCCCTCCTGCCTGCTTCTTAGTGCTAGACAGTGTGTCACATGCCTGCCCATTACAGCGAATTACATGCCAGCCCATTACAGCTTGTCGCATGTCTGCCTATTTATCCAAAACACAAGTCAGGATTCTTGGCATGATATTTGAGTTTGTTCTGTGTATTTCTCTTGAAGCCAGCAGATCATTTGAGATGTAGCAGCATGATTATTCATACTCCATATGAGAAGGGACAGAAGAAGTAATTTAGACACTTTGAATAGTAACAGAAAATTAGTCTCTGGCAGCTAATTAAAGGCTGTATTACCAGACTTATATCGGATGCCTTAAAAATTTAACCCTATATATCACTAAAAGTCAAATATTTACTTAATGAGGTAATAATCCTTTCTATCAGTCTCTCTCTTCCTTTCTCTCCCACACTCTTTTTCATTCTCTCTTTCTCATTCTCTGTCCCACCCTCTATCCACAGTACCCTCTGCTAGCATGACCCGTCTGGCCCGGTCTCGCACTGCTTCTCTGACTAGTGCTGGTTCCGTGGATGGTTCTGGCCCATGAGTGAGCCTGCGGCGGGACGGGGGCAAGGTGTTCTGCGGACGTCCCCATGATGGACTCTTTCGCTCAGCCCGTCTCTACCTTCTCTGCATTACATACCACCTATTCTCCAAAGAGGGAGAAAAGCAGCACTCTCTCTCTCTTTTAGATTCTGCCCAGTGCCTGACTCTGTCTCATGAATACCCTCCATGTGCCACAATGTGAAAAACATACTAACCCTGTCCCTAAGAAAAACCCAATTCTTCTTCTCTACCCAGAAAACCTGCTCTGATCCTTTGCCCAGGGAAACACCCACACTAATCCTCTAGCCAGGGAAACACCTGCTCTAGAGTGTGTTTCCCAAAATTTCATGTTAGTAACATACACAGTTGCAGTTGCATCATTTCAACTATGTAAGCTGCCTTTGGGAAACACATCCTGAATCCTGTAGCCAGGGAAACGCCCGCATTAATCCTCTACCCAAGGAAATGAATACTCTAATCTTCTACCCATAGAAACACCCACACAAATCCTATAGCTGGGAAATACCCACTTTGATCCTGCAGACAGGGAAACGCCTGCACTAATCCTCTCTCCAGGAAAATACCTCCTCCAATACTGTGCCCAATAAATACCTGCTCAAATCCTGCACCTGAGGAAAAACTTGCTCTAATCCTATACCCAGGAAACACCCACAATAATCCTGTACCCAGGAAACACCCACAATAATCCTGTACCCAGGAAACACCCACAATAACTCTGAACCTACATCTGTATCAGGAAAACACCACAACACACCTGTATATAAGGAAGCCCTTTCCTTTAGTCATTCAAAAGATTCAAAGGTGGTTATAATATGTTAGATTATTCTTATTGTTCTCATTATTTTGTCCTGGTGGTTCTATTAGTAAACACACCCTTGAATACAGCCCCGCCCACAGTGATTCCAAGGTGACCTACTGCACTTCTTTACACAGCTCTGTGGATGTAAATGTACCGCTGTCCCAATCCTGAGATGTGACCTCAAATAAAGGCCAGGCAGAGCGGACAGAGAAACCTGACGTGAAGCTGGCTGTGTTCTAACACAAACATTGAATACTGCTATAACACACCCTGCAGGTCACATACACCGAAATGTTTTTCAAATAATTCAGTGCCTTTCTCAACGACGATATAGTGAGACATGGCCTCAGCCTCAGGGTGAACAGGGACGCTGCTGCACACAGACTCCATCGTCCATCTCCTCATTCCTGTGCCCCCACATTCTCCTCTTCTGCAGAGAGTGGTAACCTCAGACATCTATAGGAAGAGAAGACATTTGTTCTGACCTGCCATTGTAAATGAGTTCAACACATTCCTCAGTCATATGATGGTGGTGAACATGGCTATATGAAAAGTAGAGGTTAATGCACATTGAGGCTGGTGGGAATGAAGACTGTCTGCTCCATACTGCACTATACTGATTACTGCTTCATACTGTTCCATACTGACTTCTGCTACTTCTTACTTATCCATATACTGACTGCTGCCTCATGTTGTTCCATACTGACCATTGATATATACTGGTCTATACTGACCACTGAATCACTGATACATACTGCTCCATAATGACCAGTGCCTCATACTGCTCCATACTGACTGATGCTCTATACTAACTGCAACTTCATACTTCTCCATACTGACTGCAGCTCCATATTGACTTTTGTTTCATACTGATCCATACTGACCTCTGCTCCATACTGACCACAGACACATAATGCTCCATACCGACTACTGATACATACAGCTCCATACTGACCACTGCTTCATACTGACTATTGCTTCATACTGACCATTGATACATACTGCTCCATATTGATCACTGAGACCCATACTGATTGTGATTCCACACTGATCCACACTCACCCCTGGGCCACACTGCTTTATACTGTTTATGAAAAACTATGATGGATGTGAATGTGTATTTTTTCTCTTCACGCCATTATAACATGATTTCCTTGCATTGAAACCAGCGAGTAATTAACTAATTTCACTGTGCTTTGTGTCATCACTAGCAGGGCTGAGCCGCTTACCAATACACTCCACATGGG
>JAODKC010000009.1:3740603-3756928 GCA_026777985.1 Mormyrops attenuatus
GTCCACCCCAACCCTCCTTATATTAAACTATTTCCGGGGTGTTTGGCCCCCCCCCGCGCGGGCCCCCCCCCCCACCCACCCCTTCCAGGGGGGGGGGGGGGGGGGGGGGGGGGGGGCGGCTTGGGCATTCTCCTTCCACGTCGTCAACTTCTTTTTTTAAAAAAAACAAAACTCGTTCAATGAATTATATATCGTATAACACATGGAGGAAATGTAAACCACTCATAATATACAATCGTTTTGTTAGCGAAATCACAATTTCATGTATCACATTACTGCTATGGAAAGGTGCGGCTTCGGAAAGTTGGGTAATCGGGTGTGGGGGGGCTGCGGAGCGAAGCTTCACCTCGGAAATCGGGTTACGCTTTCGAAGGACAGACCTGAAAGGCGATCACGCACTGCGGGCTGGTATTACGATATGCCTGTCCAACGCAAGCCGCTCGCATGAGGCGCTTTTTAAAGTTTCCAGGGAATGTAACATGTATTTTAGAATTCGTCTACTTCAGTCTGTTTTCCCAATTTTTAAAGCCTTTATGTCTGAGCTGTTTTAAAATAAAGTCTTAAATCACATAAGATGATGGACAAAACTGATTCTGAAGTTTGCAGCCTAACAGTAAGTGGCCGTATAGTTTGTAGATCACAGTTAGCTGCAGTGTATGCAGTATCGCTCTTTGTGTATTTTACAAATAATTCACATGAATGTGTAATATAGATAGATAGATAGATAGACAAAACAATACACGTTAAATAATTATGCAGCGTAGGTAGTTACACTAGGACAGGTGGAATTTAAAGCAGAACGGGGTACACCGATAAAATAACTGCTTCTTTATATAATATTAAGAAGAAGAAAAATGCGCTAGAATATTGATCCGGAGTATTGGTAGGATTCGCTGTTTTTTGACGTGCCAAACCAAGTACAGCAGCAATACTGCTTTTAGTGATCATTATATTTCAAGGACATGTTGTCTACCTTGGATAACTGTCACATTTGACGGGATACGTATAATAATTTAAGGGGCTTAGATATAAGGTTAGGATTAGGGCGGCTAACAGCAGACAGGAGTGAAGACTTCAGGCTGCTATAGTTTGGTGATAATGCACTCAAACAGGGCAATAATTATAATGCTAGTTAATATGCACACACATTGTAGCCTATCCTGAATCTTCATACCCACATTAACCATTGTGCTCGAGATAAATACAATCGCGTATCTGTATTTCCACTCATCTATGGATATACGGTGCCCTAAGGTAGAAGGACAATGATATCATCAGGACCGGGTTACAGTATGGTAGCTAAGTGGATCCCTGCGTGATGCATTTGGGATTGTATGTCTGTCAGCGTATTTCTATGTGAAATTCAAGGATGACAGTCACAGTTAACCTGTAACTCCTCCACTGGCAGGTGGTACATTCCCAGTGACCACAGACTCTTCCACAGTGTGATGTAGAAGGGGTGCGCAGGTATGAGAGCCTGTAGAAATCCGGGACAGGCTGTGCAGATTACAATTGATTCCTCCCAGGACAGCTAAGCATATGGCCATGGGCAGTGTCATTCTGGATGGCCTGACAGTAATGATCAATAGCATTTTGCTGGGGCTGGCTTCCCCTGCACTGCCAGGCAGAAGGAGACATGGCAGAGCGAGGGAGTAGCGTGATAAAGCAGCACCAACTTTGGAAGAAAGAGAGTCTACCACTGGATAAGGTCCTGGCCATCATTTGGTCTGAACTTCACTACCTACATGATGAAGTTTCAACTATGCTGGAGATAATGCACGTAAATACGAAGTCCTCCTCTCTATTCATATATAACCGCTTCCCTCTGCTCCCTCTCTGTTTAAATACAATTACATCCCTTTACGTCATCTCTTTTTATATACCACTGCTTCCTTCTACTTTCTATTCTCATAGACCACTGCCTTCCTTTACCTCTTTTCTGCTTATATTCCATTACTTTCCTTTACTTACCCTGTTTATATACCACTGCTTTCCTTTATTTCCCTCTATTTTTGGACTTCTGCTTCCCTTTACTTCCTTTGTTTATATACCACTGCCTCCCTTCCTCTTTGTTTATATCCAACTACCTTTCTTTGCTTCCTCGCTGTAAATAGACCACTGCTTCCCTTTACTTCCACTCTGTGTATATACCGCTGTCTCCCTTTATTTTCTCTGCTTATACAACATGGCTTCCTTTTATTTTCTCTCTGTTTATACACTATGGCTTCCTTTTACTTCCTCTCTGTTTATGTATCTTTCCCAAACCTGCTTTTTCTTTGTTTTTTTTGTACCTGTATGTACAGTTTTGATAAAGAGAATACGGACGCTCCTCTAATTACGAATGTTCAACTTACAAACTTTCAGACGTACGAGTGAAGAGGACTGTAAGTCCAAATTGTGTTCCTTGGGCTTCCGTTTCCTGTCTGCAACATCATTTTTTTTTTCTGTGCACCAATTCCGCCTAGTACGACTTCTGGCCACTACTCCCGCTGCGCAGCAGCGTAGCGTGCATACTCCCAGCATCCTAGTTCTTTGTACTTGCGTATGCCCTTAAAATGATGTTGAATAACGACTTACGAACATTTCAAGTTACGAACGACTGTTCGGAACATAACTCATTCATAAGTAGAGGAGCGTCTCTACTTGCTTCAAGCTTGTTTCCAAAATAGCTATTTATCTTCTTCTGTCCAGTCAGGATAAGTTACTGTACATTATAGAGAATGTTTATGAGATACAGGCCTGTGGTACAGGAAATAAACTATGAGTAACTAATATGTTTCGAGTACTGCAGTTCCACATAAAACTTACAAAGTATCTTTCTGCTGCACCAGTACTACTTGAATGCCTTCAGAAGAATTCCTTTATTGTCAGAGTTCAATGCCACACAGCCATCATGCAGCTTGCAAAGTGGTCAACAGGGACTTTTGACTGATGGATGTTGGCGCGCATTGGGCTGACACAGTGAAATCACAGTGAAATCACAGTGAAATGTCTTGTAGAGGATGTCATGGAGATTGGTCATGGTTGTGGCCACTCATCCAGAATAGAAACGTTTGGGGGTTTTCCACCGCTGCTGAAAATGACTATGTGTTTTTGCTCAGATACTGTATAGATTTCAGTGTGTCCTGTACATTCTGTTATGGAATGGTGGAGCCTCTTGAATGCTCCTAACCAGTAGCAGTCTCTCCTGTTCTCCAAGCCTCTCCCAGTGATGGAGCCGCACCCATTCTTTCATTCAATAACAGTCTCTGCCTTTCTTCAAGCCAGTAATAGAGCCTCTCTAATTCTGTTAGGCAATGAAAGTCTGCTACCTCAGGCGGTGATGGAGTTGCCAAGGTTTTCTGATGTACAATTTCAGTTTTTATCAAGTATGCTTGTAACTGTCTTGCAGCAGAGAAATCTGGATGGGTGTGTTGGTTTAGCCAGCCTGCCAAGCCAGGTGTACAGAAAGTCGGTGAGGAGGGGCGTCGAGTTCACGCTAATGGTTGTGGGTAAGGCACACCCCCATGCTCTCCTGGTGATTAAGTGTAATGTCTAAGCTGATTGAACAGAGCGAGTGGGTGTCGGTGTGGTAATTTGTTCTATAAATGTTTGATTCTATTTATGCTACAATTTGTGTTTCCATTTGGATGATTCTGGTGTTTTCATTCATGCCCCAGAACTTCCAGGATTCTATGCACACAAACGGATACACATTAGTATTGCTTTCTTTGTGGGATCTCCTACCTCATGTCAATTTCCTGCACTCACTGAATTCAACAATATATGAAACCGGATATTAAAATGAATGGTTTGGCACTCAGCATTTTTTTTTAAAGAAAAAGATTAACATTTTAAAAGGGACCTTAAGGGGTTGAGTTGGATCATATTGTTTATCTCCATTTCATTTGTCCGTCCAAGTTTCTGTAACTGCTTGTCCTGTGCAGGGTTGTGTGTGTAGGAGAGGGGGCACCTGAAGCCTAATCCGGAGGCTACAGGCACAAGGCTGGGAACAACCCAGGATTCCAACCCATCACAGGGCACAATCACACACCATTCACTCACACATGCACACCTATATAGGGAGTGTCAGCATGATAGAACAAGGGACCCATGCTTACACAATGAAAGCCCTGTGATTTAGCCAGTTTTAAGTGTCACATTTCTGCTGGATTCCACAGGTAAGGCTGGACTGGGGAAATCTACACTCATCAACTCCTTGTTCCTGACTAAGCTGCCCCCCATGGACAACCAAGTAGCTTCTCAGCTTGTCCAGAAGACCATGCAGGTGAGACAGAGCCCTGTCCCAGGAGGATGACCACTTGGCTACTGGATCCTGCTCTAACACCATCCCTCACGTTTCAGATAGAACAGTCCAAAGTTGTAGTGAATGAGGATGGTGTCCAGCTCACACTCACGATTGTGGACACTCCAGGCTTTGGAGACGCCGTTGACAACAATGACTGGTCAGTGGTTGTAAGGGAAGGTCGGTGTGTAAGTGTGCATGTGTATATGTGTGCGTTGACTGCTACTGTTACATTTGAGATAAATATTTGTACTTTGTGACTTTTCTACAACAAAACTAAGGTCTTGGTGTTAATACCTCCAGCTGGCAGCCTGTCATTAACTACATTGACAATAAATTTGAGGACTTCCTGAATTCAGAGTCCAGAGTCAACCGTCGACGAATGCCAGACAGCCGAGTTCACTGCTGCCTCTACCTCATCTCCCCCTCAGGTCATGGGTGGGTGTTGGGCATGGCAGGCTCTTTTACACACACACACACACACACACACACACACACATGCACATATGCATGCACACCTTCAGAATCTGAAACTATATGTCAAAAAGAAACATGTATAGTGTTTGGGATATTGTATGTGACTGTATGTCGTCGTATGTGGTTCTTGTTAGTGTAGTGAGATTTGTATGTTATTCTGAGCAAGGTGCAGCAGACTCACTATATAGTGTGAAAATGATAAAAATATCACAATCGCATCATAACCAACATCCTCCCTGCCCCCATCCAGACTGAAACCTCTGGATGTAGAGTTCATGAAACGCCTCCATGACAAGGTCACCATCATCCCCCTCATAGCCAAAGGTGATACGCTTACTCCTGAGGAGTGTCAGCAGGTCAAGAAGCAGGTATGCTAGTACTGTATGTGAGCAAAAGTGTGTGTGAGAAGAGGTGGTTGAGTAGGTGTGTATGTTAACTTCTTAAGTCCTCAAAAAAGGATGTTACTCCTTATCAGATTATACAGGACATCCAAGGACACAAGATCAAGATATATGAGTTTCCTGACACAGGGCAGCATGAGGACCGCAAGCTCATGTGTAAGATCAAGGTACACGCTCAACACTGCCCTCTGCTGGTGGGAGTGCATCACTGGAGGCAGGTGCTTGGTCTGCCTTCAGGTTGCAAAAACTAAAGAATTCCTATGTACCTATGCTAGTTCACATGGCTAATAAAAGTTTCATTATAAGTAAATTTTGGTTTGGAACATAGCAGTGGTACAGCAGCAAAGAGAGAGAAGACCGTAATAGAGGACTACAGCATAATATCCCCAGCTTTCTGTCACCCATCTTCTTTTAATCTCACCGTTCATCTATAGCCACCTTGTAACTCCTGAAGTTAATCACACCACACTCATACCGACTGTAAGCAGTACTCAGTTAGCATTCGGAGGCCTTTCGGTGACTAGTGGAAGCCCCATTTTTCTGCCATAACTACTCGAAGAGTATTTTAATACCATCCATTTTGAAGTAGTATGTCAAAATCTTTAATGCTATCTTTTATTGTTTCAATGGTGTCATAAAGGCTAATTTTAAAACGGGAACGGAACTGAGGATTTCAAACGCCAGTCATAGATTTTGGTTGGACAGTCTTGTTACCGTGGTTACCTTCCTGAAGGGAAGTTCTGTGGCAGGAGAGTATGCCTCTGGCGCTGGTCTGCAGCAACATGGAGGTTGCGATGGATGGGAAGAAGGTCAGAGGTCGCCAGTACCCCTGGGGTGTGGCAGAAGGTGGGTGGCAAGGTCGGAGGGATGAGACTTTGGGGATTTGGTTCAGTTCAAATGAAGTATTTTTGCAGATTTTTACAGATCTATGTTTGAGTTACAGTGCTCCTTCTTTTTCCCATGCCTTCCCATGATGCACAGAGGGCATCCTTGGTAAATGAAACATCTCTTACTTTTCTGCTTCTCACATTATGTTCATATTTGAGGTCAGAGATGAGGTTCTTCCTGACACTTCAAAGCATTTTCCCCGCCCTCCTCAGATAATGGGGCTGCACGGTGCCCCCCCCTTCGGATTGAAGGGGGGTCCTGAGTCTCCTCCTGCAGTTCAAAGACACGCATTGTTGACCTCTTTAAATTGCCCATAGTGTGTGCCTTGCTATGGGTTCAGATCCCATCCGGGGTTTACCCCGGCCTTGCTATGGGCTCAGAGCCCATCCGGGGTTTACCCCGGCCTTGCTATGGGTTCAGATCCCATCCGGGGTTTACCCCGGCCTTGCTATGGGTTCAGATCCCATCCGGGGTTTACCCCGGCCTTGTGCCTGTGGGGAGATCTGGCTGTGTGTACCAGGTGGGAATGTGTCTCTCATGTATCCAGCCTACGCACCTCTCCACCTCTCCTTATTTCAGTGGCCAATGGAGAGCACTGCGCCTTCAGTGTCCTGCGTAAGACACTCATCAGGTCAGAGCGCGACTTTTGTACCATTGTTGATGCGCTGTGGGGTGAGCTTAACAAATCAAACACTGGTACAACATGCACAGTACCGTGTGGCCTGCAGCCATGTCTCCTGTTGACATGTAGTTTAGAAGGTTAACTCTCGGAAAAATCAGGCTGCTACCATAAAGAGGTAACCGTCCAAGTGGAAAGATGAGGGCATCATTTTGTAGAGGGTGTTGTCTTTTGAGTTAGATGATAAACAGGGTCCTTGCTTATAGTATAGGTGTGAAGTGTACTGTTTTGTTGTATTGTATTGTAATGTACTGGAGAGACAAAAACTGCCGGAAACAAATTCCAAATTGACCAATAAACCCAATTCTGATATTCTGATATTAAAAGTGGTGAAGTTATAATTATCACCCTTTACTAAGCAGCAGTGCTAGTGTGGTCTCCATTTGTCCCAACACAGAACTCATATGCAGGACCTGAAGGACATCACCAACAGCATCCACTATGAGAACTACCGTACCAAGAAGCTGGCAGCACTGACCTGTAATGGAGTGGGCGGAGCAAATGCCAAAGAAGAGCTCAACATGTAGGCCGCTTAGGGTAGTGTTTCCCAATCTGCTTCCTCCCAGCTCCTAGTAAAAACATGGACCGACTGTGGGTCCCCAAGGACTGGATTGGGAAACACTGCCCTAAATGCATAAAAACATAAACGTTCATAATCTGTTGTTTTGATTGGTTAAGTTTTAAATACGCCTTAGAGTATTTACATGTAGCATGACAGATAAATATGCACCATTAATGAATTTTGGTTTTGTGTCCCATCCCTCTCGTTGATGGTTCTGACTCAGAAGCCCTCTGGCTCACATGGAGGTGGAGAGGAATGAGCATGTGCTGAGATTGAAAAAGATGGAGTCTGAGATGCAGCAGGTCTTTGAGACGAAGGTTAGGGAGAAGAAGCAGAAGCTGAAGGACTCGGAGCTGGAGGTAAAAACTCATGTGTGATTACAAATGCAAGTGGACAGGTTAGACTGCGATGTGAGGCCAAGTTTAATAAAACGTGAAAAACAAGCATGTCTGGTCTCCAACAAGACAAATACAATTTCACACTTTCACAAATTCGTCTTATGCTAGAAATGCGAAAGCTTCATTGGTTTTCATCTGTTTGTGATTTTTGATGGCTGGTGGTTATTGATTTTTAAATGTAGTCGAATTAAATGAAAAATAAATTTCCACAAATACAGTAATGTGAATGTGTGTGTATGTGTGCATGTCAGCTGGAACGGCATCATGCACAGATGCAGAAGAGCCTGGTGGCTCAGTATCAGGAGCTGGAAGAAAAGAGACAACAGTTTGAGCAGGAAAAACAGGCCTGGCAGAGACTCGAGGCATACAGGTTCATCGGGGGGGGGGGCAGATATTCACAAAACAGACACGGACACATAAGCTCATGCACTGTACTGTGCATACACATAGAAGTAGTACTACTCACAAATACTCATGTACTCTGTGAATAACAAAAATATTCACTAGCTTCCATTACCTTTCATTCTAATCTCCCGTCTCATTTCTTTAGGTCAATGGAAAAGAACAAGAGGAGGGGAAAATAATTTTGAAGCTACTTTATTTCAAAACAACCGTGTAGATTCCTGAAGAAATCCTTGAATCGATCATAGCTCATTTTATTAAGAATCCCCCATTTGTTTGTATTCAGCCTTTATGTATGTCTGCTTAGGTGGACTGGGTATGACAGTGGTTCAGTGAAAGTCTCACAGTGAAGTCAAGGCTGAGGACATGTCATAGCTTAGACAGAGAGAGGCCCCATAATTTAGTTGGTTATAAGTGCCCCTTGTCATTGGGGAGTGGTTTTAATGCACAATTAATGTTTGAGGGTACCCATTTTCCCATCTACTTACTTTATTCACCAATAAAAACGCAAGCAATTGTAGCAGGGTGGGAATCTGAGCCTGTGTCCAGAAAGTCACTGGTTCAAATACCACAGCTAACAAAGTAATCATAGCACCATTGGGCACTTGAGCAAGCCAGCTAATGACACTAGATACTTTCACCTGTCTATGTGTATCTCATAGAAGAGCAAGATAGGATATATAAAAACTGAATTTTGCTGTCTATGCTACCTGCACAATAATAATAAAGGCACTCTAATTAAAATCGACTTCCTATCCTGTTTAGCAGGGGGTGAAGCTCAGTGTGAATGAGATGCATTGATCTGTTGTTCTGAGATGCAGGTATCCTGCACTGATTACGCAACAGAAGTGGCCTATTCCTCACAGGTGATTTTACTGGGGATGCACTGACCCTACTGGTCAGATGAAAATGCTATTTGGACATATTAAATTCAATAAAAAGTAATTATATTGTAAAGTTATATTTGAAAATGTTGCATGTGTTAGTCATATTAAGTGCAATAATTTAATGAATCTAGTTTCTCTTTTTGTGGCTCAGTTTGTCTAATCTATAACCTATTAGCTATGCCCCCCTGCGGAATTTTACGTTTATTATACTGTATGTATTAAAGGTTGGGCTCTCTCTCATCTTGCACTCCCTGGGAGAAAAGACTAGAGTCACCTACGTTGTTCCTGGATACAGGTCCGAGACTTAATGTGGCCCTTTGAGATCATACTTATATTACAGACTGGTCAAACAATAACCACTACTAAGAAAAGAATATGGATTTTAACACAGACAGAGACAGACAGGTAGGCGCCCAAACACCTCCCAGACGGTTTTGTGTTTTAAACGCTGACGGTTATAAAAGAACGGAGCCGGACAAACCTCATTCTTACGTCACCACGTAGCCTGCGCGCTCGCTCATTGGCCGTCCGGACACGCGGAAGGCGCGCCAATTTCGAAGTTTGAAATTGGGAGCGTGAGGAGAGAGGCGTCGGCCCCGCAGTGCAGAGCGAATCTGGGTCCTTGGACACATTTTCACTGTGTTTTGTACGGCTTCCGACGTCTGGTTTTGGCTTTTCGGATACCAGAATCTGGCCAGTTATAAGGTGCGGGGAAAATGGAGCCTTTTCTAGAGGTAAAGTTACATTTCTCTGAGTACTGGAGCGGCGCACCCTGATTTACAAAAAAAATGATACATTACAGTTTGCCAATTACCTTGAGCTGTTTTAAACTCTGTCTGCTCATTTTGAAATATTGCTGGTAAATGTACTGCCTTAGCGTTACCCATCATATCTGTCGTTTTTTGTTTGATACGAATTCGCACTTTACTGCTTTCTGCTTTTCTGTAGTTAAAGATCTAATTGGCTCATTAGTCAAACAAACGTTCATCAAAAGTTATTATTAAAGTCGGTAAATTCCTCTCTGTTACGTGAAGAAATCTTGTAAATAGTCTTTAGAGTTTACAGTCTACCCCAATATTTTGATGCAGCTTTAGGTTTATAATGGAATAAAACAGATTTTCCCTACGACTTCTTGCGTGAGATTCTAGAAAGCGTGAGTGTTACGCCAGATGCATGGGAATTGGCGACCTTGAACACTTCTTACTGTGGGTTTAAGAGTACATGTAACTTTTAAGACAGGGGTGGCCAGTCTTATCCAGAAAGGGCCGCTATGTGTGCAGGTTTTCGCCGCATTTTCCTAATTAGTGGACTGATTGGCTGAAGAGTTCTCTTACATGGGTTTGAACAGCTGATCTAAATGCCCAAAAACCTGCACACCAACTGGCCTTTTGCGGATAAGGTTGGCCACCCCTTTTCTAAACGAAAGCAAACCGATTTGGGGTTAGACTCTGGCCAGGTTGGGGCCTTGGGCAGTCCGCAACGCGCTGTTTCTCACCCGGTCTCCAGCAGGTGGCGTTGCTCCGCCGCCCTCTCCCGGTTGCTCCTTAAACTTTTTCAGGTGTCCTCTTCCTTAACTTATCCACCAGCATGTCTCTACAAACGCTGCCTTGCTAACCCCACACACAAACTCATTTAATTAAGGTTGTTGGATATCCTAGTTCTTATATGAGCAGACGTGTTAAAGTATTAGCCACTAGTATAAAAAAAAAGTTTGGTTATGTTCGGTGTGAGCTTCACTGTCCCGCTTGCTTGGAGTTTATTGCAGTAAATCTGCACTGTCATGGGGATATTCCTGGGCAGAAAATGGCAAGCCATCTTGTTTTGATGGACCTGAGCAACTTGCCAAATTGTGTCCATATGGTGTTCTAACACAAGAACTTTGTTCAAAGTTGGAGGCTAACTTGGGCTTATGGGAGTGAAAAATGTAAAATATTTGGGTCCTGCTACCATGCATTTCGAAGTTTTCTCCATCCAGTATCTTTCTTACAGACATCATTGTGTAGCAGACCTGATACTTTGGAGCTGCACTCCCCAGACAGGAAGGGTGTGGAGGATGGAATTGGGGTGATAGGGGGACAGAAAAGACAGAGAGCCCTTCTGTCTGATGATGAGGAGACCAGTTTGCCCATCCCCAGTGAGTGTTTTACACTATACTTTTGAAAGATTCTGGTTGGATGTACAGTAAAAGTTCTTGTATCAGATAATGTCAGTACTGAGGCACTGCTGCATATGCGATGTTACGCCCTCAGTGGGATTAGTGGAATGTTTTCCAGGTTATTCAGTGTTACTCTTTAAAACATTTAATTGTAGCACATTTTTCACTTACTTTAATCCTTTTATACACACGCAATTATTTGCCATGATGACAAAACAATGCGGTAATGTCGGTTGAAATCGGATATTCAATAGAACCTAAGGGATCACGAGGTAAACGTTGGTAGAAGTTGTGGATCAAGTGGAAAGACTAAGCGTGTTGCTCTAGGAATGTGCAGAAACTGACACCGCTTCTCTCTATATTTTTAGTGAAAATTTGTAACAGAATAGTGTTACTTATACATTTCTTTTTTTACTGATATTTTATAATTTTGCTGGTTACTTGATGGCTGGATACAGGAGCTTTTACTGTGTGTGTTTTTTTTTTTTGAAAACTATTCTCTAGGCATTGAAGGGTGACGTGTTTGTTACTTGCATTGAGGAATTTCTCCTGTTGCAGAGTCACAGGAAGGTTCGAAGCGGCGGTGCTTGCAGCCGGTGGGTGATGAAAACATTGACCCCCTGCATCGGTGCCCAGGGTCCCCTGAGAGGTCTCGTCTTCGACATCTGGAACAGGAAGTAAAGCCAGATACCCCAGCTGTTTCGTCTATTTGCACCAGACTGCAGTGGCTGGCGCAAAAGCAAGGAGGTCCGTATCCCTCCGGTGTAAAAAGAATCTTCCCTTTAAGTTGTGAACTGGGCTTATAACCTTGGTGTTTTGGGCCTAGAGGATGAGATTGGGGTTTCATTAAGTAACAAAGGCAGCCAAATTGTATGCTTTAAGAAACTTTTTACCAACTGCAAGTTCCAGGGTCATGCTGCCTCTTCTGTAGTGTAAGTCTGGTAAATTGCTGCAGATGGAGCAGTGCCACAGAGATGCCTGTCAGACCCTGTGCAAGGAGAGCCCACCTGCAGCTCGGAGCTGCAGTCCATGGGTATGGATGCTGCTTTTCCCCCTGCCTGCGTGGGCTGGTGCACCTAGTCACACGGTTTATGATGTAAGCTCAGTCATTCATGCAGCATTACACCCTCAGGCTGGGCACACACATTCATGCTGTCATGCAGTTCCTTGTGTGCACATCCTGTACTCTGCAACAATGTGGAAATGATGGTTATGTCATTGATCTCATTTGTTCTGAGCCTATTCTAGTAAAGGACTCTTCTGGAGGGTGCTGATATGTTTCCATCCTGAGGCCTCAAGCGTGGCACTATCTCTGATGGTTCTGATTGTTGCTTTCTATAGGTAATGTGGAGTTCCGTTCCCGGGTGGAGCGCTTCGAGCTGCCGCCTCCGCGAAGCCCGGCTCTCTCCACGCCCCGCTCCCAGGCGCTCTCCAACCTCGCCCGCTCTGTGCAGCAGAAACTGCAGAGTGCCGACACGCCGAGTTCACTCCGAGCCTCCCGCATCCGCCAGGTGGGTTTCCGTCTGCTGTTTGCCTGTGACCCCACTCTGTCCTCATTTGTGTCAGCATGGCTTTCTTTTTGCCGTGTCTGTGCACCAGGAGCGACAGGAGGAGCTGCGTCTTCTGCGCTCACAGCCAATTGCTGAGAATGCTTGGATGAAAAGGACCCTGTCGGACCCCTCCCTGGCTGAGGTGAGTCAATAAAGATGGGGAACTGGGCTGTTGAATGATTTCTGGCTCTTAACTTTTCAGCTTTTACTCCTTCACCCTCCCATTAGAGCTGGCATGGGTTTTAGCCTCTCCTGACATACAGTTACCTGTAACATTGGGAACAGCCGTCAGGTTAATCGGTTGCCCGATGAAGGAAAGTAGTGTGGTTGCATTACGTGACCTCCAGTTTTCACCGAAAGGTGAACTCGCTGCTGCCGTCCTCACCGCGAGTGGCTCCTCGCTACAGGAAGCTGCAGTGGCCACCTTTGCATCCCTGGGATGTGAGTGTGCTCTCAGGGATCTGGGGTTAGAGGTTGCACCCAACTTGTATTTCTAGAGGCTTGGGGTTAAAATCACAAATATCTGCATGCCTTTTAATCATGCACAGGGTTTTTTCCATCTGGTGTCACGCTTTATTTTGTGCTTTACAGAAGAACATGAGTCTGATTTAGATTTTTTTTTGAAGGAGCGACTGGATATCTGAATTTCCTTTTGGGGATAAATAAAGTCTGTCTGTCTATCTATCTCTATCTATCGCCACCCAGTTAGTCCCATACTAGGTATGCATCCATCTGACTTTCTATCACGATACCGATAATACCTGGGCTTCGGGTATCAGCCGATACCGAGTACCGATCCAGTACCAGTGTTTAATTAAGAAGCCATAGGCTTCGTCTCTCTGTGCAGAAGACTTTGATCATTGTTTTTTGTGTAAAGCAACATCAGGCTTAACTTAAACAAAGCTTTCCTAACATTGTGAAACAAAATGTAACGCATGTATACATGTATAATTGTGGCCAAAATAGGGAACAGCTATGCGTTAAAAATGATTACACGAGTACTGGTGCTAATGTTTATAAACAAAATGTTAGAAATATCATATTGGAGGATTAAATAACTGGAGCAACAGTAGAATAAAGTTCTGCAATCTCTAAAAATTGGAAGTGTGCAAATCATGGTTGTCATTCATCTCAAACAATGCATCACCTAGCGACACAAACTCGTCGACGCACAAGTTTAAATGCTTGCTATGGCATCAGCCATTAGTGTAGGTTACAATGTAGGCTTGGCTCAAATGTGTAATTCAGGCTTGATGGTTATTTGGTTGTGAATAAATAATTTACCCAAATAAAAATGGCATTTAATTTTATTGTCCTCTTTATTCAGTTCCCTGACTTTTCATGAATCAGTGTTCGATCACTTTATTTGAATGTAATTTGATTTAAAATTTCATCATTTTCATCCACTAATTGGGTAATTTATGGACTGCTATAGGAGTGGAGGGCAGTTTCCCACTAGCATTTTTTTTTTTCCGGAAAAGAAAGAGATGTATCTTTTTTTTAAGGGATTAACAAATTTATTAGTAGAAGTAATGTTTAGGCTTCTGCTGTGTAACAGTAACAAAGCATACTGTGGCATTGTCTTTCAGCGAAACTGTCTTGACGTTTTTCAGAAGACCGGAATAGTGTTACTTTTGAAAATATTGTCAATACTTTATACCGCAGTGTGATGTCTGGATACAGAAAAATCAGATATTGCCCAAGCGTAATACTTTTTTAGTGATGCACAACCCAAGCTACCCTAAGTTATGCTAAGTGCTGTAATCGCTGTTAGCTATAATCGGCAGTGCTGCCTTTGCCGATATTGCAAGTAGCTGTAGAACTTGTTAGCTTAACAACTTCAAGGGTGAAATACCTCCAAATTGCTGACTTGTTGGCTCCATCCATGCTCTGTTAGCTCTCCTTGAAAAATGTACACTTTCACCGGCATACTGCTGACACGCGCTAGTAGACATAAACATATTGAATTGAATAGATCGGCCCCATTGTCACCAATATCCGGTCCAGCTATCTGTCAGTGTCGGACTGACTTCCAATATTGGTATCAGATTGGTGCATCCCTGTTCCAAACGGGACTAAGTGGATGGATGCAAGGCAGTAATATGCACTGTAAATTACATAGGTGGAAGCTTCTGAGAACAGCGCCAGCAATGAGCAGCCTGGGCCAGCATGCAGTGGCAATCCTGCTTGCCTCCTGGAACCTAGTAAGGAGCTCCAGTCCACTGCAGGTAAGATGCATGGTCCACTGATGGGAATGGAGGACAAAGGTATCTGGGTGGAAGCACATGGGTGACACAGGTGTGGCGTTCAGTGAATGGTATGGGTTTGTAGGACTTGTGGAAGTTGGAGTGTAGAGGTTGTGCTATACTTCAACAGGAGAGCAAGAGGGACCTGTGTGCCCAACAGGAAAACACTTTCTACCTGCAGAGATGCTTTCTTCAGGTGAACAGCTGGAGCAGAAGGTGCCTTCAGAGGAAAGGCAAAAAGTACCAGCTGAGATGCTGGAAGAATCAGCTTGTTTCTTTGGAAAGCAAGAGCTTGAGTTTCTTCCAAGTGATATGATGGAATTTGCAGAAGGTCAGCAGCAGGCAGGGTTGGAATCTCCTGGAGGACAAGAGCAGGGTGGGGAGGAGCGACAGCCTCCCTGTGTGGAGGAGGAGCAGGGTGAGGAGGAGCGATGGCCTCCCTGTTTGGGGATGAAGCTGGTTGAGGGGGAAGAGGAGCAGGGTGGGGAGGATCAACAGTCTTCCTCTGTGGAGGAAGAGCAGGGTGAGGAGGAGCAGCAGCTTGCTGGTGAGGAAGAGGAGCAGCCCGCTTGTGTAGAAGAGCAGGGACAAACAAAGGAGGCTCTCAGTGTGGAAGAGCAGGGACAGGTGGAGGATCCTGGTGTAGAACAAAACGTTCTCCATGCAGTGTTGCGGGGACAGAAAAAAGTTATGTCTGTTCGGGAGTCCAAGATTTTGTCCGGAGTGTCTGAGATGAAGGAAGCACCGTCAGGTGAGCTGTACCTTCAGGCTCATGCCTCTGGGTTTCCTCTGTCATGTTGAAGGGTCAGATGCAGATTATGTGTCTTTGATCCCCTGGCAGGTAAAGACCTGAGTCAGGAGGAGATGAGCACCTCTGGGATGATTGACCAGCTGTTTGCTGGAGTCCTGGATACTGCGGAGGAAAAGGAGGACAAGAGAAGAAAAGAACACTGTGATTCGGATGCTGCAGAGGGGAAAGGGGAGGAAATGGGCCTTGTTGCTGAGGGTGTTGAGCTGGAGAGTAGGTCACTGGACAGCAGTGCGGATGAACTGTTGACCCTCCCTCCCAGCTGCATCCTTTCCCCACTCAGCAAGTCTGTGGAAGCCGTGGTCACTCCTCTGGTAAGGGCCTCATCTGTAGCTTAATAAATACACTCAAGTTGGTGTAGTGGGGTGTCGGAAAAATGCATTTTATACACTCATGCAGGCTTCCCAAGTGCTAAAATGCTAAACTATGCTATAAGGACGGAAGTATTGGGACACCTGGCTATTACACCTACAGGAACTTGTATGACATCCCCTTCTAAATCCATAGGCATCAATATGGATTTTGGGGGGGGGGGGGGGGGGGGGGGGGGGGGGGGCGGGGGGGGGGGGGGGGGGGGGGGGGGGGGG
>JAODKC010000009.1:3756964-3771337 GCA_026777985.1 Mormyrops attenuatus
ACAGCATTGTCACGTGCCACTCTTCCGGGAAGACTTTCCGTAAGATTTTGGAGTGTGTCTGTGTGAAGTTTTGCCCGTTTATCCAGAAGAGCATTTCTGAGGTCAGGCACTGATGTTGGACATGAAGGCCTGGCTCACAATCTGTTCTAGTTTATCCCAAAGGATGTTTGGGGTTGAGGTCAGGGCCCTATGCAGGCCTGTCTAAAATGTCTTGGTATGCTGAAACATTCTAGTCACTGTTCCCATCAGTGAAACTAAGGGGTCTAGCCCAACCCCTGAAAAACAACCCCATTATCCCTCCTCCACCAAACTTTACAGCTGGCACAATGCAGTCAGGCAGGTAACGTTCTCCTGGCATCTGCCAAACCCAGACTCATCCATCCGTCTGATACTTGGCATTGCGCTTGGTGATGTGAGGCTTGCATGCAGCTGCTCAACCATGGAAGCCCATTCTGTAAAGCACCTGGCGCACAGTTTTTGCACTGGGGTTGATGCCAGAGGAAGTTTGAAACTCTGCAGTTACGGAGTCAGCAGAGCATTGGCGACTTTTATGCATTATGCACCTCAGCACTCGGCGATCCCGCTGTATTACTTTACGTGGTCTGCCACTTCGCGGCTGTGTTTGTTGTTCCTAAACACTTCCACTCTGTAGTGATACCACTTACAGCTAACTGTGGAATATCTGAGAAACTTCACAAACTGACTTATTTCTATATACCTGAGGCAATGGATCTGAATGAAACGCCTGAAGTCAGTGATTAAGAGGTGTGTCCCAATGCTTTTGTGTGTGTAGAGCACCTCCCTTGGGAGTCTATTTATGTTGAGATACTACACAACTGGTTTTGTTTTTAGTTCTGATTGCAGAAATTGCTCCTTTTTTTTTCTTCTTCACCAAATGATTGAATTAATCAGTTTTACTTTCTGTATATGTACTTTGTTATGTTATGTATATGTAGGTTACTGGAATGCTAGGCAAAGTTTCTGACTCAGGCCTGGAGCCTAAAGATAAATTTATGTAAAGACTGTGGAGGATGAAGAAACTATTGAAATGTCGCTTCACTGTGCAGCTGTCAGCCTTCCTCTAAGGTGCAGCCACTCTTGGCGTGTTGAGGTGTGTAGTAACATCCTGCTATTGCCGCCCTAATAGAGACTTGCCTCCAGCTGCCTGCCTGTCACCTCTGTAGATTGTGTCCCTGAGGGGCCCCATAACCCTCCACCCTCGAGCATCCCGCTCTACAGGTAAGGGTGAGCTGATGCAGGCGGGGTGGTCTCGCTGCATAAAGGCTGTTCTGACAGGAGTTACCCTCCAGTGGTAAAAATCCTGCCGCTGTTGCTAGTGAGATTAGCTCATTTTGCATTGTTTGAGATCAAGCATTTTTATTATTTATTTTGAGATGCTCATGCCGCAGTCTGATTAGTGTTTATGTTAGTAAAAACGCACCAGCTATTTCAATCTGAATTGCCAGCTAAATGTTATGGTGTGAGGATCTGTACTAAAACAGCAGGCTCTAAGTGCCGAATACCAAATGTCAAATGTGATCATACATGCTCTTTTAGAAGCAGCGCCATTATAACTTAAGTGATTCACATGTTGCATTTTTTTGGACAGCATTGATGCATACCGCACGCAGCGGCAGAACTCCCAGCATGCCGTTCACATCGTCACTCCGACCACAAGTGGCCGGACACTGCCGGCAGCCTGTCCCCAGCCACTGATCAACATCAAAGACAGGATCAAGGTGGGGTAGTTTCTGTGACGGCAGGGGGGTTTCCTTGTTCTGGGTGGGGCAGCTCCCAGTGACCGACTGTGACGGGCTCCCCACAGGCTCTCAGCGAGGAGGCAGTTAAACTGCAAGCCGTCATCACTCAGACCCTGCAGGCGCTGAGCTGCTGCACGGACGAGGACCACGGGAAGGGCTCCCTGGTGGAGGCTGAGGCAGAGAAGCTTCTGCTCGTCTCCTGTGAGTCTCTGCTTTTGCGGTTTTGTTATCGGAATCCATAAGTGGTCTTAGTCTGGCTTTTAGATATCCTTAATGTCACATGGGGTCCCCATCGAGTAGGAAGAGATTTGTTTTCCTGTGTCTGTGGTTTAACTTTTGGGTTCCTCAAAAATATAACTATCTGACTCATGCATCTGTGTTTCCTTCTTAGGTGAGAAGCGCACAGCCCTGTTGGCTGAGGTGGCGCAGATGAGGGCGGGAGTGGAGTCGGGAGATGCGGTGACAGCCAGTCCCTCTCAGGATCCCTGCAGAGGCACAGTCACCATTACGAACATACAGCTTCCCCTCAAGGTGGATTTTGTCTGCTCCTCTTTGATACTTACAGGTATGTTTGTGCCACATCCACAGCTGCGCTCATGAGCCTACATGTTTGCACAGCCAACTCATCCTCTGCAAAACTCTCACAGGTCGACCAACGCACTACTTCTTTGTTCTTATCCGCTATGGGGCCTGCAACATCGTGGCCACTCCCCTGGCCACCGCAGCTGATGCCCAGACTGGGGACAGCATCTCTTTCCCTACTTCTGTCACTCTGTGAGTGGTCCTGCGTCTGCCTGTTGCATATTCGTGTTTTTCTTGTTGGTTTCTCGCACTATATTGACTGTTTTCTGCTGTAGGCAGGACATCCGCTCCAGTTTTGAGATCGACGTGGAGGTCTACAGCTTGGTGAGATGGAGCAGCTCCAGCAGGCTGTGGTTTTTTTTTTCCATCATGACAGGCAGTCTAGTCCTTTGCTTGGTCTTTCATGAGGTATTGTCTTCTGTCTTCCGTCTTCCTCAGTCTCAAACACCAGGGAACACCAAGAACTTCAACGCAGAGCGATTCTCTACAAAGTCCAAGGTATACTGAACTGCTGATGCGCCTGCTGTGGGCAGTGGTGGCTTAATGGTTAGGGAGCAAGGTACCGCCCCCCAAGCACTGCTCCCTGGGTGCTGAATTAGCTGCCCCCTGCTATGTCACATTGTCACATATGGGTTAAATGCAGAGAACACATTTCGTTGTGCACTGTGTGCTGTGGTGTGTCAACAATGACAATCACTAAATTTTAATTCTGATCTTTGAGTGTGAAGTGGGGGCGGTGGATGTCCATACAGTGACATATTTCCATATTTCCAGAAGCACTTAACTTGCCTTTTTCCTGATTGTTCCATCAGGTTACTCCAAAGAAGTTTTTGAGCTCTATCAAGGTGAGTGCTTGACTAGTGCCATCTGACATCAACCTCTGTCTGAGCATATTCTGTTACTCTAATCAAGCTTTTTTTTCCCCATTCTCTATTGTAACAGAGAGCCAATCACAATGCAGCATGTAAGTGTCTGACCTCATGCATTCTGGGTCCTGCTGTCTGCCATGTGACAACCTAATTTAACTCCCCATCCCCATCTTCTTAGCAGCCACCCTGATATCTGTGGGTCCCCAGCGTTCCAGTAACTTCTGCCTCGTGGGCTCTCACAAACTCACCCTTGCTTCTCTGGGCCAGACCAAATTTCCACTGGACAAGGTAGGTACGGCTTATTGGAAATGTCACGGTGCCCCCACCCCCCTGGCTATTGTGTTTCTCCTGAAACCTGAATCCACTGTGGCTGTTTAAGTTCTTGACTCTGTTGCCCTTTTTTCTCTTCACTTGCTCCAAAAAACCAATACTATCACTGCAGCTAGTGCCTGTCGCCAGTTTGACAGTTTTTCGAAAATTTCAACATCTGAATATTTTACAGATTCGTGTCATTTTTGGTGTGAAATGTCTTCGAGTATCGTAATTTCGTATGCATTCTTGGGGTATCAGTGTTTTTGTGAAATAAGGGATTTGCTGATGCAGAGTGTGAGTACCAGTTACTCAGCTGGGACGCTGGTCGGGGTGCCTCAGCCTCTCACCGTCTTTGGTCCATAATCTTTAAGTTTGGTTGGCAGGCTTCACAGCCTGGGCCTCCTCACTGATTGGTGCTCTGCGGCTCTAATGCTCTTCCTTGTTTTCTCTCTTCACTCTAGATGAAGTTTGATGGCAAAGTCAGGAAGCTTCTCGGGGATGAATTTCAGGAGAAGGTTTAATGCTGACAATTGCCACCCATGTATAGATCTGAGATGCAATACAGCTTGAGTGCTTTCAGTGCCGGCTTGACTCCTCCCCTTACCTCTCCTCTACTTTACTACAGTCTGTCTGTATCCAAGTGCATTTCTGTTATTACTCCCTCACCTCTGTTATTCCCCTGTTGCCCAATGTCCTGCTCTTCTCCTAAGCGCCAAGGTGTGGTTGCTCCCTTTTGCTGTGGAATAACGCTGCCCTGCTGACTGTATAACCAGGCTCAAACCTCAGCTTACTGCCTTGTGGATGGCGAAATAAAGTGGGTGTCCTCAGGTATGAACGAGCTAATAACACTGCTTCTGCCCTGCCTGGCAGGTGCCGTTCTTGTCGCCGCTGGAGGGCAACATCTATTTGCAGCTGAACTGTGAGAGCCATTCCAACGTCCAACACAAGGGCTTCCTGGTGAGTGAGTACCTGTCCTGTCTCAATTAAATGGACAGCTGCGTTTTATTTCTAACCTCCATTTATTTGCAATTATGTGAAAATGCAGTCCTCCTCTCTCTCGCTCTCAGACCATGTTTGAGGACGTGTGTGGGTTTGGGTCATGGCAGCGCCGCTGGTTTTCACTGGAAGGGAACCTGCTCTTATACTGGAGCTACCCCAGCAGTGACCGCAGCAAGGTTAGTAGCAGCTGCATGTCTACTGTTCTTTATGCGGAATGCCCTGAAAGTGGTCTGACCCTCTCCTTTCCGGCCTCCTTTTTGTCCTCTCATTCCCCTCGCAGCCTCCAGAGGGCAGCATCAACCTAGCCAGCCGTGCTTATAAATGTGTAAGGCTGGTGACGAAGGACTCCTGTGCCCGGCCACACACTTTTGAGCTTGTGAGCTCTAAGGCCCTCCAGGAGGATAATGGTGTCACACTTGACAAGTGAGAACCTCACACTACATTATTTTGACAGGCACCCTCTGGGCTTTTAGTAGGTGGTGTCATTTTGGGACCTTTCTGCTACTTTCTCTTTGGGATACAGCAGTATTTCGGTATGGTGGGATATTAAACAGCTTGACATTCTTTTCTGTAATAAATAAATAAATAAATACTATGACAAGTTTTTCACAGTTTCCTGGCATGGCTGAACCTACTTGGTGTTCTTATTAAACAATGGTAATTATCAGTAATTATGAAATTCCCCTCTGGTGGCATTTCATAAAGTTTTATTCGTTTAGTAGGCATTTCATAAAAATCCATGAGTTTGGGAGCAGACGTACTGCGATCCTTCACTGATTATCTTAAGTGGACCAGCACCAGAGAAATGCCTTGTGGTATCTGATATGATGGTAGTATTACCGTAAAAATATTACACGATAATGCAAATCCTTCATTTTTTTTTAATTGCCAAATGAATATGGTATTATGTGATTGCTCTACTCTTGCTGTGTGAGAGCGGACGGTACTCGCTCTCTAATCGGACCGTGTGCCCCTCTTCAGGTGCTGGTTCTCAGCTGACATGCCTGAGGAACGGGCCGAGTGGATGGAGAAACTGAACCAGGCACTTCTGGATTTGCACACATGGACTTGCTGTCCAGGGGGCCCAGAGCCCCCCAGGCCATGCAGGGAGAGCCTGCTGTAAGTCGCACTGTCAGCTGCTTCCCCAGCCTTGGGTACCCTGGGTAGGGATGGCAGGGCCAGTGTCATGGCGGGTTAATCTGCCTTTAGTGCCTGGAATGTATGAGTCAGACAGTACCCTGCTTGCAAAACCCTTTGCGTGCAGTGGCCTTTACTTCCATGTTTTACTAAGGAGTCTGCTCTTTATCTAATAACATATTTCATATTGGGGGAGATTTGCGTAATGCCTGAAATCGATTTTCCATGTTATGTTTGTTTAGTGGGCCCAGTTTTGATTAGTGTTACTTTTATTTCTAGTTTTACCTTTTAAAACGTCTTCCCAGTTTCTTGTACTGTTTCCTTCCTTTTAATCCTTTGGTTTACAGTGGTTATGATGACCACAATGATGAAGGCAGTCTGCTGTAGATGCTTTGCTGTTTTCTTTTGTTTTTTTTTCTTTTAGTTAATCAATTGCGTTCTGACAAATGGGTGTAAAAACCAAGGTGATCTAATGTGCAATAGGTATGCATATGAAAGACCCTTTAGAACGATCCGCTGCTTCTGGACCATAGGCTGCAGAGTGCGATTTGGCATGGGTGTGAAGAATCGTTGATCTGTATGTAATCTGTCCTCCTGTGGAAACGTCTGCTATGCATATCTGTCCTTTTATGTATTTGTTCTACGTAACACTACAAGTGTACAAAAGAATAAACTCTTATTTCAGAGGATGCCTGTTTCTGATCATTTATTCGTATAAAAGTGAAAATTTCCTCTAAGTTTTTTTTTTTTGTTATAAGAAACCGATATACATTTAGTGTCACGTTGGCCCATTTCATGGGTTTAGTATTGAAGAATATAGTTAAGTTGGTAGTTTGTGATGTTATAGGATAGAATAATAAAAGGGTGAGATGCACAGCGAGAAAGGGCTACAGGTCATAAACACCTAAAGAGAGTCGAGCACATGTGTCGGGGCGTTTTGCAGTATCCACCCCGCCACGGGAGCCCTTAGCAGGCGGTTTAAATACAGTGAGGTGAGCATATGGATTCCCCCATAAAACGTGTGCACGTTGTTACTGTTCATTAAGACCCGCCCTCTCTGTTCAGTACGCATGTGTGTCCTGAAAACGCATCCCGGGGCTCCGGCTGTCAGCGTCACTCGGGCCATGTGACTAAAATCTGACAAAGATGGCGGCCTCCGTATAAAAAATGCTTTATTCGGTTGGCATGGTGGGACGCACTTAACGTGTTTTAGTACAAATCGAAACGGAACCATGAAGACATTCTGCGGCCGAGCAAACCCGATCACGGGCTCGCTGGACTGGGTCGAAGAAAGCGAGGAGTATGATTACCATCAGGAGATCGCCAGGTGGGAAAATGGGGGGAGTCACGTCGTTTCATTTTCAGACTCACGCTGCTGTTTAGGATAAGTTAAATGAAAAAAAAAAACGCTTGGCGTGTGTGTTCAGCTAGAAATGTCTACACATCTGGGTACAGATAAGCTGATGTGTATACGTAGTGAGAGTTATACCGATTAATGGGAAGTACTTAAATGCCTTAGTGCTTTGTTCCACATCACTCATGCTTATTGGATACACGCTTTTTTCCGTAAAATTCTGCGTACTAGTGCGATTTATCTATGAAATACCCGGTTTGGATATTCTCATGCATTTGTCCTTTAAGTGAACGTTTCAGCTTGCTTATCCATTTGATGACTCAGCCCCACTTGGTTTTCAAAACAGAAAAATGTACATTATCGAGACGATACCCGACCGATATACGTGTGTGTGTGTTTCTGTGCGCTGTGTTCACACATCCCCTCGCCGTAGGTCCTGCTACGCAGACATGCTCCATGACAAAGACAGGGTGAGTGTGTCTGGTGGCTGTCTGTGCGTGTGTCTGCGTTATGCCGTGTATATATTTCCATTTAGTGGGTTCTCTGAGCTTTACTGTGTACAGATAGTTCTGTAACTACGCTGTCTGTTGGCATCAGAATGAAAAGTACCAGCAGGGTATCCGAGCGGCAGTTAGCAGAGTGAAGGCTCGAGGAGAGAGGGCCATCATCTTGGATATTGGCACAGGAACGGGACTTTTGTCCATGATGGCTACCAGTGCTGGCGCTGATTACTGCTATGCTGTGGAGGTGAGACTCACTGTGCCTCCTGCCTCTATCCTGGCTGGTTGTAATTCCAGTCCTTAACCTGACCTTGTGTATAGCCCCCCAATTTCCCCACCTCCAATTTATCTAGCCCTGCCTCCTTCCCCATGTCTCACCCTCCTGGATCTCTCTTTGCCCCTCACAGGTCTTCAAGCCCATGGCTGAAGCAGCTATTCAGATTGTGGAGAGAAACGGCTTTGCTGACAAAATTAAGATCATCAACAAACACTCAACTGAAGTCACAGTGGGCCCTGGTCAGGAAGTCTCACACACACACACACACACACACACACACACAAACACACATAGCTGTTTACAGTAACTTTTTATGTTTCTCTCTGCTGCTTCTCACAGAGGGAGACATGCAACAGCGAGCCAACATACTGGTGACTGAGCTGTTCGACACTGAGCTGATTGGGGAGGGGGCTTTACCCAGCTATGAACATGCACATCTGTACTTGGTGCAGGTGAAGTCACTGCCAGATCCCCCGGCCGCATGTGTGAGTGACCGACTGTGCATGCGGCTGCGTAACTACTGTCTGCATCACTCCCCCAGGAGGGCTGCGAAGCAGTGCCACACCGTGCCACGGTCTACGCACAGCTGGTGCAGTCAGAGCAGCTGCGGAGCTGGGCGCAGCTGCTGCCCATGCAGGTTGGGGACCGAAGGCTCCTGCCCCCTCCCTCTATGGGCCGTTGTGCGGGAGCGCCCTCTGTCTGTGACATCCAGCTCAGCCAAGTGCCACCCGACACCTTCATGGCCCTGAGTCCCCTGTGCACCATGTTCAGGTGGGTGCCGCTCTTCTGTTTCTGCATCCTGGGGGTATTTCATTGTGTTTCTGCTATTAGTGTTTCTGCAAGGCATCCTGGGAGGCCGCCTTTCCTCACTGAGCTGCCACTTCTGCGTCTGTCCAATCGTGAGTCGTTTGTCCGTTTCTCCGTGCAGCGTGGACTTCAGCCAGCATGTCAGCAGCGCTCCTGCGTCATACTCCTTCCGGTTCCAGGCCCAAGCCAGCGGTCAGGCCCAGGCTGTTCTGTCCTGGTGGGACATAGACATGGATCCTGATGGCACCATTGTTTGCTCCATGGCTCCCAGCTGGACCTACCAGGACCCACCGTCCTACCCTGTAAGATCTGCTTATTGGCAGGCTGCCCCTTTCAACCGGACATTTCTGCTTTATTGACAATCAAATGTGGGGAGCGCTGTATTCTGTGTATGAGCTCATTTGTTGCATGATTGGCTGAGCTGTGTGCATGCATCCTCATGATTGGCTGTGCTCTGTCTGTAGTGGAGGGATCACTGGATGCAGAGTGTGTATTTCTTGCCTGGAGAGCAGAGCGTATCTGAAGGGGAAGAGCTTAGTCTAACGGTGTCGCACGATGACTACAGCCTCTGGTACAGCCTGCACTCCTACAGGTGAACTCACACAACTGCTGTGACATTCAGATGGTGTTCAGCCCTGGTTCTTAATGGATTGCATTTATATAGCACTTTTTCCATCAGTATTCATAGGCACACGCATCTCTATTGGGTACTAGCAATATCCACTTGGCCTCCTATCTTCATACATCGTGGAGGTAAATTTTTTTGTGCAGCCAGCAGGGCGGCGAGATCGAGGTGGTCCCCTGTCGGCCATACTGTTCATGTCAGGCACACCTGGTGTGGACCCGGCCTCGGTTCGGTGAGCTGAATGATCCCCGGCGGACAGAGACCTATGTGCAGGCATTGCAGAGTGTGAGTTGTGATAAAGTGTGTCCAATGGAGGACAGTGTTGTGTGCTGGGGTGTCTATTGTACACTGTGGGGACCGTCTGTGTGTTTGTGTCGCAGGTCCTGAGTGCAGACAGCGTGTGCCTGAGCATCAGTGACGGGAGTCTACTTCCTGTCTTCGCCCACCTGCTGGGCGTGAAGAAGGTGCCGTTATCTTCCTCACACTCTCCTTCCTCTCTGCGGACCCATCTTGCAGTCTGGGTGTTTCCTTACACATGAGAGATGAGCGCATGTCTGCCTGTCCTTACAGGTTTATAGCCTGGAGAGCTCCGGATTGTCTAAGCAAGTGGTGGAACAGGTGAGCCGGTCAGCCCCGCACTGCGACACTTTCCGTAAAGCCGCCACACTTCACGCCCACGCTCTGTCTGCCCGCCCAGGTGCTGGAGGCCAACTCTCTGAGCGATGGGGTTCAGGTGCTGAGTGACAGGCTGGACCAGCTGACCACCAGCAATCTGGGGGGGTCACAGGTACGGGACTCACCTCTGTGCCTCAGCTATGCAGTTTTCCTTTTTATAAATGTTGGCTAATTATTTCTGACTCACTGCACCATTTGCACAGCCTGCAGTGTGGGCAGTATATCATGCTATTTTTACACACTGTCTTTGGAAAGTATCTTTATATGTAGCGTTTTATTATCTACTGTTTATCTTTTTTTTATCCTACTATTCTTATCTCATCTTATCTCAGGTGTCTGTGCTGATCGGAGAGCCGCACTTCAGCACCAGCCTGCTGCCCTGGCATTCCCTCTTCTTCTGGTACTGTCGGACAGCCCTGGCCCGGCTGCTGCAGCCCGGGGCCATCATTCTGCCCCGCTCTGCCACGCTGCACATGGTCGCCGTGGAGTTCCGGGTACGCTGGCTTGGAGGTCACAGGTGAGGCAGTACGGACCATTTTCAGTGTCGAAAGAACCCAGTCGATCTCTCTGACTCCCTCCCAGGATCTGTGGAGAATCCGAGCTCCCTGTGGGTTCTGTGAAGGCTTTGATGTCCGTCCCATGGATGAGATGATCCAGGTAAGAACTAAACCTCGACCTTGAGGGTGGCAATGTTAGGCTCCTATTACAAAGGTTCATCATGTTTACAACACATTAAATATGCACTGGACTGACATGGGAGCTTTAATCCAAACTGACTTCACATTAGATATAGAAATGCAGTTTTATCGTTGGTTGTATAGGGAGTGAATTCTGCTGGTTCTCTCCTGCCCTCAGCGTTCCCTGGACTTTCGGGAGTCACGGGAGGCCGAACCACACTACCTGTGGGAATACCCCTGCCGTGCCCTGACCCAACCCTGTGCTGTCATGACCTTTGACTTCACACAGTTTGTCCCTGAGCAGCCAGTCAGCAGCCAGGGATCAGTCTCCATTGTAAGGTGAAGTCTCACATGTTCTTAATGTCTTGGCTGGTTACCACGCACCAGAACTGGGACAGAAGAAAGGTGATTCCCGCCCTGATGTTGCTGCTTTGCAGGAGTGGCCGTTGCCATGGTGTGGTTCTGTGGATTGAATACCAGCTGACCGATGACATCACGGTGAGCATGGGCCTGATTCGGCCAGTTGGTGAGCAGGTACGTGTGACATCACCATGCCATGAGCCACCACCTCCTTCAGAATGTTTATAAACATGTCGGAGTCAGTCTCACTCTGCCCCCTCCTCCCCTACAGGGTGTCTGCCAGTGGAGCCCCCACCAAAAACAGGGGGTATATTTCTTCAGCTCGCCCAGAGACAATGTTGGGGATGGACAGGCTGCAGTCACCTACAATCTGACCTTTGAGCCCAGCATGGGGGATATCAGAATGCAGTATTCAGTAACTAGCGACCCATGACTCCATCTCAACAACAAACAGCACACAAACCGTCACCTAATTCTGTACTTGTGTTTCAATTAAAAACAACAACTCTGGAGGACTCATTGTTGCTTTATTTCTAGTGATTTCATTCAGTTTTCCGGGGGCGGGGTGAACACAGTGCGTATGTCTAAGCATCAGTGAGGCGAGTGTTGTCCAGGAGAATCTTCTCCCCGGGTTTGAAAGCAGGCATCCCCAGGTAAGGGCAGCTGGCACAGCGGAAGGCATCGCCTAGGTAACACTGCAACACAGGTCAAAGGGTCAAGCCAGAAGGGCATGTCAAGGTTATGTTGCACTAGTACGTCATTTTGACAAAACAGTCTGCTGAATATGTACATATAAATCTCAGAACAAAATTTGTGTCTGGAACTCCCAGAAGCATTCCAGGGATCATGATGACTCATCAAAACAGAATAAAAATGTCACAGCCATGCGGGACTCAAAGGTCAGGCACAAACTGACCAGCTGCAGGGGACAGATCTTCATACCACTGGTGACCACTGCTTTTGTTAAAGCTTAGCACCAGCCAGGATTCTGCTCACTGCGGACTCGGGCTGGATTGGCATCAGGCGGCCATACTCACGTTTCCACAGGCTGACTTGGGCTGGTTGGTTTTCTTCGCGTTCAGGCTCTCCTGTTCCAGCTCCTCTGCCAGGCCACATGTGCTGGTTGAGGGAAGAGGCAGGACACCCTGAGATAGGCCAGGCACTGGGTCCGTCGCGCGATACACGACAATGTCTCAGCGGCTCCCTGTGCGCACATGTGCCTCACCAGTTCTTGCAGGCTTTCTTCTTGGTGGCTCCATCCCCGCAAGTCCGGGCCTTCAGGGAAGCAGGATCAGGCTTCTTCAGGTCATCGGCGTCAAGGAATGTATCCGAATCCAAGAGGTCCTGCAGTGGACGATTGCAGGGTCAGCATGTCTACCCCACTGTCCCACAGTGGGCTGACAACCCCATTCCGTCTCCCCAGTCTCAGTCTACACCCACCACATCCTCGTCGTCCATGTCGTTAGCAGACAGAGTCCACTTCTTAGCAGCTGTGGGGTCAAGCTCTGGTTTCTCTGCATGCAGGAGGAAGCAGTGAATGCGCTTAGAGAAAAAAGGGGGGACCGGAGAAAGGTGAATGGGGAGCAGTGGGTACCTGGTATGGACGTCTTCTTGGCAAAGGAAAGCTTGAGCTGGCTGGAGGAGCCAACCTCAAAGTCTGGCTTGGAGGCGGACAAGCGCAAGCTCATCACCGTGCCGCCCTCCAAGACTGTGGCCTTCCCCAGGGCAGCGGCTGCCGCAGCACTCAGCGAGCCTGAACTTACCTACAGGAGGAGGGGTAGGGGTGACGGCAGCGTCGACACGTGTGAAAACCGCGAAAGGGGACAAGAACAGGAACACGGGCCTCACCTGCGTGACTGACACCATGCCTGACAGCTTCAGAGCTGACTGCAGCTTCGACGGGGTCCTCAGGGCTCCGCCCTCTGCTTCTGAGCACAGAAAAGGCCGGGATCAGCAGTCACATGCCTGAGGGTTATCCCTCCACTGCTGACCCGTGATTTGCCACAAGCTGCCCACCTGTGACTGGCTCCTCCAGAACCATCTTCCCGCCAGGCTTCATCACCCTTGCCATTTCTGCCAGCATCTCAGGGCTGTGTACCACGGCGCTGTCTGGCGCCAGGCCTGATAGCACCCAGTTATAGGTGGATTCTGCATGGGACGCTGGTACAGATCAAGATGACCAGAGATCAAACACGTCACCTTTGTTAATGCAAGCTAAAGTGTTCTTAATGCATTTATTCAAGGCCCACCTCATGGAGACTTACACAGCAGCAGTCTCTCCACATTCTCCACTGACACCAGGTCTTGGCTGCCCACTGCAGCCCCCACAACCTCTGCTAGCTCCTGCAGAGCAGCTGGGGGGGAGGGCTGACTCCATAGCAGCAGCACCCGGTCTCCAGCTTGCAGCCCCAGGTCTGCCATGAGCTCCTAAGGGTAGGGAACATGCACCAGAGAAGTGAATTCACGGGGAGGGGGGGTTATCTGCCCCACAAATCATTAGTAAAGCTTCCTGGAACTCCTCAATTTATTCGCTTAGTCATTCGCCTAATCTATCTCTGTTTACATAAATGTCTACATTCATGGTGAAAACATTCATCGATGGTGAAAAATACATCAGTCACACACCAAAATTCCTGGAGAAAATAAATAAAACAAATGAAGTAAACATTAAAGCCTGCACGTACACAGTGGCCGCTGCGACCTCCTGCGTCTTGCAACACCTGCATCCGCTCTGCTCTCTTCATTCCCCCCCTTTTCCCCAGTCCCGCTGCCACCATCTCCTTTCCTGCCTCTCCAATATCTCAGTGGTCTTGTTCGGATTTATGTTATTATATCTATATAAGTTATTATACGGACTATCATACAGTTAATGGCGCACCACCATGAACCCAGGAGAAACAGCTGCCAAAAAAGCTCTAACATCCGGAACAACAGTCGTTCTTACCTTGCGTAATAACAGGCGTGTATAGACTTTGCTGGACTCAGGAATATCCGATGAGGAGAGAAAGGGGACGACACCGCTCCACCGAACACAGTACAGCAACAGCGCAGCGTGACGGTATCACGCTGTCGCATAGTGATGACGTCGCTTATAGCCGCCCCATGTGACTTGCGATGGCGATCCTTCGTGGGGCGTTACGGACAATTTGGTTTGTCCGGGGTATCAGCAGCGGTGAGTGTCAGGCTGCGATAAGCCTTTTCAATTCTCAAAACGACAAGCTAGTAGTTTCACGAACGTCGGTGACTTTTTTTGTTTATTGCACTGTTAATGATTTTTTAGGGCTGAAGTGATTATGAAGGACATGGTCGTTTCTGGTAATCTGACCCCTATCTGAATACCTACAGGCTGGGTATTATCATATTGTGTGTGTGTGTGTGTGTGTGTGTGTGTGTGTGAGAGAGAGAGAGAGAGAGAGAGAGAGAGAGAGAGAGAGAGAGA
>JAODKC010000009.1:3771437-3785464 GCA_026777985.1 Mormyrops attenuatus
AGAGAGAGAGAGAGAGAGAGAGAGAGAGAGAGAGAGAGAGAGAGAGAGAGGGAGAATTAAAGAAGGAGTACGTCCGCCCCCGAGAGCAATATAAGCTGTATCAGTGTCACCAATTGTGGATAGTGAAAATAAGTGGCCATGTTCCAGGTTGATTACGTTTTGTGCTTTTCCAGGCAGGGTTATTGCTTCTGGGACACTACAGGGCACCAGAAGCAGGTTGCAGGTTATCCACCACCCTGCCCTGGTCCACCTGGAAGCTGCTTCGTCGTTCTTCTCTTCCTCCACACATAAGCAGCACCAAGCTCACACACCTGAGAAGTTTACTGATCATGGATCCAAGCAGGAGCCAACAGAACCCAGTGGGAGGTTGGAGCTCTGATAATTAGCACATTTCTGACACATTATTTTGACCAATGAGATTTCAAACTGCAGTGGGAAGGGCTATCATCACCTTCAGCTTTAGTCCTAGTATTATATTGGTTTAATGAGGCAGATATTAACTATCTGTTTTGACCCCCACCCTTTGTGGTAATGGCTGGATACTGCCACTTGGCTATGTAGGCCTATTAACCGGGCTGAGAAGGAAGAGGAGGAGCAGGAGGAGGTGTACGAGACCGAGGAGGAGCTGAAGAAGCGGATCCTCACAGCTGCACTGGAGTTTATCCCGGAGCATGGCTGGTCTGTGGAAGCCATCGCGGCTGGGGCTGAGGTGACGGGAAATTGAGTTTACTGTGAATGTCTCTGTGCGCCTTAAGGCCAGTTCATACTTCACTTTCCTGTGTGCACTGACAGTCCTCACATAGGGCGAGTGACGTGAATTTCGTCAACGGGGGTGCGCATGTAGCCCCGATTTTTGTGTCATTCCTACTGGTGTGTGTCAACTGTACATGTTAGGAGATTGACTAGGTATTTCCAGTAGGTGGCAGCGCTGACTTTTACAGAGCAGAGGTCAACAAACTAAAAAACGAGTAGTTGTTCTTGCTGTAGGAGGTACGGAGGTACCCACTTATCTAATCTTTCATAATGTCCAGACATTATACCACTGTACTAATTTTGTCATAAGGATTTCAACATGCTGTGCTATGCTGTATTGCCGTTATACTGCGCAAGCCTAGTAACAACTTTAAAAGTGTTCATAAAAAGTTTACCAATTTCACAACACTGCTTGTATTTGTGTTTGTTTCAATACTTGTGCCCTCTCCTGGTCTGGTAGAATATCATTCAAATACAAATTCAAAATAACTTTATTTGTCCCTGAGGGGGATTGCTCTATGCATGCACCAACCACGACCACCTGCATACATGGACAAATGTAGAATGTACACAAGATTGCACAACCATGCACGTATGCAGAAACGTGAAGCACGAACTAAGCTTGTCACTGCTCTGTGCCGTTCCCCAGACTCTGGGCCTGTCTCCAGCCTCTTCTGGGATTTTTACCAATGGAGCTGGTGAGCTGGTCCTGCACTTTGTGTCCCAGTGCAACGCTCAATTAGTCCAGCTCCTGGAAGAGCAACAAAGGAAGGTGCAACTTGGCCAGGCAGGGTGAGAAACCTTTTACACACACTGGCGTGTTTATATGGGTGTATATGCTGAGAATGCCACCATCATAGGCTGAATACCGATGACAGTAAGACAGCCTAGAGGGAGGAGATTAGGGTGCTGGCAGGTAAGTAACCTCTTCCTGCATGTCAGCAAGACTAAGGAGCTGCTCATTGACATCTGGAGGTTCCTTACAGTCCCAGCTAGAATTCCATGAAAGTCGACATTACTGATTGTCTCGCTTAATGACACCACACCCCAGCAGTCCGCAGGAAAGCCCACAGACATCTGCTGCGACACCTTATTCCCCAGATTCTACCTTCAGTACATCTCCTGTACATGTATATACTTTTGTAGATATATACAATGTGTCTTCCTGTCTATGGTGCTGTTTTTTTGTATTTTATATTTATTGTTGGCTGCTGTACCTATTTTGAATTTTATTCAGCATTTTTTCTCTTGCATTTTTCTGCCGCTTTGGTCAGCAGGAGACCACGGCGAAACAGCTTGAACTTTGAACCTTGTTGGAATGGAGTGTAAACCTACCATCTCTTTCAGGCCCAAAGAGAAGGTGGAGTTTCTGAGAGACGCCCTGCAGACCCGGCTCAGAATGCTGGCCCCATACATGGACTCGTGGCCACAGGTAAGCTGCACGTGCTCACGGGTGCCTCTGCTTGTGAGCTCCCCTCCTGTGCCTTAACCCTATATACTTCTTCACTCCCCATGTGTCTGAATGAAAGATGGTGATGTCCCTCTGTTGTGCCATGCAGGCCTTGAGTACACTGCTGCTGCCCCACAACGTCCCCGGCAGCCTGAAGTGCCTGTCCACCCTGGTGGATGACTTGTGGTACTACGCCGGAGATCGCTCCACCGACGTCAGTCTGCGATTGTCACTGGGTGCTTCCCACACCTGCAGTACACCAACATGGCCAGCATGTAGTGCCAAAACCAGGGACTAACTGGTGAAAGTGCATACTCCTAGTAAGGAGATTGTCAGCTGGTGTGTGCTCATCTTCTGGGCCCAGTGGGAGAGCACACACTGATGCTCAGTTTACCCCAGCTACTCTATATTAGTGTGTAAGCTCTGAGAGCGAGGAGACTGTCTGGCATAAATCTGTGGCTACTCCTGTTTGACACTTCAGTGGGGAACTTCATACGCATTCACGTAGCTCTCGTGTTGTTGAATTTATTGTAGTCTGAAGATAGATCAAATGCTGTTATTGTAGACTACCATTTAACATTTCCTCAAGGGGTGAGCGGAGTTATCCTCTGCAAACCCTACAGCTGGAGGAAGCCTCGTCACACTGCTGTAATGAAGCTATGTTAGGTGGTTGGCTTTACACTCCACAATGACGTCTTGCTGTGAATGTGGTCTCCCGCAGATGCGCTGGTATAGCCGTCGCCTTGCGCTCACGGCTGTCTACAGCACCACGGAGTTGGTCATGGTGCAGGATTCTTCTCCTGACTTCCAGGACACTTGGGCGTTCCTGGATAGTCGCATCCAGGACATGATGAACGCTGCCTGCATGGCTGAGCGGGTATCCTCTGTATTCACTTGGTATATAGTCAGGGACTGACATAACTGGTAGACAAGTACGCATTCACCTTTAAAAGCGATACGTGCAGATATTGACTGTTGTAACAGCGTGAATGTGTATGTATATTATGTGCATTTGCGCCGATATGACAAGAAATTATTTGAACCATTATATGCTAATTCATACTTCATTTATAGTATAGAGGTTAAACTGCACGATAATTTCTGGTCATATCGGCGCAAATGCACATAAAATATGTACACATTCACGCTGTTACAACAATCGATTGCTGCGCGTATCGCTTTTAAAGGTGAATGCGTACTTACGTACCAGTTATGTCAATCCCTGTATTTAGATCTTGGAAGTGTTGGGTCATGAGTCTTGTGTACTAAACTTTTTATCTGTAGGTACGCTCCACTGGGGAGTCGGCGGTGCAGGGGATTATGGGTGCTGCAATTACGGTGAGCAGGCCTGCCGACTGGCTTCCTGTATAGCAGTTTGTCTGACTGAGCTTGCTGATTACCAGTTTCTCTCTTCTAGCTAAAGAATCTAATGGGCCTGAACCAACGATTGTGAAAGAGGCCTGTCTGCTGTCTTGAATCCTTCAATGGCATCAATATCTGCAGTGCTGGTCTTCTGGTGTTACCTAAATTTGATGTAATCTCATTGTTTAAGGGTGACTGACTTGCTGATTCATGTCTACAGCAAAGTCAAGCACAATCTAGACTCCCCCCCCGAACCAAGTTTGAAAATGTGTGTTTGTGTTTGAATGCAAGGGATTTTGAACGTGTGCTATTGTGTGGAAAAATGTGATTAAAACACACCAAACTGCTTCTGGTCTGGACCCAGCTTTTACCTCTGGAGATGTGTGTGTGTGTGTGTGTGTGTGTGTGTGTGTGCCAGTAAAGCATGGGGGGGAGGCATTTTATCCCACAGAAATATGCACGGATGGTATTTAATTGTTTCTTTTTTATTGGTTAGGTTACCCAGATACCTCCCTTTTATTTTATTTTAAATTATTTTAAATATAATCTCACAAGAAATAAAATTTCAAACAAAGCAAAGAGTATCAATAACGTGATAAAATGAAATTGTCACACGCTCCAGGTACTAGAGGAAAGTGTGCAGGCGGAGGAAAGTGGCCGCTCTGAGGCTACTGCAGGCAGACTGGGGGGCGGTGCCAGTGCTGTGTCTGACACCCCCTCCACACACTGCCTTTTACATTTTACTCCCGTGTGGTTGGGGGGGGGAGGTGGGGCCCCCCCCGACCCCTGCCTCTCTATCCGAAGGTGTTCTCGCCACTGTACGCCACGTAGAGAAATCCATCCTCATCCTTCTCCTTCTCGTACAGCTGCCCCATCGTCAGGCTGCAAGGGCGAGAGTTTCAGTCAGCTGACAGACGACAGTAACCCACACCTCAGAGCAAATACATGCTGGCGAGAAGATGGGCACTGAAGGATTATGGACAAACCCTCCAGGGCTGAAGCACAATCAGTACATCTGAATGAAGTAGCATTTCAATAACAAAAAAGTGCATTTGGTAGCATTACTGAAGCTCATCTACAAAACACACTGGCGTCAGCCAACTCTGTCCACAATGGAAAAAGATTGTCAGCTTATCAAAGGAATCATTTATGTGTGCAAAGTTGACCTGCACACGAAAGTCTGGTGTCAAAAAAAGAGGCACCGCTTCAGGACAGGAGTAGAGAAAAGCCCGCAGGCCTGAGATCCAGCTAACACCTGCCCCATTCCCCTCGGCGTCACTGCCGACCCTGACCTGGACTGTGGGACAGTCTTATCGACAAACAGAAAGATGGCCTTTTCTGAAGGCAGCTGAATGCGTTTCCTGATGATCCACATGAACTGGGCCACAGTGATGTCAGATGGAACCAGGTACTTCCGCTTGTCGATGTCCACGATTTGGGAGCCGGACACCTTTTCAACAATCACCTGCAGCACACAGAGAGAGATTCAGTCAAACTGCAGCCGGCCATAGGTGACATACAGGTACAGTGAACGTAATCCACCTGTTCTTAAACATGTCTGCCCTGCTGAGGAGGAAGTTCAACCTTACAATCAGGTGTCCAGCAGAGCAGTTTAGACGAGGAAGTAGCACAGATGCTGCCATATTTCAAAATGCTGACAGTTAATCCCCTAACATTCTGATAGTGACACAGGAAGGACAGTCACTTACGGGCACCCGGTCAGGGTACTTGCTGCGGATTTTAGCCGACTCCACGCATCGGTGATCTGTCAATGAGAAGTGCAGAGTCATTTTGCATACATGCCTGGGAGAGTGAAGGGATGAAAATGAGGCGGTGAGCACATGTTTAGTTCTGGGTCATAAGCTGCCTGGCTGAGCAACTGGAAAAGCATTTTTAAAGAGCTAAACAGAGTTTTGAGAACTTAAATTGAAGACAGAAATGATCAGTACACTTCTGGCAAAAGAAAAGAAAACCAAGTAAAAACAGGAACCAACCTCCAGGGGGCACCAGGAGGAGCTACGACTATACAAAACATTTATATTAATGGTGACCTCAAAAGATCAAACCAGCTCTTTGGTACATTATAAAGTTCTCAGGAGTGTTTAGAAAATTCAGCTCATCAGACCTGATGAGGAAGTGAATCTGAGATACAATTAACAGAGAGATGAAGAAGGCTGGAAATCAGGAATCCAGTCAAATATCACGTGTTTGCAATGCCAACCTATGATCTCACCACTTTATGCAGTTATACAAGTCTGACTTGTATTACAACACTATTCACAATTAAGGAACATTCAACAGGCTATTCTGAGTTGCCGTCAGCCCTAACAAGATAAGGAAATGGTGGCTTGCCCACAACCAGACAAATGCGACATGTGTGCATGTTTTGGGCATTATAACTGTGACAAAAGCTCTGTCTATTCTTAAAATATGGCAACTAGTCACTGGTGCAAAAAATTCTATCATGTAAATATCTCATATGATCACAGTTTATCCAGATCACTCAACACTGGTGCTCAATATACTGTAAAGATGTGAAAATGCCTTTAGCAACACATTTGATGCTTGAAAAATAAAACCCTACTTTAACCATACAGGAAGATGAAACCCAAACCAAGAGGCACAAGACAAGTCCCATGACAGAAGGGAACATACCTGATCCACTCCTGCCCAAGGTCACACCCAAGAGACACAACTGAAGAACTCTTTTAATAGCATTGTGCTCATGTTCTTAGTGTAAATAATTACAGTAGCTGTCGTTCGCATATTTCATTATTAAAAACAATGATGCGGACTTGAGGAACATCCTCATCATCCTCTTTTCCCCTCCTGTCCTTTGGCACAGTTTGACTGTTCATGTTTTATCATGCCTACGTGACCTATGCGTATGTATGTCTTAGTGTGCCATGGAAGCATAAATAGATGTTGTATTTATTTAGCAGGCACTTTTGTCCAAAGTGATGTACAACTGAGGATCAGAGAGGAGGGTCGGCCGGCATCCCTGAGAAACTGCAGTTAAGGGCCATACTCAAGAGACCAAAAATAATGAGCTCCATACCACCCCAACCACCACCATTCATCAGATGGCACACAGTAAGGTAATTCGAGACACCAACCAACTTAATCCACGTGTTTTGGATTCAACACTGTAAAAGGGAATCAAACGTTGGAGGTTTGAGGACACAGTGCCACCCACTAAACCATGTCAGATACTTGGCCTTCAGTTGGTTTTAAACAGAAATGTGTTTTACTGACATTTCTCACAGTAGATTTGGCATCTGCGGTGGTGGGTTTTAAGAGGTTAATATTCGAAATATCTCCCCTGGTACGTAAGCCCTTTAAAGTAGCAGGAACTAATAAGAGATACTACTGGCCACATAAAAATAGCAGATAATAATAGAGATGAGAAAAGATTCCTCTGAGAGCCATTACGCTTTGTACCAAATGAAAAGCTAATGTTTCACGAATATAAGCAGTCAGAAGAACTCATTGTAAAAACTGGGCATGTTAATGTCCGACAGCCGTGCGTAATTGGTTGTTTGAAAAAAAAAAGGTCTAAACTCCGGAGTTCCAGAAACGAAGGGCGTCTGTTAGATCAGGCCTTCGCTTCCCAAAAGAGCGACACCAACACCAAACACTGGGCAGAATATCAGACATTCCAGTGCTATTTAATTAAAAGGCCCTTACCCAGAGAGTGGTCTTCCTTAAACATCCATTTCATTTTGCTGACGAACAGCGCTATTTCTTGTTGTAAAAAAATGTAGGTAATAACCTTCGGTTTAATTATTAGATTTTGATTTTGTATAACTATTTTAAATGGCCTATTTCCTTCTTCGGTGATTTTAGTAGTAGTGAAAACACCAGTATTTTTATTTTCAACCTAAACGAAAGCTAAACCAGTCAGCCACCGACCAAAACAATATCGGGAACCTGCCAGCCCTTGTGGGTGATGTCATTTCCGGGCCACTACATTTTTATGGGGGGGAGGGGGCGTAATAATTAGATTACAGCTATATTTTCTATTTATGGTTTCGGCGATGTATCGTTTAGCCTGAAATATTGCACTTTATATATTTATTATCTATCCTATATCTATAATCTTTCTGTTCTCTGTGTGTGCTGGGCATCTTGCGACCTTTAGACCGGCCCATAACGCGGACTGCGTCAGTAACACGGCATCATGGGGCGGGGACCGACTGGCAACAAAAAATATCCTCGGGATTTGCTTTCAAGCGGTCCCAATTTGATATTTTGTCGCCTTTCTGGTCGGTGTCCATCATGGTACATTTTACCGCCGACTTGGGCGGGGGGCTATCCCGTGGTTTATTTTGTCGCCGACCGACCGACCCTCGTAAGACCGCCCCACCGGGAAGTTTCCCAAACTTCCCGATGGCCAATCGGCGCTTGGCTGGGCGTATTTTGCTGGTTCATGCGTGATTGTAAACACATTTTTATGTTGACTACATTTTAAATTCATTTTTACTTTTTACTACCGACGGGCAGAAATCATCAAAATCTGAGGTTGCGTTAGACTTCTGTCTATATTCCTATTTACATTTTCAGCAAGTATCAGATGGTATTCTTTATTTCTGTCACTATTTTCTTTGGCAGTGTACTGAATTTACAGTACTTTAAACTTGGTCATTTTGCTTCTAATGCTGTTTAAAACGAAATTTCACGTAACAAATACTTCACGAAATCAACGTAACGTATACGTTTTAAAAACTCATCTATAACAGTTAAAAACAAAACAGGTATGTAATAGTTGTTTCCAAAAGGTGCATAATTAAATGTTCTTAAAGTGGCAATCTTTTCTGGTTCTTCTTCACGGGAAAGCCACTGCAACTGTAGGATGTAAGCTGGTCGGAACTACTTACGTGGGACACCGGGAACTGGGGACACTTTAGTACCCGGACCGACACTTAATTTGGGAAGGCGGCCATGGAAACCGTGTGACGCCTAGATTCAGAAGTAACTGAATAAAGTATAGAAAGAGGAGTCTGTTATGCAGTATATTTTAACGAAGTGTCCCGGCGTTAAGTAGCTGAGTCATAGAGTTTCGCTTTGTATTGGCATAATCTGTTTAAAATGGCTGTTTATGAAGTTTACAGTCACCCGGCTTTGCTCAGATACAAAACTAGCATTTGCACGAAAGCCACGTTATTCCTAATAGTTGTACTGTGTCTCACCTACATATCACCTCTTCTGGTAGCTTACCGGAGCCAGGGTAAGATAAACGCCACCATGACCCTGATTGTCTGAAAAGGAAATTATTTATAAGCCGGATCTCTGTCAATTCTTATATGTATAGAAGTTTTATATATATATACACGCAAACTGATATTATGAAAGTCATTTTAAATTCCCATGTAAATCCTAATAGTTATCTGCAACAATATCCTCACGCAAAAATGAGTACAGACGTTCCTCTACTTACGAACAACTTACGAACGAAGAGGACTGTAAGTCCAAATTGTGTTAGTTGGGCTCCCGTTTCCTGTCCGCAACATCAATTATTTTTTTTCTGCGCTCCAATTCCGCCTAGTACGACTTCTGGCCGCTACTCCCGCCGCGCAGCAGTGTAGCGTGCGTACTCCCAGCATCCTATTTCTTAGTACAGTAGAGTCTCGCTTATCCGACATAAACAGGCCGGCAGAACGTCGGATAAACGAAAATGTCGGATAATCGGAGGTGTTAAGACAAAGCCTATTAAACGTCAAACTATGCTATAATTTTACAAGTTACGAACCTAATAATCATGTTTTACAACAAAACAACAGAAACTCTACAGTCGGGGTAACTAATTAGCTGCGGTAGAGTTGGGAGCAACAAAAAATAGACTAAGCTCATGCTCGCAACTTGCAGCTCTGGTTGCCGATTGATGCGTTTTTTTTTTTTGTGGGACGTCGGATAATACGGAATGGAACTACTGTACTTGCGTATACCCATAAAATGATGTTGAATAACGACTTTCGAACATTTCAAGTTACGAACGGCCGTTCGGAACGTAACTCATTTGCAAGTAGTGGAGCGTCTGTACTGTTGGTGCTGTTAATCGAAATTGAAAACGCATCTTGCGCCGTTGATGAAGCTGCTTGTTAGTGTTGTAGTGAGCTGAAGCTTGACTATACAGCCTGTTACTCTGTGCCTTTGGCTTCAGGATTCTGGCTGAAGCGGAGCACTTACGAGGAGCAGCCCAGCATTCGCTTCCAGTACCAGATGTTGCTGATTGCAGGAACTAGCACCAGCGGTGACTATGTTGCATGGAGCACATTTCCCAACTTCAACATCCTTCAGGGCAATAACCTTCGAGTACCTTCTGTTTCGGCAAGTGCGCGGGAATCGTTTGAGTCAACCTTGGCTTTGTCTAGAAAGTCATTTGCTTTGCTCGCTCAGCCGTTTCACATTTATGTCTGATGATTGTGCTCCTCGATGTTCCCCGTGTTTCTACACTCATTCTAGTCTCCGCACTCCAATTTGTGTCTGGTATTGGCTCCACAGGCACGAGAAGAGGACCAGAACCAGGATGGGAAGTTGGATCGGTTAATCCTCCAATTAGACCTTCCTTTGAAGCCCGATGAGCAGATCTATAGCATCCAGATGCTGCTCACCTTTTCTTACCAGTTATTTGTATGTACCAGCAAGCCTTTACACCACAGACCTAATGTACTGTTTGTTATGTGTCTAACACCAATCTTTTTGAAATTTGGAATTTTAAAAAATGTATCAAACCAAAGATATTATTAGAGGACTCATTATGATCAGGAGGATGGCTGGCTCTGTGGTTTGCCCTCTGTGTCTGTATCCAGAAAGTCGCAAGTGTGAATCCTGTGGCTGACAGAGGAGTTGCAATGACTTTTGGGCCCTCGAGCACCAGATAACTATTTGATCCTTTGCTTTGTTCCGAAACTTCATTCTCACCATTACATATGTATATCTAACAGGAGAGCAATTTCTGTGTACTTCTACAAATGACAAAAAAGAATTGCTCTCATTATTGTCAGTTATGTGAAAGTAAATATTATAGAGTTATATAGATCTTGATTTAATAAAATTACCTTGATTAATACAATGTTAAAAACTGATTTCGTTTTTTCAACATTTAAAAATGAAGGAGCCTAAAAAAACTAGCTGTGTATGGGTTTGTAAAAAGAGATTTGTAACTGAGTTCTAATTATATGTGGTTTAATGTAATTAATTCACTCAGTAGCTCAATCAAAAATGAGCTAAGAGCTGAGCTGGAAGGAGAGGTAGCTTATGGGTGGCATTCTGCCAGAGGCAATACACATACACACACTCCTGCTTGTCTTTGCAGAGGATGTCCACCCTTGTGATGCAGAGTCTGCTGATGGTACAACACTCTTCCCCAGTTCCTGGTTCTCAGCTTCTCCTCAGTGGAGACCTGCGCTTACACCAGAGGGTGTTACTCCCTCACCGTGGCCGGGACACACGTTACAATGTGAGTACATTGTGCTCTGAAGACACAGTGTGAACAGGCCATTTCATGCATACATACTCATTTCCTCTATATTCTGCATGCAATTTACATCAGGACTGAAACATTTAGCATAATATCCATTGTTCACTTCGGCACCAACGTCGTATGTGACGTTGTCTCCAATAACTCAGCCTGGTTTTTTCTAAGAAAAGTGATACAGCTGCTAATTAACCTGCTTTTTTGTTTTCTGGGTGTGCCATAACCATCTGGGTGTGTCTAGGTGTGCCATAACCATCTTCCCATTCAGGTATCAATTATCAGTGAGAAAAGTCCCTTTGCCAGCACCTACAACCTGGCAGACATCATGGAAGACTATCAAGAACGAAACTGTAAGATATGTGGTTTTTGCTTATGGGGGGGTCTTGAGCTGTCTCCTTGCATGCACTCGTGTATTTGTTCTGCAAGTATTTCTACCTGTGATCAGTGAGACAGACCCACCTGAGTTTACAACTCTTTACATTTTCTTCTAGTGACAACATTTCTGTCTAGTCCAGCTGCAGTGTGGACCATCGGTAGAGCTTCTGCTGCTCCTTTCAAGCTGAAGGCAGTGATCCGATACCCTGTTGAGATCATCAGATATCCTTTGAGGGGGCCGACTCTGGCATCTCTGTGCAAGCCTGGCTGTGCTCAAAGGGGTTGGGGTCAAGTTTGTTCCACAAAAAGGTTTTGCTTACAGTCTTAGCACATTGTATAGTTCAGGTGTCAATTGTAGAGGCAGGTGTTACCACTAGCGGAAGAATTTGGTCCAATTATGAAAAGATGCTTATATTAACCCTCTACTGCACACTGCTGCCCTCGGGCATCAGAAAGTTTTTTAAGCCCTTGGTTTCCTAATATGAGCTTTTTAATTATTGCAACCAATGAAAATGGTTAAAAACATGTCCAGGCCCTGTCTAATGAGGTAACGGAATCACGATGTTACAAGATTGTGGGGCAGGAAATCCTTTCAGGAAGCACCGCCTCGGGAGCACATGGCGTGACCAATGAGTAAAATTCATTTAATTGATTAACCTATTTCAACTGAGGAAACCAGTGTACAAAAAATCATGCGTGTGCATGACTGTCTCAGAAAGTATATTTGATATGTTTTGGGAAGGTTTATCATCTAGAAATTGAGTTTTTATTTCTGTTGCCTGAGGGCAACATTATGCAGCAGGGGGTACTTTTCATGGAAGTCATGCTGAAGTAACATGCACTCTGGTTCTCCTGGCTAATATCAGGAACATGGGACCTTCTAGATCTATCTCTGCGCTCCTGGCTTGTCCTTAACCTGGGACCCCACCTACCAGCCTGGCTTCTGGGAGATGGTGAAGTTTGCCTGGATCCAGTATGTCAGCGTGCTGCTCATTTTTCTTTGGGTCTTCCAGCGGGTTCAGACCTTTGTTTTTCAGAACCAGGTTGTGACCACAGTGCCAGTTCCTCTGTTGAAGCAGCACTGGGCCTGAAACATGGTGGGGGGGGGGGTGAGGGGCTGGGTGTGTCTGTCTGAGGACTCATCACCAGCTTCAGTTTCATTCCTACCACAGTGACCTGCACCCACCGGGTGGAACCAACCCCTACTGGACGTCATGGTTCAGACAGTGGCATCAAACACAGCATAAGAACTCTCATCCTGGTGTCACCCATGGTATGGGATCATGTTTGTGTGAAACAAAGGTAGAGTGAGAGCGATACATGGCTTTTAGGAATATTAGCTCACAGGTAAATTATACAGTTGTTTAGAAATTCAAAACATGTATCGTAGTTTCCAGTTAGGACAAGCTAGGGTGCTACAGGGCCGTCAGGGTCCCCACAAAGCCTGGATGGTACAGGGCAGTCGGGGTCATCACAAGGCTGGGATGGTACAGGGCAGTCGGGGTACCCACAAGACCAGTATGGTACAGGGCAGTCGGGGTCACAACAAGGCTGGTATGGTACAGGGCAGTCGGGGTCACAACAAGGCCGGGATGGTATAGGGCAGTCGGGGTACCCATAAGGCCGGGATGGTACGGGGCAGTCGGGGTACCTACAAGGCCGATATGGTACAGCGCAGTCAGGGTACCCACAAGGCTGGGATGGTACAGGGCAGTCAGGGTCACCACAAGGCTGGGATGGTACAGGGCAGTCGGGGGACCCACAAGGTTTGGATGGTACAGGGCAACTGGGGTCACAACAAGGCTGGTACAGGGCAGTCAGGCCAAAATCTGATGGGTCTTCACTGAAGTGTAGAGGTCTTGCAGTTTGGCTGTTGTTATACAAGAATTAATCATATGCTGAACCCAGTGATTCACAGCCATGGCAACAATTGACTCTCTACAAATAGGCATTCATTTTGTGTGTGAATTTTATACAAAATTGCTTTTGATCATGCATACACCTAGTTTTCATTCTGTAGGTATGTGTCTTTATGGTAATAATATATTAAATGCCAAAATTACGTAAGAACAAACATTAAAACCTCAGGGATAATGGACTTTTGTATCATTCTTTTCATTCATTCTTAGGTAAAAGTGGTCCTTTCTAATCTATCGTAACAGGCTAATTGTGTTTCAGTAGAATACACAGTCTTTCTGTTTCTCAGGTCTTCACAGAAGTTTTAAAATGTCTGAAAATAAATGTTCAATGTAGTGCCTTATGGAAATTTCATTTTTAATTGTCCAATTTAAAACAAGCTGTCTGGATCCTTCTTTAATTCTGTTTCCAAAAATAAGATTACATAAACTGTATTGAACTCAGTGGGAGATGCAAAATGTACGTATATCACAGTCAGGGTGTCTGATCATCATGTGAATGTGTGAGACGTTTAAAAAGAGCCTCATCCATTTTTCTTTAAAACGTCCCAGCCAAACCGGACTTCATATTTAGAATATTAAAGGTCAAAAATAATTCTTTAGTAATTGTACACTCATGTACTGCAAGAACGTGGATATATTTTTGCAGCACAGGACTAGGAATAAAGTTAAACAGATTTTTTGGCTCACCATA
>JAODKC010000009.1:3785564-3805156 GCA_026777985.1 Mormyrops attenuatus
CAAAGGCTTTTTTTCAGGCATCTGATTTTGAAGTAAAGTATTCCCTTTGCGTCTCCTGTGACTGCCGTGACTCGCTCCGCCTCGCACCAAGCCGTCATTCTCAGCCGTCTGTGATGAGACTCACTTCAGCTGGGCTGGACGGGCACCTTCGCCAAGCTGTCCTTGGGATGATATTTATTTCTCTAGTGTTTTCTTCATCTGAAGATTTTCAGCAGATTGTTTGAAAGGTAAGTGCTACAACTTCACAAGAAGGCAAAAGGAATAGATGTATGTGAATAGCGGGGTCTGCCTAAGACGTGTTTGAGGGGTTTAATTGGTATGGTGCTATCAGTGTGTCACATTTCTAGAAGGATGTTATTCGGAAATCAGTGTAGCACACATCAGTGAGTAGAGAAACCTTTGGATAAACCTTGGAAATTCACACAAACTAAAAATTCCTCAACTAACTTCTTGCTTGTACTTTGACTGATCGAATAAATGTTCTGTAATGTTTGAATATACAGATCAGGGCAGCTACACTTAACTAGAGATGGTTTATTGGTTTTTTTCATTATCTTTGTAGGTGTATTTACTCTAAATAACACAATCAGGACTGGTATCTCTACATCACCCAGGGTAGGATCACAGCTATGATGACCTTTGTAGACTGATATTTTTGCAGTTGACATCAGCATCTTCCAACAAGGGAATCATTTGAGCAACTGCTGACTTTTTTTCAGTTGGCCTGGAAAATCTGTGAAGTACCTCTTAGCTGTATACTTGTAAGGAATTTGCAATATTAGGCAACGCCATAGTGGATTCCGTATAGTAATATAATATATTTAAATTCCATTGGCATGGCTAGCTTGAACTTGACATTGACTCTCCTAGACAGCTGCTGGTTCCACTAGATGTAAAAAGGCCTGCAGTCATGGTCTGGATGATTGCTTTTAGATAAGCTCTCCTAAGCTACAGCAGAAGTGAGGACACCAAATTGACAGCTCACACAACTGCCTGAACTAGACAGACCTGTTGGCAATGTAAAGAACCAATTCAACCTTAATCTTAATCCCTAAATTATTCTAATGTTCATGCCTCACTTAATAGGTAATCATAAACTGGGAACACAAGAATAAATCCTTGAACAATACACACACCAGCACAAGAGTCATTCAGGGCTGCTGGGTCACCTGGGATCAGATTACAATTTGAAGTATTTAGAAGTGGTTTATAATCTGGCCTGCTTCTGCTCCAAAGTTGACTGCACGTAAGAAACAATCAATTCTGGAAGTTTTTCTAGCAGTAACTCACAGTAAGAAGCACATATCACCCTTAATGGGATGGTCTTTATAGTGTAATTCCATGATAGAGTGACTCACTTGGAGAAAGGGCATTGCCAGGGAAAGACAAATCTGACAAAGAAATTCCTGTGCATTATCACTCTTCATCTTTTTATCTTCCAGAATGCCCCGCTATAAATGGAACTCTGTGGCGTTAATAGCCGTGTTGTTACTCCAGGGCATCATTACAATCCTGCTGATAAGTTCGAACAAATGGTGGAACCTGGTCCCAGAAAAGGTCAATATTTCGCACAAGCTACCACTCCCCAAAGCCAAGGTACATGTGCTGCTGCTGTCGTCGTGGCGATCAGGTTCCTCCTTCCTGGGACAAGTGTTCAGTCAGCACCCAAACGTGTTCTACCTTATGGAGCCAGGATGGCACGTGTGGTCAACGCTGAATTGGCCTGGGGCTCTGGCTCTGCAGGTTCCAGTGCGTGACCTCCTACGTAACGTATTTCAGTGTGACTTGTCTTCGTTTGAGGCCTACACCCCTGCAAAGCGCAATGTCTCCCACCTCTTCATGTGGAGCCAGAGCCGGGCCCTGTGCTCCCCGCCTGCCTGTTCCCTCAATCCGCATGGGCCCTTCCACAGTTCAACTGACTGTGCACGCCATTGTGACACATTCGGATTCAAGAGGGCGCAAGAGGCCTGCCGAAGTTACAGCCATGTGGCGCTCAAGGAGGTGCGTTTGTTTGACCTACAGCCTTTGTACCCGCTGCTTCGTGACCCTGCCTTAGATCTCCGCATCATTCATCTAGTGCGTGATCCACGGGCTGTGGTCCAGTCCCGATTGCAGGCAGGGGCATTTCTGCGGAGGGACGACACGCTAGTCCTTGAGATGGGCAACGCCCGCTCTCCTGACGCCATCTTCCGCGTGGTGCAGGAGGTGTGTCGCGGCCAGTTGCGGATCCACAAGATGGCCTCGCTTCAACCGTACAGCAATCGCTACCGCCTTGTGCGGTACGAGGATATGGTTCGCAACCCGTTGAAGGAAATCGAGAATCTGTACAATTTCACCGGACTACAGATGACTTCGTATTTGAAGGACTGGATCCATCACGTCACCCACGGCAAGAGCCAAAAGGGACCCATCTTCCAAGTGAGCTCACGCAACGCTGCCATGGTATCCGAGGCCTGGAGGGTCAAGCTGCCCCACAGCAAAGTGCGCCGCATCCAGGACGTGTGCAGTACAGCCATGTCCCTGCTTGGCTACCTGCCCGTGAGCAGTGACACACAGCAGAGAGACCTTAAGATGGACCTACTGAGTCCACGCAAACCTAAACATTCCAGTGAGCCAGACTCTGGAAATAAATCACTGAACCAAATTTGGTAGTATTTTTAATCTCAACTGCTAGTTTTTGTTTCAAGGGCCAGTGTTCAGTGTTTAGTGTTCTGACTCGAATTCTATAAATAAAGTTGCTTCAAAAATGAATTGTTCAAGTGGCATGGGCAGCAGAGGAAACAGGAAGCAGCCTGTCTAGCGTGTGAACATTAATCGGGCTGATTATGATTCTAGGCCATCATGAATTGCTCCCTTTGGGCAAATTGACTACTTACTCTACTCCATCTTCTTATAAACCAATATGAAATGTCTGCTCCATGTGTATTCTAAATAATTTATTTTAGATTTTATTTTAAAGGCGTATCTGAATGTATTATGAAATACAGGTGAGTAGAGAACAGGATTTTTATTTGGAGAAAAGTGGATCTTTCAGCAGAAGTAGGACCAACCAAATGCAGGCATGCAGAAAGGCCTAGGAACACATGAGCTTCACAGACATGTCTGACATGGGCCATGGAACTGGGGGGGGGACCCTGGCTAAGTTCTGAAACAACATTAAGAATGCAGTGATGAACAATCACAAAAAAATGACCTACAAATAACTGAATGCAAACGAATACAATTTTATTAATAAAAGCCATTTTTAAAACAAATGTGATTTTTAAACGGGCCAATTGATACTTGTTAGTAAGTGTTGCGATTTGGTTATGCCCATTTTTGTTATGTCATCGGCAGCATTACCCAAGTCTCAACACATACTTCGCACATAGAAATTCTAGGCTCGCTCAGTAGATTTTGCAGACCGGGGTGAGGGAGGGGGGGTCCTTTTCAGTAGATTTCTATAACTGATCCCCCAAACTTATATTTTAGGGCCCTTAAAAATGCTGGGCCCCCTGAATCTGTTAGGGTATCCATGCCCCTGACCACTAACATCAAACAAAAAGGTGAATTGTGACGTGAGGAGCCTTCAGCAATTTGGAAAAAGAAATGGAGGCAGAAGGTTATAACTCAGTTTTTCCAAAGACAAGTGGACATGACCCCCCCCACACACCCTTTAGCTACGTTCCATGGTCCATGATGCCATAATTTAGGTCGTGCTTTACTGACCAAGGAATAAGGTGGGCCCTGAAGCTACAACAGTTTAGAACCACTGATCTGATCAATCAGAAATCAACCATAAATCAGATTTACCCTTATTATTATTAGGCACAGACAGTATGTTTTCAGAATGTTCTGTCAGGTTCTCTGACAGCATGTTTATCATTATGATGCTTGAGTCAAGAGAAATCTGTGTCTGTACTAAAACGGACTGGCATCCCATCCAGACAGTCTTGTCCTACCTAGGATAGGCCTCAGGCTCACTGTGACCTGATGCAGATGATGGGTGAATATTATTGTGTGAGTGGTGGCAGTATTTTTCATGTTACGCATCCGCTGTCCCTACAGTCAAACAATCCAGCCTTTACCCTGTGATTATTTTAGGGATTGAGTTTGCACAAAAACATGACTCACAGCTGCTCTGAAGGAACAAAAAAAATCCTGGACACTCTCTTTATGTCTTTGGTCTTCATGAGAACATCACTGAACATAAACACAGTGACATTTCTAAGTTAAGAATAGCAGACAGGAGAAGACCGTACCCATGTCAGACTTCTCCGTGGCTGATCTGGGCCATCGTTGCTTGTCTTCAGTGCACAGCACTAGAAGACGTTCACACTGAGGTGAGAGATAATAAATGTTCCTCTCTCATTCCCACTTCAGGACTGGTCCCGTAGGGCTGATGTACCAATGAGGTCAAAGGTTACACCTTGCTGCGCTTCGATTGGCTGTCAGCCACAGGAGCTGACCTCTTGTTGCGATGGTGGGGGAAAGTTGGCATGAGCTCAGGCTCACATGCTAAGAACCAATGAGAGATATTCAGACTCACACAGGGACATCCTCAATCCACCCACACAGTCACACAATGGTCCACCGCACTTTTTCATCGATACTCACGCAGTGGTTTCTCCTTGAAGTAGGAGCTCTCCAGGCTGTCTTTGGCTGTTGCTCTGAAAAAGATGTGAAATTCTGCTCATTTTAACAGGCAAAGGTGTGAAGCTGCGCTTATGCCGTGTGTTTATGCAGACACGTGTGCAAAGCTACCTGCGCCGGGGGTTGTACATGAACAGCAGGTTGAGCAGCCTAAGTCCAGCCTCCGACAGCCAGGTGAACTTATTCTTCAGGTTGTTATAAGGCTGCTTCCTCAAACTGTACTGTCCAACCAGTGGCAGGCGAGAGAAACCCTGTAAGAGTTAAAGTGGCACACGGTCACCTGGAAGGGCTGGGTGCCACAATTCATATATACCGTCTAGTGATCGTCACCTTTGCATTCTGCACAAGTGACAATGCTACAGTCAACAATAATAACAGGGTTATCTGGATGTGCTTCCAGGCTTGGCTAGAGGGGGGAGGTTGGTGCTCACAGGCCAGATGTTCTCATTGGGTGTCCCCAGGAGCTGCACGATCAGATCCACCTGCTGAATCTCAGAGCCACCTGGAAGAAGGGGCTTGTGAGCCAGGAGCTCTGCCAGAATACAGCCCACCGCCCTGGAAGCAGGAGACACACAAAAGACGATGTGTCTGGACCATGGCGATCTTCGGTACATGTTTTTTGTTCAAATGTTCTTGACAACTTTTTACCACTGGCCCTCTCACACACCTACACCCCCCCCCACACACACACACGTATTCCCCACTTTGCATAGACAGCAGTGGATACTAAGGCCGCATGATTAATGGTTTTTAAATTACGATTTCGATTCACACCCCTATGCAATCTTCTCCAATCAATTCTTATATGATACCGATTCTGCCCTGTTTGCATTACTGTTGCATCAAAGCAAACACCCCAATTTCTCCATAAACTGGATGAAAAATTGAGAGAGCTGCATTACACCATGCAACAGAGAGAGGGGCAAGAAATAGGTGTTATAATAAGTTAAGTATATGTTCAGCATTTCTTGCATTTGGAAATGAGTCGTGTTAAAAGCCAGAAGTGTTTCCTTTCTGTCATACAAAGTTGATGTGACAGGGCCATTCCAGTAAAGATCTATACTGTTAGTCATGCAGCAGTGTGGAAATTCTGACTAATACCAATAACGGATATACAGCCGTGGAAAAAATTAAGAGACCACAGCACAAGTTTTTGTTTCATTCATTTCTCAATTTATGGGTGCGTGTCTGAATAATTAATTTTTTTCAAACTCCAACCTGGCTCTTCCCTGTTTGCCATTAATGGAGGGCTTCTTCCTTGCTTTATGGGACTTCAGTCCTGCTTCTAGAAGCCCGATACGAACTGTCCTAGCAGTGCACTTCACACCTGCACTTAATGTTTCCCATTGTTTTTGAAGGTCACTTGATGTCATCCTCTGATTCAGGAGAAACTGTTGGATAAGTTAATGGTCATCTATGGCATTAGAAAGTCACTTCCACTCTCTACCCTGGCTGGTTTCTGGTCGTTCCCATTGTCTTCTGCTTCATCTTGTTCTTGTGTACTGCTGTCTTAGAAATTTTGAGCCTAGATGCAGTGTAGACTTCTGCCAGCAGAATCAGGATTAAACCAGGATTTGATGCAGATTTGTTTAAAAATATAAAGTGGTCTCAATTCTTTCCACGGCTGTATTTCTGTCTAATATTGCAGACTTGCTGAGTGGGGTTGGGGGGAGGGGGGGATTGCTGGTAATGAAACTTGCCAGCACAGATTAGCAGAATTACAGTACATTTGGTTTTTTCCCCCCATACTCTAAGGGCTACATTTAATAATGCATTGAAAACATATCACAGGCCAGTACTTTGAGACCTCTTATAAGGGGTGAATGAACCAAAGAAATCCTTCGTCCTCTGCTATAGCTGACGGACTGGTGCCAGTATCTTTAGCTCTGGTGCTGCTAACTTTGAATATTGATAAGGCTTAAATATTGGCTGGCAGCATCGGCCAAGACCGAAGCATCTACCCAATGCCAATATCTTGACTAACAAATTTCGGCCGACACCAATATATCATAAATCTCTACATATTGTTTGTTTCATCTTCATAAAAACAGCATGTAATGCAAACAATTTTTTTAAATAAAAAAAAATAATAATAATAGTAATAATAATAATAATAATAATAATAATAATAATAATAACAGAGAAAACTACTGCTCAAGAAGCATGGAAGAAAATTGCAATTTTGATTGTGAATGGAAAAAAACAGTTTGTATTTCACCCAGAATCATGCAGGCCCACTGGATACCGCACAGTACGGACGGAACTGGCCTGGCTGGGACAGGAGAGAAACTCACCACATGTCAATGGCGGTGGTCTGGGTCTTAGTGCCCAGCAGCAACTCTGGTGCTCTATACCTAGAGGCAGAATGGGCATCGGTGTGAAGCAGGAAGGAGGGAAGGAAGAGGAGTGTGAAGATGAGCTGAAGCAGAGCTCACCACAGGGTCACCACCCTCGGGGTCATGGCTTTCAGGGGGATCCCATACAGCCGGGCCAGGCCAAAGTCCGCTGGACAGAGACATGAGAAACAGCATGCTCAGCATTTATAAATTTTTAGCAGTTGCAGAATGAGAATAGCTATATTAAAATCAGATCCCATAACTTAGTCCTCCTAGGGTTGCCAGGACAATTTAGCAGTGTCTCACCAATTTTAACACAGCCTTTATCTGTCATCAGCAGATTGGACACCTTCAGATCCCTGTGAAAGATCAGAGTTCATGAAAGAACAACACACTCATATCCATTATCCCCTTGAGTTCTAGAAGAATAGACCATTAAAAGGACAAGACTGGTCTGGGCTTTAATTTAGCACAGTCTGGAAGCTTTTCTCAGCTGTGTGTGGGTTCAAGTAGACCTTCACATCCCTGAGGCTCTGTAGCTGTGTGTGTTTGAACAAGACTATGAGCTGCGCAGCTTACCTGTGCAGGATGAAGTTGTGATGCAGGTAGGCCAGCCCTCGTAGCAGCTGCAGCACAATGCACTTCACCTGGGAAGATGGTGGAGTCAGACAGACGCACACACACACACACAGTCACACAAATGCACCCCCAATAACTATACACACGGACGCACCTGTGCTTCAGAGAACGGCGCCTGCATGTTCTCCAGCAGACTGGCTAGGTCCTGCTCACAGTAGCTCATCACAAGGAAGAGACTGAGGACATACAGGAGCACACAAACAACCACTGATTACAAGTCATCAACAATAGAACATAATAGAATAGAACAGAGATACTTTATTATTCCCATGGGGAAATTATGAGAGAGCAAGCTTGGGTGACACAATGAAGGGGAAACCACCTTGCAGTGTCCTGCGAGCTGGGGGTTAAGGGCCTTGCTCAAGGGCCCATGGACAAGTGGCTGTTCTGCTGAGGTCAGGCTCAAACCAGCGACCGTCTGATCGCAGGCACAGAGACTTAAGTCCCTCCCCATGTGAACACATTTGCATGTTCCTACCTCTCCAGGTGATTGCCCACCACAACCTCTTTCAGTTCCACAATGTTGGGGTGCCTCAAACGAAGTAGCAACGTAATCTCTCGCAAGCTGCTGATGGGGATCCCTGTCAACGTCATGAAGATTTTTACCACCATATCAAGACATCCTTAAGAGATCACCAGCACCCCAGGCCAGACAGAGCACCCTGCGAGGGAATCTGCTCACCATCCTTTTCTTTGTCCATCCGCACCTTTTTCAGAGCCACAATCTCATCACTCTTCGTATCTCTGGCTCGATCTGCATTCCAATCACAGCCGCGGGTTTATAAACCAAGCAGATCCCTTTCCCTGGATGAGCTGCACTTGGAGGCGTCTTTACTCACACACGATGCCGTAGGTCCCCTCTCCGATTCGATTCAGCTTCTCAAACTCCTTTACACTTCTGCAGGTCCCCAGCTGGAAGAAGAAGAGTCCAGCCGCCACAGCAACGGTAATTACATGAATACTTAGTGCTTCAATACAGAAATATCCGTCTGTGGATAGGGCTTCTCTGCTGGTCATGCAGTAAGGAAAGCTACTGCTAAATGACTCCACCAGAGTGTGCAACAGAGCCATTATCAATACCAGTTATTTTCTTCGTGCAGCGAGGCGATACGTTTTACTTTATGTCGCTGCTTGCATAAATTTACTTTTTGCAGCTCATGTTTACATTTTCGCTCACAGTGTCAGAAACTGTCACTTCAACATAGCAGTCGCTTTGACCGGATGCCTGGGTAAACATAATCCTCCATTTCCTGGCGAATTTGGTCGTGAAGGCTCTGGTTTGTCTGAAGCGGCGCTTACCCGGTCTTGCTGCGGCACCGTGAATGTGCCGCGGTGCTTCAGCGACCTCAGCTTGATCGGGTCCGGATCCATGTCCACCGTCGGCTCCATCGCCCCCTCAGCAGCATTCCCCCCTCCCCATTGGCTGGGAGGTTAAACTTCCGGAGTGAAAACAGTGGCACGCGCTTCCGACCTGGCCAACTCGAATCCTACCCGGAGTTTTCTCGACGTTAAACTATGCGTGCTTGCGGTGTATAGCAGTTACTAATACTTTAATACTGCTATACTTATAATACAATGGTTGGATAAGTATGCTCCGCGTCTCTAACAGGATAAGCGATAGGGAGGTGGACGTTATTACTGCATATATTGTACTGCTTTCCTGAACGGTGCTGCTACTGTGTATGACACTAGAGGGCACCGACACCATGGTTACCTTAAATTACTTTTACTCAGCAGACCTTTTTGTCCAAAGGAACATGAGAAAGCAGGGTCAACCAGTCCCTGAAGCATTCTGGGTTAAGGCAGTGGTTCTCAATCCTGTTCCTGGCGCCCCTCCCTCCAGAATGTGTTCGTTCCAACTCTATCTCAGTCAGGTTCAGATGATCCTTAATAGGCTAAAGCCGGTTTCAGACCGAACGCCGCGCGCCGCTCGGGCAGCTTGCGCGAGCACCGCGGTGGAAGATGAACTTTGTTGAACTTTGACCGCTGCGCGCTGTGACGCATTGTCGTGCGATCAATAGAAACAAGGCACAGAAATCGAAATGGTGGAAAAACTTATATTGTCCGTGTCTGAGTTCCCAGAGCTATATCACACAAGCGTACCATCGTTTTGCATGCGAAATATACATGGTCGCTACTGACCGTGAGCCGAAATGACAGGAGAGAGTTTTGAAAACCACGCCTACTCTTTGCGCACAAGCAGCGCGGCGCGGACACCGCTGTTTTTTTGAATGGGGCGCGCACAGCGCATGCCGTGTTCGGTCTGTAACCAGCTTTAGCCTATTAAGGACCATAGACGCCTGATTAAGATAGGGTTGGAATGAAAACATTCTGGCAGGTGGGGCGCCAGGAACAGGATTGAGAACCACTGGGTTAAGGGCCTTCCACAATGGTCCAATGGTGAAATTACTCTCCCAACCACAGGATCTGAACCAGCAACCTTCTGGTGATAGGCACAGGGTCCTCACCCACTGAGCCGCACACCACCCATATAAAGAATTGATTGGTCGTGTTCCATGCTTGAATCCAGGACCCTTGACACATCAGCATGAGCCACCCATCTCCTTAGCTGAATGCATAGAAAATATTGACTACACCAAGTGGTTCTCAATCCCGTCCCCGAAGAACCCCCTGCCACAATGTTTTCATTCCAACCCCACTTTATCGGGCTCAGAAGGTCCTTAATAGGCTAATAACAAATGTGGCAGGTTGAAAGCAGTGTGGGTTGAAATGAAAACCTTCTGGCAGGGGGTCCTCCAGAAACAGGATCGAGAACCACTAGACTAGACAAAGAAGTGGGCTTGTTCCAAAGCAAGTGTTCCCACAGCTCAAAAGGTCCAAATAACAGTGAAGCACAGCATTAAGGTCAAACTGAATAGGTTTTGAATGGCTGCTGTGGCTTTTGATCAGTGATTAGTTTTATAATCTCTGCACAAAAGCTGGTGTCACTGTGCTATAGCTTTGCATATGAAGCTGTCTTCTGGAGTGTGAGATGCCAGGCAGGAATTAACAACTCCAGACTTCAGACTTGATGGGGCATCTCTCTCCTGAGACACAAGATTAGCGCAGTCTGGTGCGGTGTGTGCCAGGTGATGCAGCTTCGAGGCATCCTGCAGTGTTTCACAACTGCTCAAGTTGTAGCACATATCTGTGTCTCATGCTGGCTCCTGTAGCTGTTTTGCTGTACCAGTGACCCACTCTATGCTTGTCGCTTTTGTCTGTATGTCCTGCCTTAGGAGGGAGGTCCCTGGTCAGAATGAGGCGTGTCTCTGCAGAATCTAAAAGCAACATCAGCTCATACTGATGCTGTGCCCCGTCTCTTCCTCATGGAGATGGCTGTAGTTGATGGTTCCATGTCTGCATTCAGTTGCAGTACCATTCTGAAGTGCCTCGGGCCGGCTCCTCTCACCACTCAATTTCCTACATGTATTTTTGCACAGCTTCTCAGCCCAGCTTAACTGTTACTGGTTGCTTAGTAGAGTATTACTGGCCCAGTCCTAGATAGTCTCTGGGTCCTGATAACACAGAGTTACCGTGTTTAGGGCCTGATAGCCAGAGGCGTAGGGACAGGACAGACAAGGCAGGCAAATGCCAGGGGCCCACAAGGGCGACCAATCACACAGTACATTGCAACTACAAATCTGCTTTATTTGTGTATTTTGTTTTTCACAGTGAAAATAAAGGATTTGTGTTTGTTAAATTATCTTTGTTGATATTATTCATTTAGACTACATGCTAAAATAATGGTAAATTTCACCATGTTGGGTGGGGTGTGTTGGAGGGCCCCATGGATTTCATTTGCCTTGGGCCCCCCAGTGTCCCTAGAATCACATCTGCTGATAGCACAGTCTTTCTGTCTCTGCTAATACTCCTAAAGATCAGCTGTGCCATCTAAAGTTCACAGAAGAACACCAGTGTAGGACACTTCTGATTGCGATTAGCAGAGACATTCATTCTGGCTTGTGCTGCTGGTTCAGTGAGAGTAACTCTACAGTATGTTAACTGGGCCCAGAGACTGTAAATCTGTGTTAAAGTGCAGTACTGTGTGAAAGTCTTAGGCAGAAAATTATGTTTAAATGACCTTCAAGTTTGTGTAAAACCAGTGCCGCCCCTGGCCAAATTGGGGCCCTAAGCAGGATTTTATTTTGAGCCCCCCCCCCACTGTCCCATTACAAAAAATAAAAATAAACCACTAACAATCTTTTCCTTTTCCTGTGCACTCTTTCCTAACAACTTTTATACAACGTTCTTAGCGGTAAATTATAAATTGAAGAACAGTCATAGAATACTAAGCACTTGTAAGTCGCGCTGGAAAAGAGCGTCTGCTAAATGCGGTAAATGTAAATGTAAAATGACTGTATCACAAAATGCCATTTAGGTTTACAACCCTGCGGTGTCAGATTACTCGTCTCTTTTTTTCTCTCTCCCGCCTTGGGCTGACTTGGTGCTCTACGCGCGCCTCATGGCAGCGATGCGCATCCTTTGCGCATTTGCAGAGAATGTGTCCCCTTGCAGAAAATGGGGCCCCCTATGGATCGTGGGGCCCTACGCACAGCGCGTGTTCAGCGTGTAGGGAGGGGCGGCACTGTGTAAAACAATGATATTACGTCTGTAGCTTAACGATTTCAAGCCTCTCCTATAATCACCGCAATATTTGCAGCAACCATCCAATACACCCATGTATTTTTTGGCTTGACCACAACCCACCCCCTATGGCTAATCAATATGTCACCGACTTTTAAAAACCTATTTAGTTCATTAAATAAGTGAACTGGTGGTGAAACTTAGCAAATACATGGAATGACTGGGGTACCCCTGAGCAGAGGGTTGAGAACTGAAGCGGTGTTCATCTAGCCATCCAGCAAGATATCAGTAACTTTTTGCAAAACAGAGGAAATGCTTGTTAATTTTTATTGTGATACTTTTAATTTGCATATATTCTAATGTCAAAATCTGTTTTCATTCTGAGCAAATATACACTTACTATTGAGATTAATGGCTGTCAGCAGTTCCTTTGACTGCCTAAGACTTTTGCCCAGTACTGTACACTGTCATGTTCATGAATTCAAAGCTGTAGGATATTGCCCAGGAGCTGAGTAAGCGTGTGTTTTTTTTTTTTCCCTTTTTTTTAAGCGTGTGTTTGAATGTGTGCCTGTGCATGCTGGGAATGGCCGTATGGCGCTTCCTGCTGAAGGCGGCTGTTTCTTACATGGGCTCTTTTTAGCTATAAACTCTTTTTTTTTTAATGGGCACTGGGTGTGCATATGCAAGTGCGTGCAGGAGAGAGATGATGTGACAAAAGCTTGAAACAATAAACATTCCTGAGCAGATTACACACGCGTGCACGATCACACACACACACACACACACACACACATTCCCATACTGGCCCTGAGTCACCCCTGAACTCTGAATAGTCTAAAACCACCTTTTTTAGCCCACACTGGGGGCCTGAGGTGCATGTGTATCTTAGGTGGGAGTTTTGGCATCGTAGTTGAAATTTGAGACTGTTGCTGTGACTCTGTGTTTTGATTTGGGGGGGGAGTGGGGGGGTTGGGTTACCAGGTGCAAATACTGATACTTCTATTCCTTCTCACGCACAGTATTTGGTTTGCTGATTGCGTATTAAGTTTGTGATGTGTGTTTAACAAATTGGGGACTCATGCCGAATCCTTTCTTACAAGTCTAAGCGTGAACTTCTGTGCCCTGTCAAGTTAGATCTTTTTTTTAATTTAAAGTCATTTCTTTATTTTTATATCAAACAAAAATCACAACCTACAGAGTTAGGAGAATGCATTAAAAACTGAGGAACTGTCGTGTGTCCACAACTCAGCAAGTACAGACAGCCATAAACATCCCACATAATACACCAATTTCACACCTTCAAAATACTCTTGGTGGAATGGCACAGGCTAGCCAGTACCTGGCATATAAAGCTGGATTATCTGACTGCTATCTGCTGTCTTCAGAGGTGGATCTTGAGATTGTACCCATATCATTAGGGATTGTGTTGTACTGTCATTTGCTGACAACATGTTCTAACAGTTGCTTAGGACGAAAGGGATTAGAGGCAGGCAGCAGAACTATGATGAAGGAGAAGTAAGGCGTCCCAAGAGCACAAGGAGTTCAGGAACGGAGGGTGAACTGGTGGCCAAACATTCATGGCAGGCAGACAGGGGACCGTTATAGGCAATGGCAAGAATTGTGAGCTGAATCAGGGCTGCAAAAGCACTACAAGGTTAGAAATACAAGTGTGGTGTTTGTGTTTAGCATTGAATGGAGAACAGAGAGTGAGCAATAGAGTTTTCAGTGAGGTGGATTGATATAAGGAGGCCAGACGGTAAAGCACTGCAGAAGTACAGCCTGAAGAGCAAAGGACGATGTTCACAAACGTGCAGAAGGAAGGGAGGCTGGACCCTGTGACCTAGTGGCCAGGGAAGTGTGCTTGTTATTGAAAGGTTGCTAGTTCTAATCCCCAACCAGCAAGGTACTGCTCCCTGGGTGCTAAATAATAGCTGCCAGCTACTATGTCACAAGGGGTTTAAATGCAGAGGACACATTTCATTGCTGTGGTGTGTCAACAATCACTTTCACCTTTAATTATCTGTACTCTTTTCCCTTGATGGGGTTAGGTTAGGTTAGGGCAGCTGTAGGCAACCCTGATGCTGGAGTGCCGGTATCTGATGAACCACACCTGACCTCAGGCAGATAATAACTCATCAGGTAGGATGGAAAACCCCCTGGGTATTGGCACTCTGGAACCAGGGTTGCCTATCCCTGGGTTAGGGTGGGGTTATGGAAGCTCCAACTCTGCTCCAGTGACCAGACTTCCAATACTGGTGCTTGTGAGATAAGAGGCTCTAAACCTGTATTAATGCAAGCTGAGCCCGTGTCTCATTCTGTGTCCGCAAACCACTACTATCTTTCTGCCTCTTGCCTTGACCCAGAAAATCTATCCTGGTTGTTGTCTTCTGTGAAGTGAGCTGCCCCCGCTGGTATTTTAGTGCGGAGGCAGGGGAGGAGATTGAGATGGAGGGGTTAGTACTTGTCATCTACCTCCGGTCGCAACCAGTTGGTGCAGAACCTGCACGGCTTACCGTACTCACCCCTTAATGTTTTTATGACTCTGGAGCGCTCAGTCTCTCACCTAAGAATATGTCGGAGTAGCTGTGGTAACGACTGGACTTGAGGTGGGCAGAATGGTGGCCAGACAGGAATATGATCAGTCATGAATGTAGCGACATCTCAGAACAGGGCCAGACTTGATGGTTTGATGGTAATGGCCATTGCTGATGTCACTTCCTGTAGGTGGTTGACGTTCATGATGTCACCTGTTGTTGGTGGTTGTTGTTCATGATGTCACTTCCTGTTGGTGGTTCCGTTCTCCTTTGTCTGAGCTGTGGCCTACACACATGGACTGTGAAGTGACAACTGGCCAAAGAGATCAGCACCAGCAAACTTGCCTCACTGCTGTATTCCTTTTTGTTTTTGCCAAATAAACTGCCCTAAAATCTCTTCTGGCCCTCTTCTTCCCTTGGGTGATTGTGCCAGTCTTGGTCCAGAGGGTATACGAAGCCAACTATGACACCTCTAAGTGATGAGTGGCAGGATGGTCTTGCATGTTGCTTCATGGGTGTCACCGCATGCCATGACTTCATCTGTGACTAACTAAGCTATTGTTCTCCAGGCTCCACCCAAAAGTTTTATTGGCTTCAGCCTGGAACTTCTATACCACACATTACCGATTAAGCAACACAAGTTAACGTTGCTAGGTAAATCTGGGCATGTTCCTTTCCTGTTCCTGCAGAATCTGTTTTTTTATTAGGGGCTATAAGGTTGTATTTTTTTAGCATAATTTTACTGTTTAGACTTAACTAGGTAGACCTGTATATTTTGAAGTATTAGATGGAACAACACAGAATTGTTTAGTAGCTTGGAATTGCTGGTCAATAGCTAAGCCTCACTGGCGACATAGCGATGGGGGAGGGTGAGTCATTGCTATTGTTATAGGAGTGTTGTAAACCTGAATCCCCTCATTGTGTTTGTCTGCCCATACATATCCCTTATTTGTATGCTGTAAACATCTTAATCTGGAGTGTACTGCTTGTTTTCTGTTACATCCTTTAATTTGTGTGTCCAGCAGCAGGAGCAATTTGTGTATGAACTGCAGCAGGAGCACGATAACGTGACCTAAGAATTTGGTTATAAAAAGGTACCTTTAACCCCTGCTGTATGAGCTGAAGGCTCCACCTCACAGTTTGTTCAAACTTCTCACTGCAGAATAAGACTCCTTTTCAAAATGTCCCAGGCTGTGGAGCGTACCACGCACGTGTCTGTCTGCCTCAGACTCTGCACGTTTTTTGCTGCACCTTCCTTCTTCCCTTCACATTGACTCTTAACCCCTTAAGGTCCCTTGTATGCACCAGTCATTCACATCAGTCATTAACATGGCTGTCTGTGGGTCAGGAGTATTATTCCGATGTTTAGATCAGCTAACAGTCCCACAAGTCTAGTGTTTCACAACTCTGGTATTGGCAGACATCTCTAGACCACTAACAACCTCACTACTGTGGGTACAGTGTAAATTTCAGTATACTGTTTAAACCTGGGAAGCTTAATCGAAGGGGACTTTATAAAGAAATTATATGTCATGTATGTCTTCACATGGGCTTTGCCGGTTAGGGTGACTCAGTGCTACTTGTTTTCTATTGGGAGCAGAACAGTAAACTGCATTTATTGGTTCCCATTTTATTAATGAACGTGCAGTATAGACATGTGTTTGGTATATCTTTATTCTAGATTAGTTCAGTTAAAGTCAGTGATAACTTCAGTCCGATGTACAAGGCCTTAGGCAGACTGAAAACCTGCACAGGCCATGGGTACAGCCGGATAAAGCCTATTTGTTGAAGTTATTCTGGTGCTGTTCTTCAGGAACATGGTGAGAAGTGTTTCTGTCCCTCTATCTTCCCTTCTTTGGGAAGCTGGTGTGATTTGTGCTTGATCTAAACTCTCTCTTCTGAGGCGATGGTCTTGAGGTCATCAGGACAGTTGATCGTATGAATGCTGTGGGAGGGGTTCCCCTTCTCAACCAGCAGAGCCACAGCCTGACCCAGTTCCAGGTGGCACAAGTAACCTGGTGCCTTGCGTTCAGTGGAGGCGACACCTGTGTTGATCCTCACCTGTACAGATGGGATCAGATCAAACTGGACTAAACTTCTGAAGTAACAAAATGTAAATAAGAGTATTTCCTTCTGCTATAAACCTTGTAATCCAACAACAGCAAATATTATTATTGTTGATGTTATTTACATTTTTATCTAACCAAGGTTTCTCTCATTCATTCAAACTAAAGTCTTATGTCATTTTAGAATTGCATTCAGAATTAAGTGAAGCAGAAATTCTGAGCACAAATAATGATCTGTGTGTGACACTGGGGTAATGCTGAGAGTGACTAGCAAGCTTGCGCTATTAATGAAGGATAATTACAAATTCAATGTGGGTTTTGGTTGGCTGGTCTCCACACAGCCCCCATTGATTGTGTTAATAACACCCCCTGGACTGAATCTGTGGAAACCTTATTATGTATCACCTGGTTGAATTTGCATGGTGTATCTGGGTACTCCTCCTGCAGAACCTGGCAGAAGGCCAAGGCACTGGCAGCTCCCACTGTCAGAAAGCCTGTTCCCGGCATCAGGAGCCTGTCTGCGGCACCCCCTGCAGGACCGCACGTTTCACTACATATGGGAGGCACTGAACCACTGATGGCAAGATGCAACAAATCTCACCGCACAATAAGCCCGCAAGCACACAAAAGTGTAAGCACTTACCAGTGATGAAGGTATAAGTTCCCTTGGGATTGTCTTTCACAAGAGGAAAGAAAGCCTTCCATGACACAAAGGTGCTGAAGAGCAAAGCATCCAGCACCTGTGGGCAGGGTGGTGGCGGTGGGGGAGATTAAAGCAGGGAGGATTGAAGTGCAACTCTTTCACATGGAGAGAAAGAGTTATGATTCGCTGCACATAATCGGCAGAAGGTTGTGATTCGCTGAGCACAAAGTCAGTAAAGAGCTTAGTGACAGAGAGATGGTGCAGATATTAAATGAACAGCAGGCTCACCCAGCGCAGTTCCTTGAGGTTTTGAGTGTGGGGGGCTCCACCCTGCCACCAGCTAAAGCCCAGAGAGGACACCACATCAGTCACCATCCCCATCCGTGTCAGCAGAGCCTGCTTCACTTGCTCCGCCCCCTCCTCTGATCCTGGACAGAGAAGGACAGGGGCATTATTCTGGGTGATAACTGAGGGTCTGTGCTGGAGTGAAAGAGGAGGTAGTGAGGGAGTGAAATTGACCTGAAGGGCGAGTGAAATGAATAAGTGAGGAATTGGTCGATTGTGACTGAGGGATTATGGGAGTAGGGAGGGAATTTTGAGTGATTGACTGCGAGTATGTAAGGGATTACTGGGGAATTAATGAACGATTGGGGAATCATGGCTGCCAGTTATACTGAGATTCAGTGAGATATTATGGAATGAGGTAATGTGGGGAAGCAAATAACCAAATGTCTCACCTATGTTCCCCTGAAGCGTAAAGAGGTTCTCTCTTCTGGAAGGGGAAATGAGCGCTTTTAGCTTCTCCAGCTTACTGGCATCTCTGGAGACAGCTACCACTCTGAACCCTGTACAGAAAAAGTCAGACTAATTCATAACCAAATCATTTAAACACACGAAGGATGCGTCTGCCACGGTTTGTAAACATACGCACGCGCTCATTTTAAGCAATTTTTAAAATGCTAATGTACTTACTTTTTATTTCGTCAACCAAACCTGGTTGTATTGATTCGTGTTGTGATCGAGCCACATATTTAAAAATGAAAACGGCTCTTTAAAACAAATACTCAGTCCGTTTCGCGCACTTCACAATAAATATCACGCCGGATTGCATGCTAGAATAGCTCATGTATTTATAGCTTAGTCGGTTTTTAAGACATTAACACCACGAAGATATCAAGATATCAAATTAATTTTTAGAGCTGAGTTACGGGCCCCACCAATATGAAATCATCACACTCCTCAAATATCTGAAAATGGATTTTCTGGAACCGCAAAGTCACCCGATGTCACGCTAACATTAGTTTAATATTTAAAAATTAACTATTAGGCTAATACATATTGTGGTTAGAGATTTCGCTGAATCACTGAACGGTGTCAGTGATTCAGGCTGGCCCACGTGAGAAGCCACACCCGAGTCCATGTGCTTTTCAGCACTTCCTGCATCGGGACAGCGCTCACGGCGAGGCGCTGAAATTGACCCAAAAGTGAGTTGGAGATAACCCGTGTAAAACTGCAGCCAGCGCCGCTAATTCCTCCGGATGAGTCATTAATGATTCAGCGTAAGATACACTGGTTCCTTTGTTAAAACCACGTTACTTGGCAATCAGAGCACTTCTCAGAAATTAAATTCCCAGCTCTATACGTTTTAAAACATTTACTGAATGTTAAAAAAAATAATATAATAGCTGGCCAAAACGCTTCTATTGAACCTACGCATAAGCTCAAAACTGAATTATTAAATTGGTGCCCTGAGTATATGATGAGTATATGAGCAATAGACATATAGATACTTTTTGAGTTTATATTTCACTTTTTCAGTAAATTAAGCCTGTGGGTTACTGAGGGTTTTGCAGGAATCATGAGACTATGTTAGCTGGAGAGTTGATGTAATGTAAAACTGACAGCATGAGGCCTCAGCAAAGGTTCCGGGGAGGATGGAGAAAGGAGCAGCCTGATGATTCTCAGTGTGTCTTAGGCGGGTTGTGAGGCCAAACAGGCTAATTAACATGTTGTTGAGCAGGGGCGGCCAATCTTAAATGGAAAGGGCCGGGGTGTGTGCAGGTTTTAGGGGTAACCTTTAGGCAGAGTTGGGTAATTCAGGTCCAGAGAGTAAAAGTCCAGACCGGGATTTTGTTTCAACCAACCAGTTGAGTACTCT
>JAODKC010000009.1:3835454-3858759 GCA_026777985.1 Mormyrops attenuatus
GGGTGTCAGACGGGCTGTTCGCCCAGGGCACCAAACAGGCTAGGACTGCCCCTGGGCGAGATCACTCCTGCCCTCTGGCTCACCCATGTCTACTTTATTTCTCCTAGTGAATTTTAAGAGAAACATATTAGACAAAATAGAAACTAAAACGAGGCTAAAAAGAGAATCACAATTTTGTCTCCCCAAGCAATACAAGAGCAGGCTATGAGCAGTAGAATTTTCTTCTACCGGATACCGTGCCCCAAATGCTGGATTTAAACAACTTTCAAATCTGCCATATAAAGGCCAATTCTTACTTCACTTTTCCACATGCACATTCAGTTGTGAACGAACAGAAGTAACATAAATTTTGTCTTTGGGTTGGGCTTACGACGGCTGCAGTTAATGTCTGCTTTGAATGAGTAAAATGATGCCCCAAAATGTAGTTAAATCATAACAGAAAAAGGCCGAGGCCTTTCTGTTAAATCATAATTGTACTGCAAGCCTTGCATGTTCCTTGAGGCCAATCAAATAGCAATGCTGCCCCTCACAGGACAATCAGTGTCACTACAACTGGCTAGGATTGGTATTAATGCACTTTCCATCTTAACTCAGTGTGACTTTTATACTGACTCACAATATGTAAAAAAGGGCTCTACTCACTAGTAATTAAGTAAACAGGTGATTCACAATTCTGCTTAAAGTGTGGCAATATGACCAATGATACCCAAATGGCCTTATTGAATTTTGTGTTTTCCTCTTAATTAAGCAAATTAACCGTGTGGTAAGTTGACTGTGCGTTGTATGACGCATAAAATCGGTGCGATGTATTTTATTTGCTAATGGAAAATCACCCATGGCTTTTTTTGCCATGTTACTTCCTGTCCCTTCAAGTATAATTTTGTTTTAGATGCACTGCAGTCACTCTCATACTCATCATGGACCAGTCTAACACATGGGACTTCTGACCAAAAGCAGTGGTTCCCCATGTGGTTCTGGGCCTCCGCTTCCTTATCGGTGTCCCTGGAAACATCACGGTGATCGTGGTGATACTTCGTCATTTCAAGCCGGAGAACTTCACCATGAAGCTGCTGCTGAACCTGGCCGCCTCTTTTTTTTGTGATTAACGTTTTTTTAAATTAGAAAATACACATATCATGAACATATAAACCACACAGTACAGTACGATATAAAGATTACAAAAGAAGCAGACAGTGACCACAGTCGATTACAGATAGCTGTTACAAAATGAGATTACGAAAACATGCAAAGCATTCCTTACATTACATCAAATTAAATGAAAAAGGGAGCGTCTTATACCAGACCTCTAAATTTAACCATGGATCTTTCGTTTTCCAAAGTCTTGAATGGACCGAGTCATCCAAGACCAAGCCTGGATGGTTTTGGGCTCGACCTGGCCGCCTCTGACATCTTGTGCCTCATCAGTCTGCCAGTGTGGATCTATGATCGTTTTTACGGCTGGAGTTTTGGCATCATAGGCTGCAAACTGATGATGTACATGGTCTTCTGCAGTTTGTATAGCAGTTTACTGACGGTCACCCTGATGAGTGTGCAGCGCTATGTTCAGGTTCTGTACTCCCAGTACTGGGTGAGATTGTGAGAGAACGGGCTGTTCTGAAGAGCTCAGTGACTTCAAGTATGGTACTGCCACAGAATGCCACCTTTGCAATAAGTCAGTTTGTGAAATTTCTTCTCTGCTTGATATTCCATGGTCACCTGTAAGTGGTCTTGTTGCAAAGAGGAAGTGTTTAGTAACAGAAACACAGCTGCGAAGTGACAGATCAGGTAAAGTAACAGAGCGAGATCACTGATTGCTGAGGAGATTACATAGTGCGTGTAAGTCACCAATGCTCTGTTAATTACTGCAGATTTCCAAACTTCCTCTGGGATTAACCCCAGTACAAAACTGGGAATTTCATGTAATGGGCTTCCATGGCTGAGCAACTGCATGCGAGCCTCACATCACCAAGCTCAATGCCAAGCGTCAGATAGAGTGGTGTAAAGCACGCTGCCACTGGACTCTGGAGCAGTGGAAACATGTTCTGTGGAGTGACAAATCACGCTTCTCTGGCAGTCTGATCGACGAATCTGGGTTTGGCAGATGCCAGGAAAACATTACCTGCCTGACTGCATTGTCCATCCATCTTCCAAACCGCTTATCCTACTGGGTCGTGGGGAGTCCAAAGCCTATCCCAGAAGGGCACGAGGCGGGGAACAACCCAGGATCGGTTGGAAATAGTTTGGAGAAGGTAGTTTTCTGTTCTAGCATGACTGTGCCCCAGTGCACAAAGCAAGATTCCTAAAAACATGGTTGGGTGACTTTGGTGTGGAAGAACTTGACTGGGCCGCACAGAGCCCAGTCCTCAACCCCATCAAACACTTTTGGGATGAACTAGAAGAGAGATTGCAAGCTAAGCCCGGGGGGCCTGGCTGCCGATGAACAGCCCAGTTTCCCACATATGTGTTCCCAGGTGTACATGCACTGCAACAACAGAAATAAATGACAGCGGCACAGCAGAAATAATTGCAGTAAAGAATTCACAGATGAATGGAAGGAACATGTTTTGTGGTGATTTAATTCAACATAGTCTGGGTGTCTTCAGCTGTATATATGGTAGGGTTAGGGGTGTTCTTTTCATCTTTTTACATGATATGCCGTGATGCTTTAAACAATTAAAGTTTAACGTGTCACAGCTTACACTGTGATAGGATATAACTACAGATTTTAACTGAACAGGGGGGTAGTCTTTATATGAACGTTTTATGTTAAAATTAAAACTTAGTCCTGTAGATGGAAGTTTGTTAGGTTCGTTGTTAGGGAAAGAAAGAAAGAAGCAGCAGTGTGTGTGTATGTGTATATACTGCATATATATAAAAGCACTAAGAGTGCTTAGAAGGACTTACATGCATTCAGGGCTTTTGGCCGTCCAAAGGGATTCCATCTTTCGGCCAGTGGGCAGCTCCGTACCATAGTAATAACAGCACTGCACTCAAACAACATCCATTCATGAATTCACCCATCCATCTTCCAGCTACTCCTCCAGCCCACAGTAGTAGGAATCAAACAACTGGATTAATTAAACAATTAAGCAGTAACTAATATTTTTCAAAAAGCCTTTTCTGTATGAAAGCACTGCACACTGTGCCTGCTGTGTAGTATTTTATTCTACAGTCCTACTTGTGAAAGTTACAGTTCAGCCTCAGACAGGAAGAAAGAGATCATTCTCTGCCTTGAACCATTTTGGATTATTGCAGATCAGCTTTCAGTTATTGTTCTGCTTTTCTCACCGTTTTCACACTTCACCTCCTGTAATGTTGCAGCTCAACTCCTCTGTTTCCAACTGCACCTTCTGGATCCATGGACCTCCGTCTCAAACGTTGGCTCCCAGTGTGGTTCTGGGCTTGTGCTTTCTTATCGGTGTTCCGGGAAACATTGTGGTGATCATGGTGATACTTCACAATTTCAAGAAGGAAATCTTTACCGTGAGACTGATGCTGAATCTGGCCGTGTCTGACTTTCTCTGCCTCGTCAGTCTCCCAGTGTGGGTGTATGCTCTGGTATATGGGTGGACTCTTGGTATTGAACTCTGTAAGTTTTTTTCCTATTTTGTCTACTGCAGTCAGTTTGTTAGTGTGTGGACAGTCACCCTGATGAGCGTACAGCGTTATATACAGATTCTCTACTCCAAGGACAGAATCTGGCTGAGACTGCGTGGGACCGTGGAGAGGGTGCTACTGCTCAGTCTGTGGATTGTGGCTGGTGCCCTCGCTTCTCCTGTCATCTTCTACAGCGATGCCGTGTGTCGGAGAGATCGGCTGAGGTGCCAGAAAGCAACCAGCTCGGAAGCTGAGAAGGTGGTGCTTCTTCTGCTGGAGACTCTCTTCGGCTTTCTCATTCCCTTCTTCATCATTGTCGTATTTTATCTCCGTCTTCACAAGAAATTAAACCGGCATCCTTTATTCCATAATGAAAGGACCACTAAGCTTGTTTCCAGGATTATTGCGGCATTCTTCATCTTCTGGATCCCTTTGCATACCATCAATATGGTGGACATTACGTCAGTTTTACTCAGAACGTCTAACCCAGGTGCATATAATAACTTAAAGACATTCAGAAGGATAAGCGGGGACTTTTCCAAAGCTCTGATATTCATCAACTGCTGTGTCAACCCCTTCCTGTACACCTTTGCCTCCAGAAATCTTCGCCGAGATTCCGGTCAGTCTGGGTCGGCGTAGAACGTCTGCATCTGCAGTTTTCATTATACGAAATTTGACATGGTCTTTTATCGGAAATGTTTATTGCTTTTATTAATGTTTAATGGATAATGAAGCTAATTCTGTCATGATTAAATACCATGCTACCGCAAGGACAAAGCCTGAATACCTTTGCATTTTAATTCATTAGAAATGTATGTTTAAGATGTAATTTTCATCAAGGACATTTTAGTGTTCTGTTCCTTCCCATTGTTCATTATCTATCACTAGCATACGTGTAATTTACTTCCTCACGCTCTTTTTGTTTTTTTATATCACGAAACTGCTTTGAGGAGAATTTTTAAAATACTACTTCAAATAAAGAAATACTTCAGACTCCTGTTTGATGTCCAGCAGAAGCTCCCAGTAGACTATGAGCACAGTCTGCTGTATATTTCATCTTTAATAAACTGAGTAAATGTGTAAGACTGTTGTGTTCATATAACTTTTTACGTCTCTATTTTCAGTTGTATAATACAAAGTTAAAGCGTGTAACTTAATGTAGTTTTTTAAATTAACAATGACAGCAGGGTTAGATCGCTGTTGGTGTTGGTTAGATTGTGCTAGAGCCGCAGAAACTGAGCAAATGCATCTAATTATTAAGCCTTAAAACAGGGCTGGACAGGCAACAAAAAGCAGTCCAGGAATTTTCTGTGAAGCGGCCCCAATTCCTGGGGACATTGTACCACCAGCTGGCACACCGGGACGTTTCCTGAACTTCCCGATGGTCAGTCTACGTCTGTCTGAAACTGTGAGTTTTCGCTGAGGGTTAGGGGAAATGACTGGCACTCTGTACCAGTGAGCCGGGTGTGAAACCTCAGTGGCCAATCAGAATCAGTAATTATTAAACTCACACACACATTATGTAGGCGCAGGGGGCAGTGTGTCAGAGTGTAATTCAGGGTCACACATAGGTAGAGGGGGTAATACTCTGAGCAAGGACAGGGGCGTACGAAATTCTCTGGGGCCCCTAGGCTGACATGGGTACAGAGGGGGCCCTAAGAGGGCCATTTGACCTATTTTTTTGGAGCCAAAAAAGAAACTAGAGGGAATTAAAAATGACGGATCACCAATAATCTACTAGTCAATGTGTGGGGTGTCAGTGGTGAAGCTTACGGATCAGGCTTGGGGTGGGAATGCTGTCAGTAAAATTTGGCGATCGGGGGGAGGGGGTATCGCACGTTTAACTGTTCCTTCTTTTGCCGCGGGCCTAGGTTGGTATTGAATCTCCATTTCATTTCACAATTTGTCCACCATGCTAGCAGGATAGGATCAAGACACTGGAGATGAAATTTTAATCTTTGCGTTTTTTTCTTCTTCTGTTAGGCTATTTTGTTCTGGTTCACTTGGAAGTGAAATAACTGGTACTGTTAGTGTGAAAAAGAAGTTTGGTAGCATGAAGCCTCAAAGTTGTAATAATCTATTACAGCCAGGAAGGGAGGCAACTTTGTCTATATTGAGAAGAGTCGCTAAAAAAGCACGTCGCTATAATTTAAATACTCATACTATCTTACATCCATAAATGTAACTTCTGGAAATTCTGTCTTTGTAGGCACCCTAGTTTTTGGGGGAACATCAGAACTTGCCTGTGCTTGCTGTAAAAGCAGTAAAAACACGAGTTTTAATAAAACTGACAAAAATCATGCTGTCCTTCATTATACACACATGTAGTTAGTGTTATTTTTTAACACGTTTTAGAGTGTACTGTTTATTTGAAAAACTGGATTAAATGTTGTTCAAGTTATTCATATTAAACATTCAAATGAGAATAGATTTTTTTTAAATAGATGGCTGGTAATGGGGTTTTAATATTTTGTGAGTATTTCTGGTTCGAACAATTTTCAACCCGATGGAAATGTCCTTGAGCAAGACACTGAACCCCGAATTGCTCCCAGTGAGCAGGTTGGCGCCTTGCATGGTAGCCTCCGGCACCGGTGTGTGAGTGTGAGTATGAATGGGTGAATGTGAGGCAATTTGTAAAGCGCTATATAAATGCAGTCCATTTACCGTAGTTAGCACATAATTTTGGGTCCTGGGAAAAAAAAAATGTCAGCATCTTCACTTTATTGTAACTTTGAAAGACATTATTTCAATTATTTATATAACTGTAAAAACATTTTCACTTTCATGTTCAGTAAAAAGTATGTCAGAAAAAAGAAGTCCTGATATTGCAACAAACACCAAATGAGACCGGATCAAACAGGAAATGCTCAGACATCACATGACCCATAAAACCGCAGACATACATAATTTTCTGTTGCTTTCGCAGTGCTGGTGGAAATAAGTCACATGACCCTATCCATGCAGAAAGTCTGTATGTTCATTGTTCACTGTATGTTCACTGTATGTAATCATTGCTTTTTCCTTTAATCAAAATATATTCAGCATATATTTTTCAGTTCTGTACTGTACACTATTTTGATAACCATATTTTAAAAACTGAAGCACCTGTATTAGAATGGGATACTAGAAATGTACCCTGCAGTGCCATTTGGATCACATGTCCTACATTACAGCCTGTCCAAAGAGTCGGAACTTCTTTCATAGCATAGTGTTAATGCGGTATTGCAAACATTTCTGACCTGTTCTTTATGTTCAGCCCGTGTTTTCAATCTGTCACACTGTTACCTGTGACTCACTGGTGCAGTGACAACGTGTGTGGAAATGCGTTTAAATGTGCACACATCCTGTCCACCTGCCACGGCTTCCTTTCAGATTCGGTTTGCTGTGTCCAGCCTCCAGCGAGTACCAGTGTGTATCCTGTCACATTTGCGGCCTGACTTATTCCAGTCAATACAGATTACAAAATAACATCGCCTTGCTTCTGCATGTGACCAATCAGCAAATTTAACAAAACCAGGTAATGTTATTTTGAAGACATTTCTATATGTCTGTTATTTTGTTTCAGATGTATCATTTATTGTGAAACTGAAATATAACTTAATATAGTTTAACTGAGTGCACATACAAAAACACAAATCTGCCTCATGCCAACTCCCTGCAATAGCCCCCCCCCGCCCCCCACCCCGGCCAGCAAGGGGCAGCCAAGGAGAGGCGGACTGAGGGATTTGCAATGTCTCATGAGAGTGCTTACCACTCAGAAGAGTTCTGTCCGAATTCGGGAACAGTACTGCAACCTGAAACACAGGCTAATATGCAACATTACATTAATCATGTAGAAGAGCAAGAAAAAGTCTGGGGGGGGGGTGTGTGAGAATGCACGATGACCGTTCTAAGGGATAATCATAAAATATCATTAAGCATTCTGACTGTTGTTACTGTGAAAGTCGTTTGCATTGTAATATTATTGTACAGTGTTACTGGGACCGCCCCTTTGATTCCGATTTTGCCATCTGGATAAAGACTAAGAATTCTTCCTAACTGTGGCACTTTAATTAGCACAGACTCCCTTTAAAAATGATTATGACTTAAATCTTATCTTGATGTCAGTCTCAGCTTCATCTCAGAGATGAACTCGTTTGTTTTTGTCTGCATCCATTTTCCAAACAAAAATGCACATTTCAATAACGTATCTGCCCAAAATGTAGCAAGAAACTGGCTTGGGATGAGTTTCCTGAACATATACTTACATGTCACTGACCCTTGGGTTTCAAGTTCTACAATAATGATACAAATCATCACTTTAATGATAAAAGTGTAGCTATCGTAACAATAATTATAAAACTGTATAATCTAATAAACAACATTTCGTTGCTGAAATCTGGTTTGCCAAAACATATAGGTTAGTTCATTTTTTAAAAGAAAGATATTTATAAAGATTATATTACAACCATTGGCAATGTTCGCCCATTTTTTCCTTTTTAAAATAAAAACACTTCTTTCAAATTCCTTTTTTTGTCCTCTTGGGGGCGTGCCGGTGAGGGGCTCTTTGTACATCCGGTCTTCTAGGAGCTATGTCTGTGAGGAGCCCCTTGTGCATTCTGTCCTCTAGGGGGCATTCCTGCAAGTACCTCTTTGTACCTCCTGCTCTCCAGGAGAGCACCTGAGAAGGTCTCTGTGTACTTCCTGTCGGGGTCCTGCCCACAGGGGGCATGTTCCTGTGTCCAACACATGGAGGGCACACCCTTGGTTTGGGGATGGGCTGGGGTGTTGCGCCCCATTCACATGGTGGCCAACTGACCCAGGACCAGGCAGAACTGCTGTGTGCAGGCAGCTAGCTCTCCCACCCGTTCCATGGTGTCCCGAGCAGCACTGGGAGATGGGTACTGTAGGGCTGCAGTCTTGGTGCTCGTCACAATGTCCTTCAGGCGCTCGCAGAGCGCGGCACTGTGATGCGCGGCGTGGGCACGGATCTCGGGGGACTTGGCCTGCCGCGACAGCGTGTCGCCGATGAAGACCAGCTTGTGCGCGCTCAGGATGACGAACTTGCTGTGTGCCACGAAGATCTTGGGGGGCTGGTTGCCACTGATAGAGGAGAAGAAGGTGTCCACAGCACTGGTCAGGGCAGTGACGTTGGACTCACACTGCTCCAGGTAGAAGAGCAGCAGCTGCCGGTCGCCCATGCACAGCTTGCTCCGTGTGGGCGGGCATTGGCTGGGCGGAGTCCAGCTGCTCAGGTCGCTGTTGATTGGCTGAGTCACTTCCTGCTCCAGTTGCTCAAACTGCTTCAACTGTCCAGAGAAGAAAGTATCAGTCGTCAGTTTTACTGTCACTAATAGCTATATTCTGCACATTATGTGACAGTCTTCTAAGCAAACAGAGAGACAGGCTGACATACAGACATAGACACACACACACGCACACACGCACGCACACACACACACCTGCTGCTGCTGCTCTAGCTGACTTTTGTTATTCCAAATGCTGTTTCCTTTTTCTGACTGCTGCCTTTGGCTCTTCTCAAACTCCTCCTTTCCCTAAAAAAAACACAAGGAGACTGATATTTACAGCTAAATTAATGTGCCCCACTCTTTAAAACCACTGAATAAAAAAACAGACAAATTAGAAAAAAGATTAAAAAAACTGAAACACAGTGAATTGTGATTTTCATAAAAATCCTGCCAGCAGGTGGGGCTGCTGCCCCACAGAGGACAGTCTGCCAGTGAAGCGCAGCTCAGCTTTGTGTGTCGGGACTTGGGAGGATGTTTCCCATATGTCATACCAGGCCTGGTTATTCATCATTTATTATATCGGTGGCCTGGGACCCCCGCTTGTCAAATTTCCCCAACTGGTGGGAGGGTGGGGTGGGGTTGCTGACCTATCCGTGTCTTTTTGGCAAATTTTCCCGGCCCATTATGGACTGGGCCATGTTTATTATTATTATTATTATTATTATTATTATTACACAAGGTTGTTGAAGGCTGAGGCACTGGGCAGCGTACCTGCAGGTGGACATAGTCATAGTCCTCTATCCTGTCATCATTAGTGGGCAGTAGTCTGTCCAGTCTCTCCTCCTCGGTTGCGAACTTGGGTGGGGACGGTAGGGGGCGTGACTGGATGTTGGCCCGCTCTGGCCCGGCCATCTGACCAGCTGCGATGCTGTTGCCGGGGTTCAACTGACCCAATGGGTCTGCAGGTGGCGGCCGCTGCCTGGTCCGCCGGAAGAGCAGCGCAGCGTTGCCGTGTAGGAAGGATGCCAGCTGCTTGGTGTCGTCCGGCAGGCTCCTCAGACAGGCGACCAAGCGGTCCAGGTCCTCGGCACCGGCAGCGCTGGGGGCGGGTGGCGAGGTCGGGGCCAATCCCACGCGTTCCAGCACCTGACTGTGCATCGCCAGGCCCTGGTACGCCTCCTCTATCTTCTGCACCTGCTTGTTCAACTTGGCCTGAAGCGTGCGGTCGGGTGCTTGGGCCGCGTTAGCCACAGCTCCGCGGGCGAACTCCAGCAAGTCCCGCATGGCGGTCCGAGCCCGCTCCGCCGCCTGCCGCGCCCCCACCAACCCGGCCTCCGTGCGTTCGGCCCCTCGCCAACCTGCGCTCACCAGCGCCACCAGCAGGGACACGGAGCCCTCCGCCGCCTGCTGCAAGCGAGCCAGCCGCTCCATTGCGGGCTCCACCTCCAGATCGAGCCGGGCGTCGGCGGGCTCCTTGACGGGGACCGTGTCCAGGGAGCCACCCGACACAGTGCTGCGTGCGCTGCCCGTGCTGGAGCCCGACAGTCGGTTGGAGCCGATGGACGGCTCGTCTGAGGGACCTGGGGCCACGTCACGGACCACTTGCGGTGGAACATCGTAAACATAGTCGCCGCCATCCTCACCTACGGCCGCGCGCTCACGAGGGAAGTCATAGACATCCGTGGCCAGTTGCGCTGTTTCGGTCTGCCTCAGACTCGTGGGGATGTCGTACACCTCCTGGCCAGAGGGGGCGCTGAATTCCATGATGCGTTTGACCGCCACTGATGGGGGCGGGACATCATATACCTCCTCAGCATCTACTCTAGGAGTCTGAGACAAGGCCAGCTTGTCCTCTAGGTCCTTCTTGACTTTGGCAAAGTTGGGCGGTACATCATACGTTTCCTCACTGTCGGGGCCTTCAGAGACATCTTTGCTGACAGTAGGGGGGATATCGTACACCTGTTGGGACATGAACTACATCAAATACTGTTCTGTGGTGCAGTGTCCTGTTGCATAAAGTGTGGTGTGTAGTTGCACATTTAGCCTATAGTTGCATTGTGACAAATTGGCGTATGTGTATTTAGGTTCACACCGTTTTTTGGGAGAGCAGGTGGCTCTTGTCCACACTAGGGGGTGTGTCATACGTGTCCTGGTTGCCCTCCCACCTGGGGGGACCTTTCACTGCCATGGGGGGGGTGTCATATACCTGAGGCATGAGGGAGAATTTAGACGATAGGCTGTGTGAAATAACTGATACTGATACAATTTAATTACTTTATACGTTGTGTAAGTCCTACATCAACTAACACCAAGAGATGCAGCCTGATCGATAGGTGGAGAAGAAAAGTGTAAACTGGTCAAGAGGATCAGCATAAAGTATTAGTGGAGAGGATCGGTGTAGTGGATCAGTAGAGAGGATTGGTATAAAGGATAGTTGGAGAGGATCAGTGGAGGGGATCAGCATTAAGGATCAGTGGAGAGAATCGGTGTAATGGATTGGTGGAGAGGATCAGCATAATGGATCAGTGGAGGGGATTAGTCAATGTTCATGTAGTAAGACATAGGTACATATGCACACAGGACACCACTGACCAGGTAAGAGGACTGTTCATCCCTACCTGCTGGTGTTGCTGATTCCGTGTTGGTGGCACGTCATAGATGTCCCCGGACTGGGACAAGTGCCGTGGAACATCATACTCATCCTGCTCCACCTTCCCCGTGTCATATATGTAGACTTGTCCCACACGTGTGGGGACCACCACCTGAGGAAGCAAGCAGAGATCAGACAGGATGCTCAGTGTCTGCGCATCAGGGCATTCGGGGTCTGTGCATCAGGGCGCCCAGTGTCTGCGCATCAGGGCATTCAGTGTCTGTGCATCAGGGCGCCCAGTGTCTGCGCACCATGCTCCTGCAGCCGGTCATATTCAGAGGTGAATAGTTCATGCTCAGAAAGTATAAATGCAAACCAGGATTTTGTTGAAATACAAGCAGCTGGGAGAATTCAGGAAGAACAAGTGCTGAACTGGGCAGCTGTGTGGTGAACTGGTGCTTTTGGTTTGCTGCTCTTTAACGCTGCTTTGCCCTGTCATATCTGTTTCTGCTGCTTCCCTCATGGTGTTGCATCTTGCAGTCCTGCATCTGAAGAGAACACCCCAGAAACCAGGGCCCTGCCTCTAAAGGCCGCCTCTAGTGCTGGTGACATATCTTCAAATCATCTTAGGGACACCATGAGCTGGCATTCCTATAAAGGTGCTCATTTGGACTGTGATAGGGAGAAATTCCGTAACCCTGAAAAGCGCCCACTTGGTACAGTACCTAGGGTGCCCACCAGATGGAAGCAAAGGGGACACCTACCAGAGACTTCGCCATTCATCAGAACTGGTTATTGTTCCATCAGGTAACCTGTCTCTTGTTAGGTATCATCCCAACGGTTTCTCTGTTGGTTAAGCAGCACTGTATTTATAAACTTACTCAATGTAGTGCTGAGCATTTTGAGCATCGTCTGGCCAGATTGCTGGGTTCTGCTCATAAAGAATGGTGCATCTGAGAAACGCAATGAAATGAGTAAAAGGAAGGTAAGGAAAATAATGTACACTGATTTTTCTCAAGACACAGTCACATCCCCGCTATGAACATGCAAATTGGAGTTGCCTCCCAAAAGGCAACCAATAACCACCGGCCCTGATCTAGGTAGCAAACTCCTGGTGGTCTATCTGCCCCCTGCCCCTCTGTCTATGGCAAATCCTTCAGTCGGGGGACACCCCAGCGAGGTGTGACCGCCCACGTGCTACCATCTGTCCAACTGCTGTTCTTTTACCTCGGGGGGGGGGGCGGGCTTAAGAAGTTGCAGTCCCATCAAGCAACGAATAATGCGTATGGAAATAGTATAAATATGAACCAGTAAGTCTGAATGGATCTCCTTTTCGGATAAAGGACACAGACACTTGCAACTTTATGACTGTGCTCTCTCCTCAATGCTGATTCAGGTCTCACACACACACATACACACACACACACACACACACACACACAGCAGATGTGTTATGCTCTACTATATGGAGTCTATGCAGTCTGCAGCTAATTCTGCGCAGTGAGCTGGCAGCCAAAGTTGGACTGCTAGCCAAAAAGGTTGTGAAGGCACAAGTGTTCAGCCTGCTGGCTCAGTGCTGGGGGGTCTTTCGGGTCAGGGGGCTGCAAACTGAGAACGACAGCTGCAGACAAGCTTCTAAAAATGTCACCGTCACCTAAACTGTGCCGCTAATTAAATTCTGCTGCAATCTTAATTATTTCAGCTCCAACCAGCAGTGGGAGACCTCATCTCCCAGGGCAACAGCGGCGCCAGTGATGGCCGCGGCCCACTGGGGGTGTCAGGACAGAAGGAGGTATTTGTATGCCAGGAGAACTCACATAGAGCATGTCAGAGTCCAGGGGGCATGGAGTTTTCATAGCAACGATGAACGGCCCACACTTAGCAGTCAGCCACAATTAGCGTAGCCAAGCTAACGTAACAGATTCACTGCCCTGCAGATGGCAGTGTGTGTGCCAGGGGAATGAGCCGGTCAGTCCACAGACAGCCTACGAGCCCAACGATTCTAGAATTTATTTACTCAGGAGACACTTTTTAGAATCTTAACTTATTTACACAAAATGGATATTTTCCTGGGGAAATTCATCTTAAGAACTTCACCCAATGATACAATGGCAAAAATCTACAATTCAAACCTGGTACCACTGGTTGTCATCATATTAAAGTTTGTTAGTTAATCCATTTCTTGTATAACACTGTATTCCTGACATTATTGCACACCATTAGTACCATTAGTACCATTTTTATAATAGTTTCTGAAGTTGTAGCAGAGTACAGACTGGGAACAGGACATCCGCCTTGGTCCAAACTGCTTGGAGTTCCCAGAACTGTTAAATCCGTGCCTGTTTGATGTCAGCGGTCGGTAGATAGACCCCAGGATGCAGGTGGCTCTTTGTGGCCTGCTAATGGTGGCCCTGGCGGGGGTAATGACAGGGCAGGCCCCCTCGCGTGGCGGCCCCTCCCACACGAACCAGCCGCCAAACATCCCTGAGCCTTGGTGGAGCGGGATTTGAGCCTGTACTGACCTGCTCACACCGGCTGGTGACGGCCACCTCTCCCCTCTGTTCACCGTTCCTCAAACACTGAAACACAGGTCTGGGCTTCTCGCCAGCTTCTGAACCCTGCTTTTCTGGTGTTACCCAAACACTATTCACCCAAAGAGACTGACAGTTTTTTTTTACAGCTGTTTTTTTTGTACTGGAGTAAATCTGTTTAAGAATCATCTCATAGCTTTCTGTCAGGGGAAGTCTGGCGTTTGGGTCACCATGACAGGTTGAGGAAGGTTTTTAACCGAAACACTGTATAACCAGCCTTCAGGATATAACCCTAACCCTGTAATTCCAGCACGCAGGGTACAACCCTAACCCTGTATTAACAGCGTGCAGGGGATAACCCAGACTCTATATTACCAGCCTACAGGATATAAGCATAACCCCATAATACCAGAATGCGAGTTGGTGCATCTGTTTCCATCCATTTGCTTGCAGAAATGAGCTCGCAGAGTTCGTCATAATGACACGGTTTATTGGTGCAGGTTCCAGGAGTGGATTTGATGTTGAATCCATGAACATGTTTAAACTGAATTTCAGGGGAAGGATTAGCCAGCTTTGTGTACACTCAGTTGAAACAAGAATAGGAATGGCAGGCCTGCTGTGGTGGTGAGTCATGTGCAGTTGCTGTACCCATGAGCCGGCGTGCCCGCCCCCCCTTTGATACGGGGTCAGTGAAGTGACCACAGGTCGGTCGCCAGCTGCTCGCCCCACAGGCTTGGCATGGCGAGCAAAGAGTAGGGCCTCCCGTGCTCATCTTCAAAGGCACAGCCAGGGCACCCATCCATGAGGACGGCCAGCAGGGGGCAGCAGCTCGCAAGCAGTTTCCTTATTGGTCTATCCAGTCAGCACACTGAAGTAAATCGATAAATGTACATATAAAAAAAAACATTTTGTGTATGTTAACGACCGGGTGCATTTGCCCGAATCCTGAAATTGACCTTCGACTCACGGTAAAACCATAAATGCCCTGCCAACTAAATCAATGGACACTGTGCTGCGGGGAAAATTCAATAGCTTCATGAATAAAACATGAATAACCATCAGTCATTTCAAATTAACTGGACATCGCTGCCTCTCCGTTCATCCATGCACTGGTATCTCTGCCAGAATCACGGCAAGGCTAAATGGCGTTTAGAGGCTGATGGGCCGCATGTCAATGCGCTTCAGCCATCACCTCCAGGGCTTACTTTTGCTGCATTCCATTTGAACTCGGAAGTCGGAATTTCAGAGTTCCTACTTGGAAATTTAAACTGCAACAGCCCCCCTAAATTTGGAGTACAACCTCGGAAAGTCAGTGAAACCGCTGCAACCCCCAACCTCAGAATTCAAAATGGTTACACCATTCATCAACAGCAGTGAAAGCTATAGTTCTATACTGTTTATTAGCACTTATGTCTTATCTGTGGCTCATTAAATTGGTCGAATGCACAGTACTGTCCAACCGCTATCTGTAGACATGTGGCTGTGGTGTTTGTATGTGCAAAATACAGAGTAATACGTCATTATCAACTGGTATTGCTAACAATGGCTATCAATTAACCTTGCTAGAAATGGTATTGCTAAATGGTCTTCCGACTTGTTATACCGGAAGGTGGTTATCTCGGTTGTGACGTCATTCCGGGTTCCGACTTCCAACCTCCGAGGTGAATGGAAAGCAGCATTTCTCTCTGGTCATAGGTGTCATTTTGCTTGCACAAGTTTGTGGGTAATGTAGGACATGTAATGTAATGTAGTGACACATAACAGCCCGATGGACAGTGTGTATTCAGGCTCAATACCAGTATATGGAGCTTTTACCAGTTTGGGAATGATATACTGTTTGCGCTTAGTCAGTCAACTGTGGACCTTCCTTACCTTTCCTGGAGGAATTGGTAAATTCCAGGTCCTGCTCTCAATGGTGGAGGGTATCTGGTAAATGTCCTGAGTCAGATTCATGGAGGGGGGCACCTGGTAGACATCTTGGGTCAGACCCGGCCCCCCTACACTGATGGGCACCTGGTAGACATCTTGCGGAGAGCTCCTGGAGATCTGTGGCACCTGGTAGATGTCCTGTCCAGAGGTGGGATACAGGCCTTGTGAGGCAGACTTGCTGTGGCTGGGTGGTAGCATGTAGATGTTGTCCTGTGGAGTGGAGACAGAAGCTGTACTTGGAGTGCAGGGGGCAGGGTGCATAGCTGTGTACTGGGATGACGGGTGGGGCTTGCTGTAGGCATTGTGGGGGAGGGGCAGCTGGTTCGGGCTCACGGTGGGCGGGGACTGCTGCTGCTTGTCGTACATGCCCACCAGGACCTTGAGGCGGTTGCCAGGAACAATGCCCTGGCGACCATGCAGCGAGCAGAGCCACCAGCCATCCAAGCCCTGCGTGTTGCGCTCCAGCACAGTGAGGATGTCGCCCTTGCGGAAGGACAGCTCATCTGGGGACTCTGCCGAATTATCGTAGAGGGCTTTGGCCAGGATATTCTGCAGGGGGCGACAGAGAGTAGGAAAACATTTCATAATTCTTCTCGACGTGAATGAGACTGGAGAATTTATCCCTCTTTCGAACCAACAAACAACATTACATCATACACACACCTCCATCATCACAGACCAATTCCTGCCCCATCACCACAGACCAATTCCCACTGTTTCATGTCTCACACCCATCGCAGGGAGCCTGTCCTGTCGCTCCAGTTGGATGCGGCCCCACATGCTCCCCGCCTTGCGTCGGATCACCAGCCTCGCTCCTTCTAAACACTCACTGCCAAGTGGCTGGGTGCTGTTCAGCTGCTGTTTCCAAATCATATGCATGGAAGACCCCAGTCATTGTCTGAGCCATGAAACACCCAGCAGGGATGGAGGCGTCTGTCATCGGACACCTGGGCGACACCACCATGCGCGCATTGATTCACGCATATAAATTGCAGATGAGAAAACATCAGACTGACACATTTCCGTGGTACTTTACCGCTTCTTAGACAGCGCCTGTGTTGAAACCCCTCATCTGTGACATCACACTCCACACGGGCCTGACATCATTCAGGATGCATCTCCTCCACGGATCCACCCAGCTTCCCCTGCTCTGCCCTGACCCTCAGGCAGCGCCCCTCCTGATCTTTCCAGGAAGCTCTCAGAAAATTATGATAACCCATTCAGCCCCGACTGCCAGCCAAGGAACAAACGTTTGCTGATGTCCACGTCACCCCAGAGAAACTTACTGTAAGGCAAACGCACACACATGGCCATACTGGGTGAATGCGGGTGGGAAGAGTTTAGCCAGGCTTGAAATGGGAACGGAACCCTTCACGTCATGTTAATGTCACACATAAAAAAGGAGAAATGCAGCATCCCTGTATAACGCTGATTAAAATGAAACAGCAAGACCTTTGTCAGGTAACACTAATACAAAGAACCAAAGAACAGAAGGTGTACAACATGACTTTGGAGGGAAATGATGAAACGGACCGAGGCAGTGTGGGAGGCGCCACTGGGGTGGGGGGGGGGCTTTCAAGGCAGTCGTCTGAGGCCCACAGCAATGATGTCATTGTAATGTCTGCTCCCGGGAATGGGGGTGGCTGTGTAACTGTATAGTCTGCACCCCCTTATCCTGAGCCAAAGAGAGATGGATATGATGCAGGGCTGGGGGAGGGTTACTGTCATTGGCCTTTTAGAGGACACCCTGACACACACACACACACACACACACACACACACACACAGAGTCCCACACCCTGACACACACAGCCAGACCCACACACACACACACACAGAGTCCCCCACCCTGACACACACAGTCAGACACACACGCACATGTACGTAGACACACACACACACACAGTCCCACACTCTGACACTCCAGCTAGACACACACACACACACGCTTGCACGCCATCAGACACATAGCCTCACTCACTAACACACGCACATACATGTAAACACACAACCTGGGGACCCCAGATCTGTGCCCTTTATTACACGACCTCTGATTCCTACTTCATGCCAGCAAACTCAAAACAAAACTTAAAGCTGCCAAAAAATATATATATATTTTTTAAAGAAATAGCAGGGTTAGAAAAACATGGAGGCACAACCACATGCATCCTTATTCAGATTAACAACTCGGAAAGCTGGTTCTGATTCTGGCCCCCACTCGCTTCTCGGTCTCCTGCCTGCAATCCCTCAACTCTGCCACAAGAGGGCTCTGCTCAGGAGCCCAGCATTGGGACGATGCCCAGCGGCAGGCTAATTATGGGTGCATCTTATCTCCATGACTGTGCTCAGTGTTTTGGTAATTAGTCCCTTGAATCATCACAGCGCAGTGAGCATTTCCTACTGAACCTTGGTTCTGCTGTCCCATAACAACTTCATCTTTCAGGCTAAAATATTTGGTGTTTTGATGCTGAATGGGGGGGGGGGGCTCACTGCCTAAACATCCTAAACATCAATGTGTGGACGACCTGAAGGATGGAGCACGTGAATTTGTGTGTTACTAAGACAGAGAGTGAATGTCTCATGTTATTACTGGAAAACATCCCCCCAGGGCACATACACCTCCCCCATTCCTTGGAATGCTCAGTCCCTCCTTATGTCTTATATGATGTCACATCTCCCATCCAGAGGCTTGGTATGTCCTGTCACCCCCACAGTCCCTCGCTGGTACGCTCCAGCCCAGTCCTGGCAAGTCCGGGCCTGATTGCTAGCAGTCAGCAGCTCAGTCACCAGAACAATCCACAGGTATTGCTACATACCTATTTTCTCAGAGCTGTTTTCTGCACAAGGTACAAAAACACTCTACACATATGACCACTACACACCTTGATATATACCAAGAACGCACTGTTCAGACCATCTCACATCTTCAAATGCAGCCCACAGCGAGTGCCAGGCCAGTCGCTGAACCAGTACAGGCCGGGAATAACCCAGCCTGAAAAGTGTTTACCTGTACGCAGGTAGCTCTGGGCTCTCTCTACACAGATTTCGCTAACCCCCCTATTCATCTAAAGGTACCCTTTCTACCAGCCCGATACACAGGGGACAGGGTGAACCAGATGCAGGGGCACTCCAGGTCAGGCGTCTGTGTGAACGCAGCTCAGAGCGTCAGCAGAGGGCTACTGTAACATAATTAGAACTGTGTAGCAGGCCAGTGTTTGTGTAAAAACCCGGCACCCCATGTCAAAGAGGGCTCTTCAGGGTTCAGCGGTCAAAGAAAACACCTGGGGCTGCATTGAGCCTCTCTCAAGCCTGTACAGGCCAGTCATCTGGAAGGAAAAAAACAGAGAGCCAAAGGAAACCTGCCCTTGGCCCCCACCCCTCAGGCTGGGCATGTCTGCGCAGCGGGGAGAAGCAGCCTGAAATGTGTAGCCGCAGGCGACGGCAAAGCGCCAGGGCGGTGCGCCCTCAGACCGCGCCTCCGATCCTGAGCGGAGTGAGGCCTCACCTGCAGCTTCGGGCTCCAGCACACGTCCCCAAACCGTGGCCCCGCCCCCCATCTCAACAAGTACAGACCTTGGACTGGATCTGACAGAAAATCGAACAAAAACTACAAGGAATATGTTTACTTTGTGTGAGATGTTAAAAAAAAACATCACCATGAACCTCAGAGAAACATTCCAGCGGTTCAGAGGCGTGCTGAGGCCAGCAGCTGGGCAAGGCACGATGGCGAAGGGGTTTCTGGAAGGTCTGGCGGACGGAACCCCACTGAGACGGAAACTACGTGGCTGCCTGACTGCGCAGATATAAACGTGCAGCGCACAAACTGCGCAGTCATAAAATGCTTGAAATGTACACATTTCCCCACTCCAGCCATATTTCCCAGAATCCCCTCTTCTCTTCCACAAGTGTTTAACAAATGTCACCGAAACTCAACACAGCCTGTAGGCAGCTACTACCATAATACACACACACACACACACACACACGCACATCACCCAGGCCACAGAGGGTCTCTCTGCTCCCCCCTGGGCTCAGACACAGCCTGATAACTGTAATAGAAAAGGCCTCTTTCTTAAGCTACCAGTTTCTGTTAATCAGGTTCAAAGCCTGAGGAGCAGCAGACGAGGGTAGAGATGAAGTGAGATGTTCTCCTTTAATGTCCATCATCACGTCCATGGTGGTACTATAAACGCTGCCTCATGCAGGCGCAGTGAGGGACAAACGCGACAGTCTGGGGTAAGTCCCGTGTCCTGAACTTGTTCAGGTACCTCGCCTGTGTGTGTCACCTGACCCACAACACACCTTTATGTGTCACCTGAACTACAACCCGCCTCTTCACTTGTGTCATCCACTGTTTTTTCTAACCGCCTGACACATTATCAGAATCGGAGACTCACATAGCTAGCCCAGATAAGATTAGGGTTAGGGTCGGGGTTGGCTTGGTGGTAAAAACACTGCCCCCCCCCCCCCCAACATACAGTATCTTATGGGAAACTCAAGATCTATGGGGGTCGAAGGAGAGCAAAATCCAACCCAGAACTGTTAGTCACCGATGACTCAGAGATGGCTCAGGCTGGTGTGGAATATTCACTGCCCAATAGACCCCCCACCCCACCCCACCCCATCCCATCCCAAGAGGCTTCCTGACTGAGCTGTTCGAAACCCCCAGCCCCGCTGATAGGGACATCCCCATCACACGACCTAAGCAAATAACCGGGAAAGCATTCTGACTCTGCTGAAGATGTGGCTGTCTGTGAAGGTGGGGGGGGCCTTCTCACACATCCACGTGCCCCCGTGTTCCCAGCTAAGAGCCATTCCATAAAAAAGTAGCTAAGCTAGAAAACGCTGGAGCAGTGAGTCAGCTCCCAGTCAGCATTAAAGGGATAATCCACATCAATTTCCGTCTTCATATTTAATCTGGTTTCAATCCACAATTTTATTTTTATTCACCTCATATCCAGTTTAAGCAGTTCCTAAAACCGAAGATCAGAAACCACAGCAAGCTTCTGGGGCGATGTCATTTTAAAGTGGAGCTTCACAGCATAGGAATGCTCTTGTTAAGAAACTTGAAGACCATGACCAGACCTTCGAGAGTGATGAGAGCCCGAACGACTTGCAGAGTGTGTAAAGATTCAAATCAGTACATCTAAACGACCTCACTATGACTTCTGGGCAATCGTCACTTATCCACATCATTAGCCTTTTAACTCATCCTGTACCCGTTCTGTAGATCATTCAATAGGTTAGTGTCCTTACGTTCAAAACATTAACAGAACCTTACAGGACTTCATTATGTCTTCAGATGAATTCTAACCACGCTGCGATACACACCACAGTAACTTTCCAGTCACTCTTCCAAACCACACAATTCACATGTCCTCCCTGCAGGAGCTCAGCCGAAGCTGCTGTGTACGTGTGGGACTCGTCTCATACATGATGTCACAGCCATGGAGACGCGCTGAAATGCACCAAAGCCCCAGCTTCTGGGTTTGTCTCCCTTGACCCTTGCAGATTAATCTGTCATATTTCAATGACCATAGTCCACACATCATTCCTCAGAAGCCTCCCTGTTTTTAGTGCCTGGTAGCCCCTTTAACTTTCTGAGGAGACTGAGCCAGCTCCCTCTCTCTCTCTCACTCACTCTCGTTTCCTCAGTCTGCTTCACGGCCAAGTGTTTTGTGTTTTATTCGTCTTGTGGTTCCTCAGCCATTATGTCTGACGGTATCTTAACTCCAGAGAACTTCATGAACATCTACATCTTCTCAAACGGTGGCACATACATCTTGAAACTGGCACATTAACTCCTGCTGACCAAAAGTATCCTGATGGAAAAACAGGAAAAGGCTCCCGTCCCTGCCCAGCCCTCCAGTTCTCCTCTCCCGTAGGCATCTCCTACCTTATCTCCCGCTCCCCTCTCAGTGGAGGTGTTTAAGGGAGGAAAAGGCCCCGCTCACACTCACCAGCTCGTTCATTTTCAGCGCTCTCGTGTGTGTGTCAGTCCCGATGAATCAACAGCCTAGATTCAGCCTGGAACGAAAGGCCCCCGATCGGGGCACCTGGAAGTAAAGATCCCTCTGGACTCGGAGGAGGAGTCTTCAGCAAATCCTAATGCATTCTCCAGTTGCGTGATCTCACTGGGCAAGAATGAGAATGAGAATGTCCCACTGCCTTCACACCTCACCGCTTCCAGCTTTTCCCCCCTCCCCATTCCTGTTCCTTCTTTCCCTTGCACTCACTCGTCCAACCTCCCCGTCTAGGGGGACGTTCGAATGTGCTGTAACCGTACACCTCCAAAGTCAGCACGGGCTCAGGGTCTACTCCTGGCTACTGATTGGCCACAGGACCACTTCATATGCAAATGAGGGATAGCCACGCCCCTTTCCAAGTCCATGTGGAATGTAGAGCATGTCTCTGCTGGGTCACTACACCATTACAAAAACACACGCTAATCCTAACTGCTTCTTTCTGCTCATCCCAAACTTTATATGAACCCTTCAACAAAATTACGCTTCAAAATGCTGTTAACCAAAAAAAAAGAGAAGATACAATACAGACATAAAAGAAAAAGGGTTTTCATTCCAATAAACAAATCAGTACAAAGAAAGTTGTTTCTTTGAGATGCATAAATTACCTAGAATGCTACTGCTGTCCCATCCCAGCCAAGCGGCTTATGGGAGAGGAGAACGCCCCCCTGCTAAAACCCCACCCCCGATGTGTCGCAGAGACAACCTGGTTGCCCCAGAACCAGGATTATGGGTCAACAGAAGCAGAACAGAATTCACTTACTGGATGCCTGTCTGGACTATTCCCTGCAAATGTTACAAGAAGAACATCATTTACCAGCAGTATGTTTCATTTTAAAGTGGCAAAAAAACTGGTCAAGGTTAGGACATCTGGGTACAGAGGTGAATTAATATTAGGAAATGTATATAAAATCCAGTGTAAAGGAATAAGATGATGAGGAATCCCCGAGGAATCTGCACACTGAGATGCATCACATAGATAAACAGAGAAAACAGATTGGCGGGTTTTCACACAAAAGAGCCGCCTGAATCGATCGCCCCCACTGACTCCCAGGATGGACACCCATTCTCGCCCGAACCGGGCGTTCCAAAATATGCCAGAATCCAGTGCTACTGTGCGAACTGGATTAATCTGAGCAGCCTCAGTGCTCTTTTCCCTAGACGGCGTCTGTTTGATTACTGGTAGAAAACATCAACTGTTTTCAGAAAGCTCCGGTAATACCCTGAGATGACTTAGAGCTATTGAAGAGCACAAAGCAGCCCGACGTTTTAATTAAAGTTTGCTTCACAATGACGTTTCATCCTCAGTGAATCTGCTTCCCAGAGCGATTCTCCTCTGTGTACCTCTGTAATAAAGAGATTAGCATTACTGGTGGGAAAAGCTAATGGAATATTCCATGTGAGGGA
>JAODKC010000009.1:3859099-3873340 GCA_026777985.1 Mormyrops attenuatus
GGGGGGGCGCATAGGGAAGGGGCACAGGGCTGACTACCAGGACAAGTTTCCAAACAATACAGATTTTGGTGTGATGGTGACTTTGAGAGAGACCCACAGCCCTCTAAACCATAAAAGAAATGAAATGTCCCACCTGTCTGGTCTCTGATTATACACTTCAGATCTTTTAAAATGATTTCACTTTTCATTTTTCAGATCTGTTTGACCATTGATGTAATTTGCTGCCCCAGAAGGACCATTCATTGCCCTCTTTGGATCAGCTGGGAGCAGCAGCTGGATCAGCCAGGAGGCTGGGAGTTTGGCTGTGCTTCCCAAGGTCAGCGCAGTGGTATCCAAGCAGACGGAACCTCTGGGTCACACGCCTCGAAAGCAGCTGCATTATCTACTCGTGCATGTGTGTCGCTCGCGGTGCTGTGACTCTATCAGCACAGCTGGTTAGTGGAGGAACGACACAAGCAGCATGTGACCTTTGACCCCAGCTGCCTTGATGCGAGACGTCTAAGATACTGTCTAGAGCGTGAGCCATGTGGCTACCAGCTGGAAGCGCTCAGTAATGACACGTCGTTAAACGGATTAACGACAGAATCCTGCAACTCGGAATCCATGAAGCCAAGTAACTGCTGGAGGGGCCATCCTCACGATGGAACTGCGTGCTGGGCAGCTCCGCTGACACCCCCGCTGGACTTGCTTTGCTCACACTGACAGTACTAAACACCTACAAAACATGTGATAATTCCTAGACCAGTGTTTCCCAATCTGGTCCTCGGGGACCCACAGACAGTCCGCGTTTTTGCTCAGCTAGGAGGGAGCAAAAGTGTGGACTGTCTGGTAGGGAGCAAAATTATGGAGCGACTGTGGGTCACCGGATTGGGAAACACTGTCCTAGACCATGTGCAGACATGTATTAAACATCTGACAGTGCAATTCAGAGCGCTCAAAGAGAAGAGAAATACACACAGACTCCCGTGGAAGAACACACACAGCCGAAGCAACACCGTTGGATTAACGAACCAGCCCATAATTTCCAAAGCTCATTCCAGGCCTGGCCAATACCAGCTATGTACAAATGGGGGGGTTGTTACTGCAGTATGACACTTCCTGTTAGGTTAATTTTGTTGAGAGCACACACAGGTAAATAAACACAGACACGTACAGTGTTACATGTTGTACAATGTTATACACGAATGGATTAATTACAGTTATGGAAACATGGTCAAGCTCCATGCACCACAATGCTGTGAACAGCCCTGGTCAGGAACTGGCTCTATTACAAGCCCAACCCAGTTCCTGTGCAGGTCAGAGGTCAGTGAGCATGCTCACAAACCACGCCGGTCACCTGACCTACCTCTGACAAGGCTCCCTGCAAGCAGTCGAACATTCTACAGAACACCTGCGTGGGTGAGATGAGGCAGGTGAGAAGGACAATTCCAGCAGGAACGAACCGCACCTAAGCCACACACGACCTCTGCTAGTATTTTCCCGCACTCAGAGGAGCCAGCGTGGCCAAGGGTGCGACAGCAACAGAGCCAGGTAGAGGTCAGTTGTGAAACCAACTTGTTTACGCAAAGGTCCTCCACCTGGGTCCACATTGTCTAACATGCAGACCTCTGTCAGGTTCATAAAACAGCAGGCAGTGTGGTTTGGAAGGCAATTCAGGAAAACAAAGCATTTTTGATTCCTGCAAATAGCACTGGTGCTGTTGATTCAAGAATGCTACGAAGAGTTTCCATAAAAATACTAAAAATGGGTGAATTATATTAATAATCACAGAATCACCCATGACAGAAGCATCACCTCAGAATGTACCTGTCTTCAGCACCAGAGAGTAGTTCTCCTCCAAAGGTTAGCTGCCTGCTCATGGACCCGTCCACCGCATGACATCACACAACCCTACAAAATGGGCACTGTGTGCTGATGCACAGTCTGGACAGGAAGACAAATCCAGACGATCCAAGTTTCTTTTGGAGCCAGTCAGGCATCAAGGAACCTCTAAGCTAGAGATACAGAGCTGCATGGTAGGTCCCTGTTTGATTGACTGCATAATTCACATCAACAATATACATACAGAATATGTAAGAGTCTCACCAACTTACTGCAGATATGCAGTATACACTCCTGTGCAAAAAAAGCCCCAAACCCAAACTGCACAAAATTAAACTTTAGCCCATTTTTTCCCCAGGAGTGTACAATACACACTCAGTTCACATATGGGATACATACACTACCACATAGTCACATAGTACGCATTGTATAAACACAGAAACTAACATATGGTCTCCGAAACACATTCATGAGAATTTTCTTCATCCCTAAACATCGAGTCCTGCGGGGGTGCAGAAGGCAAAGTCTAGGATTAGATTCTTTCCCTTTAAGGGGGGGCTAGTTAACTGGAAAAAATCTGTAACCTACACCAAACATAGTAACAACCACAATCACAGCTCATGCCCCTGTAATCCAGAGCACTTGCGCGTATAATGACTTGGTACGGAAGCATTACTTCAACATCTTCATTTCTGATCAACAAACCACACCCAACCAACCACCTGGGAGACAGAGTCTCTAGGCTGCCAATCAGGTGTGTGCAGTCACGACAGCAGAATATGAGGGCACCAATCAGTATAAGCAAGAGAGGGAACCACACCCCTTGGCTGAGATCCATGGAGATAGAGTTACAGGGTGATTGAGATGGACTATACAGAGCACGCAGATTAAGCCAATTCAAATGACAGCATTGGCTAACGATATAATAAATGAATGACGTTTTCATAAATCGCGGGTAGTAAATGCACATCAACGCACAGATACAAACCAGTGTAGCGTTCCAGCTGTAATATGCAAACACTGCAGTACCACTGTTGGCCAGAAGGGGCAGAAGGGTTGACAGATAGTCCAGGCACCACCTAACCAGCTTTTTGCAATTCCAGAGCATTCACCTCTCATATCCTCATCCGTCATTGGCGGGATTCCCCAACCACAGACCCACACAGTATTTTCCACCCCGAACTTCAGATGAATCTATGCCGCTCAGACTCAATCACCTCTTCCCACACCGCTAGATATAACCAGCCATATAATCCTGGTGTAATGTTCCGTATGCTGAGAATGCCATATACTACCGGAAAGTGCTCTTCCCGTTTGATCCCTGCCTTGGCTCTTGGCAGGCGTGTTACCTGATAGCTAGCTGTGACAGACACAGGCAGACGTGCCGGTGTCACTGGACCTTCTCCACCAAAGGCTCTATGCTCTGGAAACCCGACACCCATGGAGATGATGCTAAGCTAAGCATAGCGATATAGCCTTCAGGACACAGCTGCGTGTTACAAGCTCGGAAAAGGTCTTTCCTGCTGTAGCCTCGGACGCCTCCTGGCTCCGAATAGTGACAGTACTTAGGCTAGTGTGAGCGGTAGGATCTGGGACTTAAAATAAACTGTGGCATCCACTGAATGGAATTGGGCCTGCTATCAGACACACGCATAACTCGGATGCCTCACGTCCGAGGGGCACAACACACGGCAAAGTGCCGCATGCAGCCTCCGGGACCTTCCACAGAAGCTTGCTCCGCTGCGTGACCCCAATGCTCCCTCCTGCTCGCACAGCTTTGGCGAGTGCAGTGCATCAGATGCCAATTCTCCAGCAGAGCTGTAGCACCCCCCTACCCCCCCCCCCCACCACAGGACAGTCCAAAGCCTCCTGTTCCAGTCAGACAGAAGAAAAAAAAAAGAATGGAAAGAATTCACCTTAGTAGACAGTGGAAGGAGGGAAGAACAGAGAATGAGGCTGCGTGCACCAGCGCTGGCAGTCCCTCTGAGGCTGTACAGGCTCATCTCTGGGTCAGAACCACGGCTCATTTACTCCCAGGCCAACTCAGGCTTCACAACTGCGGTCACACACCAAGTCAAAGTATCCAGGTCATATTAACCCAAAACTATATTGTGAGACTGAGCATGCCCAGTTCAATCCCTGAGCTGCAGAGCCACTAAGCACACTGAGTTCAGTCCTCGGAGTTACTAAGCATGCTTATTCCAGATCATGAAGTCGAGCTTCGTTTGGTGCTTCAGGCGTGCTGATGTTCTGTAACAAGCTATGCATCACTGCAGAAGTGGGAGCCCTGATAGCAATCATCTACTACGGCTCATGAATACATTAACTAAATAGGTTTTTCTACTGTTTTCATGTAAAGCAGACTTTCCTTAGCCACCAATAAGAATGCAAGATGGAAGAAACCACTCCCACTTATAGGGTGAGTTTAAGCAGGACCATCTAGGCAGATGTCGGAGGCACAAAGCCTGGGCTGGGAGGAGGTATTGAAGATGTAGGGCTTGTGGGTACAGTTTACTGTATTCACTGAACGCCAGAAATTATGTTGTTTATAAGCACCCTGGAGTCCCAACAGGGCCCCCGATTGATTGGCTGAGAAACTTAAAGGGGTTCTGGACAAAGGCTAAAGGGAATTACTCAGCAGGAATAAATCAGAGAAACAAACAGACAGCAGTGTCCCTATTGGTGTGTATCAATTACTTCCTCTGTCTGCCAGCGATGTTGGTGTCTGGGTCACACTGTTAGCGTGTTACCGACTCCCACGGAACACCACTGACAGTATGAGCTCAAGCTGTGAGCCCACAGTGTGTTTACAAGCCTACACTTTCTCAGTGCAGTTCATTTTCTGGCTTTAGCTGTGAACAAGCCTTCTGGGTGCTGAACCGCACTCTGACTTGTTGAGGTAATTTGTTTGTATAGCAGAGTAGGTGATGTCATCTTCTGGGCTTTCTCATCTGGTAGACTGTGATCGTAATGTCTCATCTGGACACAAGTACCATTGGGTTGTTGGGTTCCCCGTCTATAGATGAGTACCATTGGGTGGTTGGGTTCCCCATCTGGAGACAAGTACCACTGGGTGGTTGGAATCCTACATATCTCACCTCATTAGGTTGGAGTAAGAAGCACACACGCATGTGCCCATCACCAGCCTTGCTTTTTGTCTTTTTGAGTTTTGGTTGCATCTGTGGCCCACAGGTGTTCCTCATAAACCAAATGCCATTGCGTTTACGAACCACATGCAGTGCTGAACACAAAGTCCGTCACGTTTCTGAGTACAGCAGATGCGCAGGTTCCGTATGGAACATAGCAGTGATGCCGTAGGTATGGGCTTCTCTATGCTATTGAGACCAACAACATGTCACTTAAAAATAACATACTTCTCAGGAGCAGCATGAAGGCAAAGGAAAGAGTCCTACAGTGAGCTGAGCAGTCTGAGGACAGGATCTGGCGTCTGTGTGTTTGCAAGGGCAGCTTGTTGTGTGTTCTAGTGCTGGACAAAGCAGGATTCCTGTGGGACTCATGAAGCAGGAAAGCAGGGTGGAGGATCCTCTAAGAGGGGTGTGTGTGAGTGGGGGGGGGAGCTGGGGAATATGAAATGGGCGGTGGGGGTGCTGTGCAATTTCCAAGTGATAAGTGATCTCCGGAGGATAAAAGAAAGCTGGCAGCAACATCACTGAAGCTTCCAGAAAAGCCGCCTTTGTTGTCCGCAGATGAGATTCCCCCAGAGGTCGGTGTACTAAGGCAGTGCGCTCTTTCATTACGCGTAGCAGTGGAATAAAATCCTCAAAACGGTGCACATGAAACGGGCGGAGGTGCAGCAAGGTCAAGCCAAGGGCTCGGCGCGACCTGAGACTTCCTCTCGATGTCGTGTCGAGGTTCCTCATGTGTGACCGGTGGATGTGTGCTGGCTGCCTGGGCCGACCGACAGAGACATAGTGATACTTAAAGCATGTATTAGCTGTGCAGACACTCTGGTGGGTGACATTTCAAACTTCACCCACTGATACAGGACCAGGTCATAACTACAGCGCCACCTGTGGGCGACAGTGAGCTGCAGAGAGCTGTGTGAAGCACTAACATGCTGATGCCTGGCCAACACTGAATACCAGGCAGCCGACAATTTCATCACCAGGGATTTCAGCCCATAGGCTCAGAGGCTTCCGAGCACTTTTGAGGACCGAAGCTCCACACCGTTACAGCCACGGCCGGTCGGTACAGTGAATCCCTCCCCGGGGGTGCGGCAACGGATCGCAGCCATCTACTGGCACAGCTCCAGGAGTGAAATCTACAGCAGGAAAACCATCAAGCTAAAAGGGCAGACTGGATTGTCTACGATGAGCTCATTCATTCATTTACACAGCGCCTTTCTGCAGCCTGGCAGGGTGGGACGGATTCCAGGACAGCCTGTCACGTGCAAGCATCCAGGGTGACATCACCATGGGGTGGCAGTGATGTCATCTCTCCCGACATCTCCTAGCTGATATATGGGGGTATGGGGAGGGGGGCATCAGCAAGGAGGGCCTTTATCTAATGATGGGTCTTTTAGGAACCGCTACCCTCGAAGGCTGCCTAAGATCATGCACCAAAACGTATTCGATGTCACTCACTCACTCACACGCAAACAAACACAAACATTCTGTATGAGTTTTGCACACTGTGACTTAAGAAGCTGCAGATCCACTGGTGCTCAGAGGTCTTTGGGTCCCAGAAACCCTTGATATAAAATTATCTACCGTTTCCTGTTCAACAGTAAACGCAGGATAAGCTGAAAGCTGATCCCAAAGCCACAGGATGGTAGACTCAGAATAAAAAAAGAAATCTGCCCCCCCCCAAACTTCAAGCCAGCAATCCCTCTGCAGCAGAGACCCCACAGTGGGCTCCTGTTCGGCCAGGGTGCGGGGTGTGGCCATCCCTGCTAGTCTAAAACAGATATACGAAAACTAACACCAGCCCTGGGAAGTGGAGGGATCAGTCTGAATTTCATGCTCTCCTCCAATTGCCCCACAAAATCCTACCCCCCCCCCCACAGCATTCCCAGTTAGTTTTACCAGTAAACTGGGCTGCCATGGTGAGAGAAGCAGAACAACCCAGAGGGAAGAGGCTGCGGGTAAAGCCAGAGCTGGCAGTGTCCGGTAGCCTGCTGGGGCGTTCTACACATGCGCCATGAGCACTGGCAGTACCAGCCAGGAGAAGAGCCTGGCAAGCAGTCACAGCGGCATCCTAACTGCCGGAAAACTGAACAGTGGAATGTCAGAAGAGTCCCAGAGAAGCTCAAGGTCTGCGTTGACCACAGTCTGCACACACACACACTCATACTCAAGGAGGACAGACAGAATTCAGAAGCAAAGAGCAGCAGACAGGAAAGACAGAATTCAGAGCAAAAAAAAACCAGGAAGCAGAAGAGATTAGAGGTAATTTAAGAGATTAGAGACAGAGATCAGGGGTGGAGAGGCAGAATTCAGAAACAGAGCAGCAGACAGGAAAGACAGAATTCAGAGGCAGAGAGCAGCAGTCAGGAAAGATCAAATTCAGTGCGGAAAAGCAGGGCACAGCAGAGATCAGAGACAGCTTAAGAGATTAGAAATCAGCAGTGGAACGGCAGAGTTCAGGAAAGACAGAATTCAAAGGCAGAGAGCTGCAGGGATCAGCGAAGTGGAAAAGCACGCCTTTCCAACAGAGATCAGTGCAGCAGAGATCAGCAGAGAGGATTTCAGCTCAGAGGCTAATCAAAAATCAACAGATGAACGACTTTGCTAGAGCGTACTGACATTTGTTTTTATGTGTTGATGTTTACATGCCTTTGTCCATGCATGTGCGTGTGCATCTGTGTACATTGCTACACACTTGGTCATGTTAAAAAAATCCACAGAAGACTTGCGATGAATTCAACTCATCTCAAAAAAACAAAGGATCTCTTATCACCTGCTGGCCTTCTTCCAGCATGACATCAGCACCAACAGAGACTGGAGGGTCAAGACAAGGACATAGGGCGTCAGCAGTCTTACGTGACCCATGGCATTAGAATTTTGCCTGTTGCCTTTTCACACAATTTTTCCTGAAGCAGTTCAGTAATTGGGGCTCCCCCACCAGTCTGTCTGATCAAGTCGCATCCTGCACTGTTTTGCTGCTCGCACACAGGCAGAATGTGCAGTCTCCACAAATGCAGATGCTGTGCCGGAATCCAACCTGGGGGAGTGGCACCCTATCCAGGAGGAACCTGACAGACACAGACCCTGAAGCCAGACCCCCCTGTTCGCTCAAATCAGCTGCCACAAATAACTACACAAAGTACCACATCCCCCAGGACTAGTAAGATATCCAAGCACAGACCGAATGAAGACTGAATGAAGCGTCAGTTCCCCAAGCACAAGGGCAAGCCTTCATCTGTCTGACCTGCTGTGAAAGTCTCCTAAATGTATTAATTTAGTGCTCGAGTCAAGAGTAGCATGCGTGTGGTGAGACTGGTTCCCCAGACAGAACTTCCCAGCCTGGGGTTCCTCATCTGGGATTCCTGAGGTCATCCCAAAACCTCAGATCTGAATGCTTTAGTCATGTTCATCGTGCTGGAACTTCACATTGAAATCCAGGAGAGCCGACAATCGAGGCTTAATATAAAGCCTGTTCTAGCAAGCCATGATATGAGCCTGAAGAAAGAAATACCAGGAGATACGGGCGTACGCTGGTCAGGTGCACACAGGTGCACACATGCTTCTCCTTCAGCTAAACTGGTATAGAATAACTTGATCTTTAAAACACATGGGGGCCATCGTTCTTGGTGTACTAGCATCCTAGGCAGGTTCTACCAGCATCAGGGCAGCCCTGGAAGTGTCATGTTCACTGTGGTTCCAAGTCTGCTGTGAGGGAACCACACGCCATGGGATATAAGGTTAATCCAGGGTAAAGCAAAAACATTTACCAAATCTGATTCTGCACTATAGGGAAATGATCAAAGGACTGGCTGACAGCTCGGAAATATTTCAGAAACTTGTGTAAAGAAGGTAGCTGATTAAAGTTTCAAGCCACGTATCGCTGTTGCACTCCCAATACAATGCTATCGTTATTAATATGAATATTGCAATAATGAAAGCAATAATAATATATATATATATAGATGTGCTCTTTGGGTTAAAACCGGTTCTACACAAACCAGCTACTTCTCAGGAACCCGACATTTTGCGCTGAAACCGTGAGGATGTCCGATTTGAGCATAAGCGCGGTACCGAAGCTGGACCTCACCGCGGTCCTCCACACTGCTAAGTTGCGTGCTTGTCTCCCCTCCAGTCCATTCATAAATAACAGATAACGAGTAGAAACCCATAATACTGGGCCAGACATCCTCTTTCAAACATGTTAAGGCCAAACACTGTAGTTACCTTCTCTAATCCTATAAAAGGGCTTATTGGGAAGTCTAAGTCTTACTTACTGGGACAGACATCTTAAGGTGTCTTGATTTAAAAGTCTGCGTTGTGGGAACTGGAGCAGTTCTTCGCGTTTTAGCTGAAATCCGCCGTTTTCTGGATCATTAAACTCCTGTGCACTTTTCTATTCCATGTCTTTCCTACTGTGCATTCAAGAGGAATCCAAGTTTGTTGTCCCAGTAGGTCTCTGCGTAAGAAATCTTTTCCAGGCACCACGTCCAGTTCTAATATGCATGCATTAAAGTCCCATACAGGTATGCGCTGTATATCTCCAGGGCCACGGATCCCTCCTCCTGGTAATTAGTGTTAAGCACGTCTAGATTTTGCAATAATCAGTAGCCTCTGCACGAACGCCTGCCGACATCAGCTGCCTTGGCTCGGCGATCCTGCAGCTTCTTCAGTGCCGCTCGGCTGCAGAGCTGCACGATGCAAACTGCGCTCCGGCTGCGGAAAGCGAGTTCCGCTTAAAGGGGACGCCTTAAAGGGAAGGGACTAGAACCTTTTCTGTCGGCTCGCAGAACGGGCATCTCTAGGGATCGACATTTAGTACCATGAATTACCCAAGCATATGAACCACCGAAGCAGCATATGAGCTCATTTTCGATCTTCATAATCAACATGCGAATTAATATTACCTACTAAAACAAAAGGACTTCATATAAAAATAATTTAAAAGTGTCGTTGACCAATAAACTATGTTGGAACTATTACGAGGAGCTGCTGCGTGTTAGGTTACCTTTGTGTTTTTTCACGCCTTTATATTAAATACATATTAGCTGAGAATACTAACACATTTTGTATGTTATAACACAAGCATCATCACAAAGATTTCAGCTTGACTGAAACATTTTTGCCAGTCTGCGATTGCGGTGCAGTTCATTCTGGAATAAATTCCCTCCAGAGAGAATGATCTGTCACTGCTTCATTCCACTGATGATGGCTGTGCCTGTGAATGACTGAGTCACGTGTTGGACAGTACATTCCTGTTTGTGCCAGGGGTCTGCGTGTAGAGTCCGATGGACACAGGAGAATTTGGAAGGAGCTGTATCATGTGGTACACACACACACACACACACACACACACACACACACACACACACACACACACACACACACACACACACACACACACACTGTATATGTTTGTTATCATATCTTTGTGGTGACTCTCCATTCATTTGTATGGGGAAGACTCTAATCACAACATGATAACCTTAACCCCTATCCAGCCCTAACCATAAGTAACCAAACAAAATAGAAACCTTTTTGGATTTTTAGCTTTTGACTGCATTCATGGATTATAATAAAACTGAGTTTCCCCTTGTGGGGACTGGAAAAATTTGGTTCCCACAATGCAATATATATATGTCCACACACGCACACATGCACGCACACACACACACACATCCACTCATCCACACACAAAACCTCAGGGACACACACAGTCCAGATAATCCCCCCCACGACTGACTTATAATTACCCTCCAAGAGGCATCCAGGCACCACACCAGACTCCCCCTTCCAATCGCGGTCCCTTTTGGGTGTGGCTCCTGGGGCCCAGGTTCTGAGGTGTCCCAGCAGGGAACGGTCCAGGCTGGTGTCCTGCACTCACCCATACATTTCAGAAAGGCAGAAAAGGCATCCCAGTAGCCCCTGAGTTGTTGTTTCAGCTCTCATAACTGTGATTGTTATAATTACCCTCCTGGTGCTGATGTCTATTTTGGGCACCCCCCCTTGGAAGTGACACGTTGGGTAACATATGGCTCCATGTGCCTTCGTGGAACAGGGGTGAGGGGCAGATATTTTGGATGTTCACAAGGGCCTCTCAATGGTTATTCTTGTCCTGGTCTCTGGTTAGGGGTTATGCATCTTACCATAGGAACACATACACCCACACCTTACGCACCTTACAGGGGAAACATGATCATGATTTAGGGAGTGGCACCTTAACCACAGGGCAAGAACTGAAAGGAGGACAGGCCAGGGAATAAAGATGTGAAAGAGCGAGGTGACATAACAGGGGCATTGGGGGAGGGGGGACTGAGAGAAGACGACAAGCACAATGACAGCACTGCTGGACAGGACAACACGAAAGCAAGACAATTAAATTGACGAAAGATGGATGAACGTACAGTATGAACAGCCCTGGAAGACTGAGGACACTTCCTGTCTTGACCACCTCTGACCCCCCACCAGATCTCAGAGAGATTTTTGGGAACAATTACAGCAAGAGTCTGATAAGAGAGTGAAACGCAGGAAGAAAGGATATTAGGGAGATATGTGAAGGTAATGAAGACTAAATTCTGGATGTCAAAGTGAAAACAGAGTCCATAAAGACACAGTGGCTGGGACCCGGAGACAGGGACACACACACATAGACACAGTGACATGGATACAGAGACAGGGACAAACAGACATAGACACAGTGACAAGGACACAGAGACAGGGACATACAGACATAGACACAGTGACAAGGACACAGAGACAGGGACACACAGACATAGACACAGTGACATGGACACAGAGACAGGGACACACAGACATAGACACAGTGACATGGACACAGAGACAGGGACAAACAGACATAGACACAGTGACAAGGACACAGAGACAGGGACATACAGACATAGACACAGTGACAAGGATACGGAGACAGGGACAAACAGACATAGACACAGTGACAAGGACACAGAGACAGGGACACACAGACATAGATAGTGACAAGTACACAGAGACTGGGACAAACAGACATAGACACAGTGACAAGGAGACAGAGAGACCGGCAAACAGACATAGACACAGTGACAAGGACACAGTGACAGGGACACACAGACATAGACACAGTGACAAGGACACAGAAGCAGGGACACCTGATTTGGTGATCAGACATGCAGCAGCCAGAAGAGCCAATGAGAAGGGAGGCGGCCATCAGAGGAAGAGATTAGAGAGTCTTCCTGCCAACCCATGCTGGTTCTGTGGAGTGGGTACTGTGCGTAATGTGGTCCAGGGTGTTCCCTGGAACTCTAAAGAAAGCTGCCCACAGGCTGCCGGCTGTGTGCACGCCCTGCCGTGTCGGCCAGCTGCGGGTCACCTCCTCCCTAGAGCTGGGCGGGGCACCTCTAACTACTCATTTATTACACACACCATTTTCGAAATGCTGCTTTATGCAGTTTCTCTCCCGCTGTGGGTTACCAACATTAACCTTCAGGAGGGGTGCAGAGAGGGTGGAGAAAGCCGGAACGCCATGGGATCCGGCTCAGAAAGACCCAGTCTGTGCCGTCCCAGATAGAAACCAGCCCCCTTTAATTCGGTGCATTTCCACTTAACATTCTCTGACATGCTCTCCACACTTTACACACACCCACCATATCCCTTCCCTACATGTGTTCTGAATGTTCTTTATATGTTTAATCCACATTGTCCTAACAATGACTGACTGATATGAGGAATCGCCTGTTAAAGAGCCTTTATTTACATATCTTCTGATTCCATTTGCACGGTGTGGAACTTCCCAGGGTTGTTGTCTGAGGTGCGTGAGGGACCAGCACACCAATTTCCACACCATGCTATGCTGCCCCCTCTGTGAACCCATGACCCCTGCCCTCTGGATGATGTCATCACATCACCCACCCCCCCAGTCATTCTAGTTGCTCATTGGGGAATCACACACACTCCTGTTTCTCTGTCATGGAGAGTGTGTGTGTGTGTGTGTGTGTGTCTGCCATTCAGGACTAGTCATTAATCTACCACAAAATTACTGGCTCTGCAGTTTTTCTGTTCAATTCAGTTATTCTCTGTTCAGTTTATTTGTATGTAACGCCATTTCCTCCAGAGCTCTCTCAAAAGGTTTTAAGAAAATATCACAGGCTGTGAGGAAAGGGAGGACAGGACACAAGCGTCTCTGTGGCATTTATAGACAAAAATCCCCGGGAGTCCATGTCCAACAGGCTGTGCAAACCCACTGTGTACAATAAGTGTGTCCAGGTTAGTGTGTACGGGCCGTTATGAGTGGAATGGTGGCCTTCTGTTTAGTCCGTGGTGCCCCTGCATCTACAGACAGATTGAAAAGGGATTTTCAACTAGAAACAGACAGGGATGGTACGAGACACGTCTGGGTACGAGACACGTCTGGGTATGCACCAAAGTCAGTGTTATGAACACTGTTAGTGGTATGAGAAAATAAGCAGCCCTACAGCTGCTTTGTGAAATAATACACGCACTTTCCTCTCTGGCTGTTCTCACAGCAGCTGATTCTAAAAAGGAAATCAGCTTTTTCTTTTTTCCAACCCCAGTGGTTTGGCTGAAATGTTAAACGATGTGTATCGACAAAGAGCTGAATCCATTAGGCTGACAGTCCCCTGGTACCGACTGCTCTCACTGTGTGGAGGGAGAGGAGAGGGGGAGCTAATGGAGGGGGGGCATATGATCAAGTCATCCAGCCACTCTAGTCATTCTGGGGTGGTGGGGGGGGGGGCAGCCTGAAGTGTGTATGTGATTTCATGCTTTATTGAATAGCAATGTAGTAATCAAACTTCCATCAGGAAAAAAATAACTGTTACAGAAGGGGAAGCTCCCAGGACACGTGTATGTTTGTATGTGGGTGTGTTTGTACACATGTATGTTTACATGAAGGTGTGTGTTTGTACACATGTATGTTTACATGAAGGTGTGTGTTTGTACACATGTATGTTTGTATGTGGGTGTGTTTGTACACATGTATGTTTACATGAAGGTGTGTGTTTGTACACATGTATGTTTACATGAAGGTGTGTGTTTGTACACATGTATGTTTGTATGTGGGTGTGTTTGTACACATGTATGTTTACATGAAGGTGTGTGCTTGTACACATGTATGTTTGTATGTGGATGTGTGTTTGTTTATGTGCATGTTAGCATTTTGGTGTGTTTGTACACATGTATGTTTACATGAAGGTGTGTGTTTGTACACATGTATGTTTGTATGTGGGTGTGTTTGTACACATGTATGTTTACATGAAGGTGTGTG
>JAODKC010000009.1:3877983-3892870 GCA_026777985.1 Mormyrops attenuatus
AGACCCCTGGTCTAGTCATTTATAATGCCCCCCCCCCCATCTTAATTTGTTGTTATATGTCAGGTGCACAAGTACCTGATTGTGGTAGAGCTGCTACTGGAGGAGATCCCAGACTGGCTGCAGGTCAGGCAGACCTTGCTGAACAGGTTTCTCATGTCTTACTTCCTGCTGACTCAAAGTGCCTATTTGGAAGGAAATTGTGCTGTTATAGACCTGGAATCACCCATTTGCAATATGATCTCACACATCAAGTATCTTCTCCAGGAGGCCATACTGGGCAGCCATCAATGCACTTACAAGGGCTTTCCTTGCTTATTCCACACAATCCTGGACAGGACAGGTAATCTGGCCTTATTCAGTGGGTTCTTGTACCAGTTTGGGAAGAGGTTCCTGGCAGATGGCAGCTTTACCTTCACCCTGATCATCCGCCTAAGACACAATGTCATCAAGACCAGTGAGAGCTCAATGTGTGCTCAAAACTTTGAGGATTACTGTATTGCCACCAGCTCAAGGAAAATATGTTTAAGCAAATTCATATTCCAGTAAAATGTTGGGTCATTAAAATATTGTAACATGGGTTTTGTACATCTTTGACAGTTTTGGACATTTAACACCTTTCATTTTTATGTGCGAAATGCACATTGATTTTAGCGTTATATTTTTTAATTGCTACACTACTGTTTATTACACTGTGTATTTTATTGTCTTCTTTTGATTATTTTTTATCCTGTATCCTTTTTATCCCATTTTTTATTTTTGTCTGCTTCTGTTATTTCTGTAAAGCACATTGTGACCTCTGTGTATGATAATGTGCTATATAAATAAACTTGCCTTCCCCTGGCTTACTGGTGAGGGCCACATGTGTGCCATGCAAGATAAGAAAAGAATCCCTGGTGGACAGTTAGCATAAGCAGGAATCGCACTGAGCATGTGCTGCCGGCCTGGTTGTGTGATCAAATAAAGCTTCAGCCTTAAAGCTTCAGCCCCTGTTAGCTTTGAGAGCCTTAACTTCATTGCATCAGCAAATTATGATGTAGAGCTTGTATCTTGCAGCAACAAATTATTCCCCCTAGCTGGGCCGTAACTGTGCTGTTTCCACTGTACAAGGCAATTGAGGAGGGCATGATCAAGGCCAGCATCAATCATGAGAAGGATTGTGTCCAGTCTAAGGACTATGGACATCTATGGGACCCAGGAGCCGGAACTGGTTTTCCACCATAGGATCTCCTTTTGCCTGGACATCCACAACATGTACGTCAGTGTAAACCACTTTTTAAAATCCTCCCGGCTTCTTTCACATTATGCACACACTGTTGCGAGGACATAAACCGAAAGCTTAATGAAAGGTGATGCTGCAGAGAGGCAGGCACTGTGTGTATGTGGAGCAACTGGGAGATTAGCCAGGGGTCATTTAGCGAAGAGGTAGTGAGAGCAAAGGCTTCCACAAGGTGGCAGTGTGGTGTAACACATGATGAAAGTGCTATGGTGTCTGAAGAAATAATCATGTCTTTTCAGTAAGATGCATAATGTGTGAGCTAAAATCCAGCCTTTAAAACAGGTTTATGGACTGTATGTCAATTTTATCAGAGACGCGATTTGTGCCTTGAAATTGTTATCAATGTCATAGTTTGACTTGTTTGTTTGCTTGACAGGATTTTTGTGAGGGTAAGCAGGAAGGTCCAGACATTTAGCCATGTAGTAAAATTACGGCTGTCAACCCCATCCCCCAGTCGGGCAGCAAATGTACTAAGGGGGTACTACGCTGGACATGAAATGTATTTCTATCTACAGGCCTGCTAAGGAGATGGCAGCTAGAGGATGATCATGATACGGTTTCCCAAAACTCCACGCAGCCGTATCTGCTTTTTTTTATTATTATTATTTTTTTTTTTTATTACTTTGTTCACATAATTGTGTCCCCCCGTCCCCTAATATGTCCAAGAAACATCTTGGAAAACATGGTCAGTAAATTCTAAATCAGGAAAATTAAATAATTACCTTCTTTAATAAAATGTAATATGACAAATCACAGACAGGATCAGGAAAGTGTGTCAGCGTAATAAGCAATATAATGATCTGAATATCAAAATGTCACATTCTGTGGCTTGGGAAAAACCATGTTCAGACAAAGTACTTCAATTTTAAACTGGAAATAAATTCAACAGCCAATAAAGGGCTATTCAGACACATAGAAAATGTTTAATTAATTAATAAAATTATTTATTATTAATTTATTTGTTTATACTGCAGCTCCACCCAGCGTTTTATTCTTAGTGCGAAACGACAGCCTAGTATTTGAGTGTTGGGCTTGGGATGAGTCCAGTTGGTTTATCATAGCCTCCTTTAGGAGGATGTAAATTGTTCGTTTTCTCAGTTTGATTACAGATGACGACTTCATTCTGACATATTTTCGAAAGCATTTTAAAACCTGAGAGGAAAGTGGTCGACCGGAGGAGGTGCGGTTCGGTGCCCATAAGCATGTACTGGAAATCTGCTTTGAAACCTACTTTTACAGACAATCATTTCATAATTTGTTGGACTGAGCACTGGCAAAAAATGTTCTGGCTGTCGACATGTCAATAGGCCTTCCGCAGAATCACTTAAATCTTCAATCATCTAAAATTCTTACTGCAGGTCTGAGCTATAGACACACGAACTACAGATTCGCAATAAAATATGCGTAGTACATCTTCAGCACACTTTGTTACGATTGGTCGACTGGGCACCACGTTACGCGTGCGAGCCAATGGAGAGCGAGGCCCAAAGAGTGCGCTGAGAAAAGACGACAGAGGGGCGTGTCTCGGGGGTGACTTGACGTCACACGGCAGGTTTGTGTTTACGAGCCGCATCTGGGAGCATGGAAGGCGAGGCGCTACCTCGACCCGTGTAATCGCCACCCCACGGGCTGTCAACCGCCGCGTCCCAGCGATGCAGGGCGCATATAGCGAAATAGGGTTCGTACAGCAGATCCTCAGCCTGAATTTGGTACCTAGGGAAAATGGCACCAAATGTGGCAACGACACGTCGCTGTGCGGCTTCTCAGGTCAGATACGGTTGTTTAAACGTTTTCAAAACCGTCTTCTAATGTGTTTCGGTGTCCGCATGTTTCACGGCTTAGAAGGAGCCGATTCGGTTAGCATGGCATGCAGTTATCTTTAGCTTACTGGCCATACGGTGAATTCACCGAATAAATGAAAAGTTTGGTGCGGTAGCTGCCTTGTGGGAATGAGGGTAGAGAGTCTGTGCCCTCCAACATTTAATTACTGGGGGTTCAGGATCACTGTCCTCGCGTGATATTTAAGTCTGGGAGATCAGGGTCTCTGCACCCCGTAACCCTTAATACTGACGGGTTGCGTTAATGTGTGCAGAAGAAGATTGTGCAGCAAGATTATCTATCTTGTCCATCTTCTAACTGTATATACTGGTCAGGGTGATGGGTAAGGGCCTGGCGCCTGTTCCTGCAGCACAGGGCACGAGACTCGGTACATCTTGGACAGGATGCCAGTCCATCACAGGAGTAAGAACTTCATGCTTTAGCAGAATTGCATTATGTTGTAAATTTTATGATGTGTGATGTGTGATATTCTTATTCATAGTGTGCTAAGTTATTTTAAATGATTAATGTGCAGCTAAGTGTTTGTGCAAATAAAGTGTGTGTTAAAGGGAGTGATTAGTTCACGCCAGTTACTGGATCATTTGTGTCGTGCTGCAGGTTCAGTACCTCCAGTCTATAATAAATATGGATGTGTCATTTGTCACACAATATAGAATGAAAGTGACAGCCATGGATCATGTTACTGGTACCAGTCACTTACAGCATCTGCAAGGGTCCAAAATAAAACTGATCCCAAACCTCGAATGTCATGTATCCTGAAAGAAACATCCAGTTCTCTTAATTTAATGGTAGTTGTACTAACTAAAAGTTTCGAAGGATCACTACAAATGTGAGTCAACATTTCATATATTTTAAATATGTGTAAAAAAGACATAAATACTGCTGGTTGTTACTGCACTGTTTCCCAATCTGGTCCTCAGGGACCCACAGTCGGTCGATGTTTTTGCTCCCTACGAACTCCCTGCCAGACTATCACATTTTCACTCAAAAACATGGACTGTCTGATGGTCCCCAAGGACCAGATTGGGAAACACTGGTGGAGCTGGGCTACTTTTGGAATTCAGAATGATACCCAGATCACATAGCAGATTTGCCCAAATGCCCTTCTTAAAGGGGCAGTGAGAGCCTCCTGGAATTCAGACTGGAAAGCCTCTAGACCCTTATGCATGATGCAGAGGAAGTGGGTTTAGAAATCAGTGTGTTTGTCATGACTTAATTTCCTCCCCCCTGCCCCTCCACAGAGATGTGGTATGGTGTGTTCCTTTGGGCTGTGGCTTCCTCGCTGGTGTTCCACCTCCCCGCAGCTCTTCTGGCCGTCGCAACCCTGCGGTGGCACAAGGTGGCGCGGTTCATGCCCGTCGCCATCCTGCTCATGAGCGTCCTGGGCCCATTGTGTGGGGGGGTCCTCACCAGTGCGTACCCAAAAGAAGCGTCCCACTAAGCATTGAACATCATCAGCACGTTTCAGACCGCCGGACATAACACACAGCTGACCTTTTTGAAATTCACCGAAAAATCACAAAGTACACATTGTGCCAAAGGGGGCGCCCTGTTAGGGCAAGGCTGTAATGGTCATTGCTTCCAACACAAGCTCAGCTGTGTTTACAGTCTTCAGTCCACATTTCTGAACTAGAAAACTGAACATATTTCATTGACCAAAGCAATTTACACGATGACATCAAGATCATAGAAACCTTGACAACGTATAGTTCAAATTGTACTTTCCGGTGACATTGAAACCACATTAGAAAAGAAATATTCCTGTTCACATTAGTGGGTGAAATAACCCCAAAATCAGAACTTTTACCCACTTGGGTTGAGTCATTTCCTTGCCCCTCCTGGGACATGAGCCAGAAGACCTTGTCCTTGACCGTATTACCTGGCATCAGCTGTGATCGTTCACTCTCCCCACTTCTCTCATTTTCACAGGTGCTGCGATTGCAGGTGTGTACAAAGCGGCGGGGAAGAACATGATTTTCCTGGAGGCCTTGGTCTTTGGGGTGGGCCAGTCCTTCTGTGTCCTGGTCATGTCCTTCTTCAGGGTCTTAGCCACGCTATAACACTGGCCCAGGTGGTGCCAAGCAGTGCCTCGAATTGCTGTGGGGCAAGTACCGGCAAGATTGCACATTGCCCTTGACATCTCACAGACGGGCCACACCCTGCCGTCCAGAGCGGTTACAAGCTTTGCAGTGTCTGTATACCCACAAAGCTTCAGGGAAGGACTCTTTGGAATTTGACAGCTGGATCATTCTTATTCTCTCTCAGGCAATTTGGAGGGGGTCCCCACAGATTTCCATCTGAAATTCAAGTTTTCAGACAAGCAGCCTCTCAGTAGAAAGCTCTTTCTATTAGTACTGCCGATGTGAGCAAGTCATGTTTAACTCTCACATGTTCTGTGTTCTGTGGCATTCTCAGATGTCACCTGCTGGGCTGTGATGTCATCACTATGAGACATGCCGCCCATGTTGACCCAGCAGTGACTTGCACTGAACTTCATTTCCAATATTTAATGAAAACTCTATGCATTCATTTACATTTTTCCATTAGCAGAGGAAGGTGCAAAATGTTTACAGATGGGTTTCTCTCTCCTGATTTCAGTAGAAGCTTATGATTCAGTAATTGAATTTGCACATGCATTCTGCCCTCTGGCGTTCTCAACACACTTGTACTTCAAAAATTTTCATCTTTGAAAAAGAATATTGCCAATATAAAGCAATGCATTTTATTTCTGATTATGTAATATCTAATAATTACATTTCTGGAACGTTAAAAAAGACTAGCGTTTCTTTGAAGTACACTGGATTTTTTAATGCTAACTGCAAATTTGTAGAATGTGAACAATATCTTAAATATCATAACTGCAGCCAGATGCTTGGCATTAGATTAAGATCCATGTAAAAAAAAAAACCCTCCAAATTACCAGCATTAGTCATCTACATGTGGATGGAAAACTCTACAGCTGAAAGACTTTTCAAACGTGAAAATAAATTTGAGCTTCAGGAAAGGAAAACAGCCCAGTGAATATGATATGGTCATACGTGGGTTATATGATATGGTCATATGTGCTGTTATCATCAATGGGTCTTTGATAAGTTTCATTTGTGGTCTGATTTGTTATAATTTCACAACCAGCTTCATTTGATCTGCTGTACACTAAGTGCCAATAGTTTTCCATTAACTAGATTTCAGAATAAAATTATGTAAAATATGACGTTCTTGTATCCTTCCTTACTTTTAGGAAACTATGATTCTGCTGAAACTTTGAAATAATATTACGTGTTCTGTTTCATTAAACGTATTTCATGTAAGCATGTGCTTTGTATAAGTCCAATAATATTACGAATTTGGCAAACTGAAACGTTCATTTTTGAATTACAGCCTCACGGTTCATCAACCGCGCACGCATCGGCGACACGTAGGTTTTCCAGACTGGGGTTTTCAACCGGGGACATCTTATGCGCGATCATCAACTAACTTTACGAATAAAGAGCGGTTCTGTGTCCTCTTGAACATATCCAATATCGTCAGGGCATTTTGTCAACTTACCATAAGCCTCTGTGGATGTGAAACCCCGTTTAAATCAGAATCCTCCATATGCTGATCTCGATCGTTAGGAACTATATAACAGAGTCCGCTGGGGCGACGGAAGGGTATAATCACGGACCGGATACCGGAATGCGCGCAGGCTAACTGGTTAGCTTTACTTTAAACTGGACTTTATTTACTGTATTGGCTATATTAAATAACTTACGTTGTTTAATCGGAACTTTGTGGAAATAACTGACATTTCAGCTCTGGGTTGTTGGCTTTCTCCTGTGATATATTTTAAAATGTTAACTATTGAAAAACGTACTAAACCGATACGTACTCGGTAATCACGGTAAATACTTTAATATACACTTTTTAAAAGTTACTTTACCCTAGGAATGTTCCAATCCACACTTTTTTTCAGTTCCGATCCGATTCAGATACACTACTGCCGACAGAAGAGCTTTTTTTACTTTAATATTTTACTTTAATACAAAAATATGGGTTGTCTTGTGTTTATTCTGTATTATGATGGATAATGTGCCAGCTGAAGTAAAAGTTCTCTCTTCCCAACCTGGATTTTCTTGCGTTCCAATTGTAGCCCCGATGTAAGCCGTGTTCTGGCTTAAATGTCTCTGTTTACCTGAAACATTTGTAGGGTTTTTCATAAAATGTGAAAGCCACCGAGATTACACCTGATATGTACGTACGTCTCACAGATCCCCCATTCGGTACAAAATGAGGAAGAACCATATAGAGCCATGGATTGAGGACATGATACAGAGCTATAGCATCAAGGAAAGACAAGCCAGAATTAAAGCTCACATTCTTGGGGTACTATTTTAATTCCTGATCAAATGAATCTGAATTGCCTGAAGTTGGCTAAGAAGCACAGGTTTCTTATTCACATTCTTTGGATGTTTCTCCTCAGCTTGGCAAACTGCCTGATCCACAGGAGAAACTGACACAGGACCCAGTAGCACTGCTGTTTCTTTCTGATGGGCTGGTCCAGATTCCTGGGATCCTTACCAGGACAGCCTGGGAGAAGCTTCAGGAGTGAGTAATCTGCAGTCATCTACTTTCTATGAGAATTCAGGTTTGGTGCAGTATGAGGGAATCGTTCTGGGATATCTGGTGAAGAACCTGTCTGTGTTGGGTCAGTGCTGTTGAGATCTTTACTGAGCAACACTAGATGATAATGATGCCTAAATGAAGCTTCATGAACCATTTACTGTATTTTTTGACCCCACTGATGGCACTCTTGGTTTGCTTTGGGGCATGGTTTAAGCCAGGGGTGGCCAATCTTATCCGCAAAGGGCCGGTGTGTATGCAGGTTTTTGGGATAAGCTTTAGGTCAGCTGTTCAAACCCAGGTGTGAGGACTCTTCAGCCAATCAGTCTTCTAATTAGTGACCTAATTAGGGAGTTGCAGCAAAAACCTGCATACACAACGGCCCTTTGCGGATAAGATTGGCCACCCTTGCTTTAAGCCATTTTTTGAACAGAGAGCACCATCTAGTGGGGTCAAGAAATGCAACAAAAGCTTCATTTGGCTATTACTAGTGGATGTTCCTTCATGTTTTGAGCCTCTTAGCCACTCCTCCCATCCTGCCAGGCTGGAAGAGCGGGAGTCCCTCCAGAGCATCACCAACTCAACTGTCTCCTTGTGCAAGTACAACCTTGAATTTCAGTCGGAACCAGAAGATGTGAGTTGGACGTGTTTCCTGCCTCCTCAGTGCCTAAGCCAGGGGTAGCGAATCTTATCCACGAAGGGCCGGTGTGTATGCAGGTTTTTGGGAAACTTTAGGTCAGCCGTTCGACCCTAGGTGTAAGGACTCTAATTAGTAATCTAATTAGGGAGTCGCAGCGAAAACCCGCATACAAACAGCCCTTTCTGGATAAGATTGGCCACCCCTGACCTAAGCTGTGGTGCCAAAGCCTCATGCTGATCACCTGACCATTGGCTCTCCTTCACTCAGACTAAGTGCCAGTTCTTCCTGACCATCCATGAAATGGCCACCATGGCTCCTGGGCCAGCCAAGTGTCACATTCCCAGCTGGTAAGAGATGCAGCTTCTGTCCCATAATGAGTGATCCTGGATCAGTTACCTTGTGGCAGATCCGTTGCCACCACACTAGCTGCTGGCTCTTTCCATTGACTGTAATACAGCTTATAGAGTGACTGGTAAAGGAGATGATGTACATGATTCTGCTGGTGACTTACCACTGGAAAGTTAAGCCCGTTTTCTTGTCACGGGGGTGGGGTTTGGGGTATCTGTGGCAGGACGGTGTTTACTGGCTCCTCCATGATGCAGTGCTGCTCCTCTCTTTCAGCACAACCCTTCCCAGCGTGAGGCGAAAGATTTATGAAACCTGGAGGTGAGTTCAGGCCCCCTGGCTTCTCACAGTGCCGGCCATGACTGGTCTCTTGTGTGGGTCTTCTGTGTTAATGTCCATCACTCCCTGTTCGTGTTCTACAGGTCCCTGCAGAATGATGGTTCAGTTCTGACCGCGTGCTCACAATCAGGTTGGATTCCCAAATTCCCTGACACACACAGACCTTCAAATTTTGTGGCTTGCATGGAGAAATAAATACAAACATTTGGTGGGACTGTTGCCTCATGCCTCTAGAGTTGGGGGTTCGAATCCCACTGCTGTTATGCACAGTCCAAAGTCATGCATTTGGGTTAAGTGGTGTCTCAAAATTGGCCAGAGTGTATATGTGTACATGCACCATGCAATGGACTGATACCCCAGCCTTTTGCCCTTTGCTGCCTGGGATAAGCTCCATGCGCCTCCGGTGATGAATCGAGAGTCTATCGGTTCTCCCCTTACCATGCACACAAATGCCGGTCGTTTGTCAGTAATACCATCCAGGTCCTGATCCCATCATGTGTGTCCTCTTTCCCAGCCTTCTGTCTATCAGAGCTGGTGCTTGAGTGGCAGGACAACCGGACTACCTCCCTGCTGAAGGATCTGTCAGCTTGTCTGCTGAAGCCCTCCAGGTATCGCCCTCCATCCCCCCAGCCCTCCACCTCCAGGCAGAGTTGCCCACCTGCCCTGTTGCCCAGGTACCTGGCCACTGGTTGGGATACAGACAGGGTCCGGTACAAGGTGAGGAGCTTCCCAGAACTCTGGTGCACTTTATTGAAAGAGTAGACGGCTGAAGAATTTAAAATTAGCTTCAATGTCTTTCTTGTGTCAGTGTCCTGATCTGCTGAACCCAGGAGATTACAGCGTTTTTTTTTTTTTTTAGGATTCATGGTACATTAGGAGCTGTAAGCAGACTCTTCGTCTTGGGTAGTAGGTGTTTGTTTGGGTCTGACCTGGATGTTGCTATCTGTAATCTCTTCCCTGGGTTTCTCAGGGGGATCCTCCCTTCACTGTGCCTATCTCCCAACTCAACGTCCCTGCAGAACAGAGACAACAATCCCCCCATGAGTCTGCTGAAGGTAATGCATGCTTCCCTTCACTTAGATCTGGGGTGGCCCATCTTATCCAGAAAGGGCCGTTGTGTATGCAGGTTTTTGCTGCAACTCCCTAATTAGGGGACTGATTGGGTGAAGTGTCCTCACACCTGAGTTTGAACGGCTGACCTAAAGGTTATCCCAAAATCCTGCTCAGGGGGTAATGGTGAGTTCGACCAACCTGTTGGTCTGCCTGTGCATTGGCCATATATGGTGAGACACATCCTCGCTGGTCTGCCTGTGCATCGGTTGATTAGTGCTTGCTCTTCTTTTTGTGTATAGTGAGCCGTGAAGAAGATGCCGTCCTACAGGACGTTGAAGATGTGAACAACTCCCTTATCCGGGATTCCGAGCCTGCTAACCCCTGGGATATGTTTGAAACGGCTGGTGCTGATACATCCTCCCTGCTTGCTGACCAAGGTATGAAAAGAAAGCACATTTTGCTCTTATGGAAATGGGTCCCAGCTTTTGTTATCTGCACCCTTATCTCCCATGATTCCCAGAATCTCCATCTGGATCCATCACCCGGGATGGCATCTGTCCTGCGGCCATGAGCACTCAGGTATCGACTAGTTGCAGCCACGAGCTCTTCGTGCCTGCTGCCTGTGATGAGGTGGCCCCGGAATCAGAGAGCCGTGGGAATTCCCCAGCACCGGATCCTCCGCTCAGCCTGAGCAGTGAGGTCTCTGTGAGGTCAGAGGACCGGAGCCTGCCCCCATATCAGAGACCCAACACCTCCCTCACCACACCACCCTGCCCTGATGGACCTCAATCCTCAGGTTTGCTCAGTATCAAAAATACCAGAGAGGAAGCGGAGGAACAGATCAAGAGGAAGCTAGGGAGAGCCAGGAAGAGGACTCATTCTCCGTCGCCCATGACTGAAAAGGGTCCATCCGAGGAGGACGAAGAACCACAGAGTGGCAGTACAGGGCTAACCAAGATTAGGAGCCCCCCGTCCTGGCTGCTCGAGACTCAGGAGGGCCAGGGAGGGTCTGGGCTCGGCCAAAATACCTGCGGCCAAAGCTCCACAACGACTAAAGTCGGCCCTTTTCCAGGGCCGCAAAGGAAACTGCTCACGGTAAGACCTCCAGGCTGAGCTTGTGTGAGATGAAGACTGGTAGCTATGTGAATATTCTGGTATTTTGCTGATGTTCCACAGACTTTGTATCGGTGTTGTTCTCTTCAGCTCAGGTGAAGCAGTAATGCTCTTTTAAACCTTCAGTCTTGTCCTTAACACTTATGCCCCCTGCTGGATTCTCTGTGAACCAGGCCCCAGTCTTGATTCTGGTCCTTTGGTCTTAGGCCCACCCGGATGGAACCCCATTCAGCTACATATATCAACCCACGGTCCGCGTGTTGGAAGCTCTCCGCATCTGCAGGTACTGCCACCTCGTGCCCTAGCTGTGAATGGCATTGTCCTATGTTGAATTAATTGTGCTGTCACACAGCACCCGGTGGCTTGCTGAGGTTCAGCTATGTGTGTTTACTGTTAGGATTAGACCTGTAGAGCTGGTATTGGTGTTGTAACTGGAGAAATTTCAGTGTCTCCTAAAAGCTCTCGCACAGCTGACACTAATGCAAGGTGCTTTGTTCTGGAGCAGGAGAATCGTGTCTTTGGTCTCAGTTAAACCATATCATCTAAATACATCCGTATCCCACACTTAGATCTGGATGTGGAAATGTTACATGTTTGTAAACAGTGTTTTAATTGTAACAGCAAATATGATTACAGGAGGATGTTCGTGTACATATGATTCTTGTTTGTGTCACTGTTAAATTAGCCATGTGACCTGAGCTCTGTACACACTGCTGGAGTTCATTGACTTGTGTATGTGTTTTCGCAGGGTTCCAGACAAGTTTTTGCAGTGGTCTGTTTGGTACCTGGCTCACCCAGACAGGAGAGAGGGTACTGGCTGACCTGTCTGCAGGAGCTGCTGTTTGGCAAAGCTTTGATTTTTTCCAGCCACAAGGTGGCACTGTTTTTCCTTGTTCGTAGGACATTTCATTCAATTGGTGACACACACCAGCTTGATAGGGAGGGGGGCATGTTTACTGTCCCAGAAAGTTCTGTGGGTGATCGCATAGGACCAGTTTGACCCCTTCATGTCAATGGGTTATGGTCCATTGTGGATGCTGCCCTGAGCTCTTCGAGTGTTTGAAGTCACGAGTGTTTTTGAAGTTCGTACTTAGACTCTCTGGTTTTACTGCCCACCCATGTGCCCCCCCGATACAGCAGGGAGCTCCACGTCAAATGTCACCTAATGATGATGTTGGAAATCAATAAAATGTTAGAGTGTAAGTGTTTTCTGTCTTCTGCCTTCCCTTGGTCTGTCTTACAGCCAAGTGCTGTTGACACATAGAGCATGATAGTTAAATATCCAACTGGTGTGAAGCCTCACACTGACAATGAGTTTGGATAATGGTATCATCGTGATTGAGGGTTGGTGTGACTGATAACGCAGCTCATTCTTCATCTCCAGGAATTTAAACAAGACAGAAGTCTTTAAAAAGTCATTTTTAATTAAAATAATAAGGGGAATCAGCATAGTTGTATTTTGTGCTTTTCTGTATACAGAATCAGGTATTTGCTGGAACTGTCAGGATCAGTCCATAGGTTTCTGCGGGAGGGGGGGTGCACTTGCATCTGCCCTCTCTGCCCCTAATCTGCTTTGGACTGCAGTGATCATCCTTCCCCTTTCTTTGGTGGACTCTTCCTCTCTCGGTCTGCCACCACCTGAGGTTTGTCCTGTCCACATTTCCAGAGCTGAAGTATGGTAAGGTAAGATAAGAAGGTTTGTAATCTCTCTGTATTCTAAAAAATCCCAGCACAATAGCACCGCCCCAAACAATAAATAACAGGAATAGTACAGGTGCTCCTAGTGAAGCAGACTCTTGGAAGGTGTGTATGTCTGTAGTGACAAGGGAAAGGGGCGGGCTGGTACCCCCCCAGGCTGTTGTGAGTATGCTAACACAGGCATTCCTCTCTTTATCAAACTAGCTTTCCCCAGACTTTATAAGCGTGAATGGTCTCCTGAATGTAATCCGCCACTCTGCCCACCTACCCTCCTGTCCATGTGGCTCTTGTGGGGGGGGTCGTTTATGTATTGGTGACCTCAAGGGCCGGGGAGGCACTGCCATCAGCTCTGTGGGAGGGGATTAATAGAGACCTTGTGTCAGAGACCACAGCTTTGGTCAACACATCACAGTTCCATAGCATTGTTACTAAGTGACCACTTCCTGGCTAGCAGAGATCAGAAGAAAGCACTGATTATGTAACATCCTCTTATGGTGACCTCACCCTCAGGGTTCGGTATGGCCATCTGCTTGCGTAGCACCTCCTCATGGACAGATGTGGTGTGGCGGCGAGGTGAGGGCTTTGTTCTGGGTCTCCGGTTTGGGAGGCTGTCTGCTAGAGCAAGAAGTGGAGGGTTTCAGATGCTGCAGAGACACAAGTCCCAGGTCATCAGCTATACACACAGACTAGGGCGGGTGTGTGAACTCGTCAAGGACTCTAAACAGCTGCTGTGTTTTGACCACACACTCATTACCCAGATCCCAGACCTAAAGCGCTACGCCCCCTGCAGCTTGCAAATTAGTGCAGTTCTTTAGTTTCTCATGTCACAGTTTCTAAAGGCCATTGGACTGCAGGCTGGGGCATCAGAGTGGCTAAACAGGCTAAGTCTCTGTGCCCATGACTAGAAGGTTGTTGGTTTGAGCCCCAGCCTCAATAGAACAGTCACATGTCCATGGGCCTTTAAGCAAGGCCCTTAGCCCCCAGCTCCAGGGGAGCCACACGTTAGCTGACCCTGTGTTGTGACCCCAAAGCTATGGAGAGCAAGATAGGAATTTGTCTCTTCGCCTACCCTATGTACTCATACCTGTGCAATAGCCAATAAAGCGTTATACTTATGCTTTAGACCAGGGTTCCCTAATTCTAGTGCTGGAGGGCCAGAATCCAACACAGTTTGCAGATTTCCCTGCTCAGACACACCTACTAAACCTGGCTATTAGCTGATTGGTAAATTTGAGCAGGGGAGTCAGCAAACTGTGTTGGATTCGGGCCCTCCAGGATTGGAATTGGGCAACCCAGCTTTAGATACTGGTAACTGAACCTCGTCAGCCTTGTCTCTCAGTACTCTGAGGTGACTCAAATCAAGACACATGATGGCACCCAGGTTGGGGTCTGTACCCCCCATATCTGAAGCTGAAGGCCGGGTGTTCTGGTGCTGGATCAGTACCTTCAGTGACTGACTGTGCTCGGTCCCGCCCATCCCATGGAGTTGTGGGGATAGGTGGAGCCTCCCTTCGACGGGTGGGGTTTGATAGGTGCTTTTGTCTGGGTGGAGCTGCAGGAGCTTCTGGTGACAGTGGTGGGGGCTTACAGATGGGTCTAGTGGGTGCTGGGGGGCAAGGCCGGTCTGGAGGGGCCAGCCAATCAGGTGATGGCTGGACTCTGTGGGATTCCAGGGAGGTTGTGGATGAACGTAACTGATGCCTGTGATCTGATAGGGAAAAAGCAGTTTTTCTTCTGTTATATGTAACTGTCACAGCATTCCTCACATCATGGCTGCCAGCCTGTAGCTTGGCACAGGTCACATGACCATCTGGGCGTTGCTGACCCAGGAAGAAAGCACAGCAGGAGGGAGGTGTGTAGGTGCAGTGCCCGAAGATACAGATAAGGTACACAGTGTCCAGGGTCTGAGGGGGGGTAGGGGGTAGTTTGGGCATTGGGTATTGTCAAAGGTGGTTCCCAGAAAGGGTGGGGTAGGATGGGACGGG
>JAODKC010000009.1:3892930-3909601 GCA_026777985.1 Mormyrops attenuatus
TACTGTGCCGGACACAGGTGATGGGACGGGGGGTCACACTAGGCGATGGGGCGGTCTTACCCTCAGAGTCCCCTTTCCTCAGCTCACTTTCCTTCTGAATGGAAACAGCACAGTAGGTTAACACACACTAAACCATACTGCACTGCCATTATACGACTGTGTGTGTGTGCATGAACAGTACTCACAGAAAGTCTTTGGACACTTGCATAGTTTGGTAAAAATATCTCTAATTTATTGATTTTATTACAAAATCAGTACTTCATTTGTTTACAAAAATATGTATCACATTAGAAGCAATCTGTAGTTTTAAGAAACATTAATTTCAAATAGTAATAAACTGAAACCCAAATTATAGTTCTATAACTGTTCGGAGTTAAAGTTCATTGACAAGCCGTCTGATTGGGTTCTTTTTAATTAGTGACACCTTTTCAATAACATAAAACACCGAGCATTGGTGTGTCCCTTTGGGAGCCAGTGACTACAACTGCAATTAATAGCAAAATGGCAAGAAGAGAACTGAACGAGTCAGTCAAAAATATTATGACAATTAATAAAAAAAAATGTCTTGGCTGGAGATATGTGCAGGTAAGTTAAACAATGCTTGTCAATGGACTTTTGCTATGAAACCAATACATTTCCAACATTTTTACAAAATTAGTAAAGTGTCCCATGACTCTCTGTGAGACTGTATATGGGGGGATAAAAACACTGCACACGTCACCTGGCTCGGCTGTGCTCCGGGTAACAGCGTTGTCCTGGAAACAGCTATGGGCTGGAGGGTATCGTGTAGGACGGGGGGGCTGCCTGTCAACTGTACCGAGACCGAGAGTTAGGTCACCATGCATTTCACACACGCAGTCCTACACAGGGCGTCCTGCCCTGTCATGTGTCGGCTAGCTTTTTCATTAGCACTCGTTCTGACCTTGTCAGACCCCCCTGAGTCAGCGCTGGGCAGCATGATGAGGGACTGAGCCTTGGCAGACCGCAGACCACGCTGGGAAGCATCAGGAGGGCGGAGCCGGGCGGGGACCTGCACGTAGGGGTTGGCGGCGTCTCTCTGCAGTGGGGCGGGGGCCTTGGCAGCGCTCTCCTCTGCTACAGGTGTCCTCTCGCCGTCTCTCTCTTTCTCTGGCCGCACAGCCATCCTCAGCGGGCGGATGAGGTCTGCAATGCAGGTCTTTTTGATGGTCTGTTCTGGCGCCCCTTCTCCTTTGCAAGGTCGGCCCGCAAACACCCGCTTGAAGGCAAAGAAATCCCTAGACTTTTTCCGTAGGTCCTTGGAGGGGGCTAGTTTCCCCCCAAGGGTGTCAGGTTTCGCTGGAAGCTCTGGGGCCTGCAGATTGCTGAGGGTTGAGAGTGAGATTGAGTCATACTGCATGTAGGGGTGGTAGAAGGTGTGTGTGTGTGTATTATGTTTATATTACATTGTTACATTATGGGGACCAAATGTAATAAACCTGTTATTTTGACATTGTGGGGACCATTTTTCAGGTACCCACAAGAGTCTGTGAATGCAATCAAAAAACTTAAAATGCCAAAAGTCTCTTATTTTGTTTGGTTACTTATGGTTAAGGTTAGGGCTGGGTAGGGGTTAAGGCTATCATTGCTGGAATTAGGGTTTTTCCCATAGAAATGAATGGAGAGTCCCCACAAAGATATAATTACAAACCTCTGTGTGTGTGTTTGTGTGTGATACTTACGGGGAGCTCTCAGGGAGGACTTTCTTGGTGAAAAACTCTTCGAGTCCCTCGTCCACCCTGCCATCGTTCTCAGAAGCCAAGTTCTCACCTTCAGTGAGCAGCTCCACCTGCAGTTCAAACATGGAAAAATGTGGCCAATGTGTAGTGCCGTAAATGAACACAAGGGGGCACTCAGAGAGAAACCTCTAGGAGAGGTGGTCTCTTACTTAGGATAAACACCATATCTTTCCTGTAAGGAACATCCATCTGGCTGCCTGCATACCTGGCGCTTGCTGGGTGGCTGACGGTTTATCCTCTGTGGGCGTGGCCTTGACAGTGTGTGGTGTCTTAGCGTCTGGTTCTCCACAGGCAGCTCCAGAATGGGCTGCTGGCATGCAGGGTCCAGGGGCCCCGCCTGGCTGTTGCTAAGTGCTGCTGTGTCCTCCCCTGGGTTGGTCTTCACCTGGCCTGCTGCACTTTCATTGGCTGGAGAGTCTGCCTCCGAATCCAAGAGACCTTCAGAGGGAGTGCAGCGGATAAGAACCAGCCAACAGGAGGGTAAGACGCACATACATCAGTGCCAGGGGCAAGTCACTACACACTTTTGACCGACGGTGCTGGGCGGATGCTCCCAGTCGGGAAACCGCTGTGCCAGATGACGGGAACGTACTGCAGACAAGGAGGGAAATCTGTCAGTGCACACAGGGAATCACTTACAGTCAGTGTTGGCACTGAACACGGAATCACAGTCAGTGCTGACACTGAACACAGGGAATCACTTACAGTCAGGGCTCACATTGAATACAATCACTTACAGTCAGTCCAAATACTGAACACAGGGAATCACAGTCATAGCTGACACAACACGGAATAACTCACAGTTAATGCTAACACTGAACACAGGTAATCACTTACAGTCAGTGCTGACACTGAACACAGGGAATCACAGTCAGGGCTCACGCTAAACAGAGTCACTCCACACTTTATTATTGAACATAATTAGTCCATAGCAGATGAGACAAAGGTTAAGCACCAGACAGCAATCACTAAGGCAGGGGTCCCCAGCTACTGTACATTTGCCCTGGGGCCAAATTCCATCAGCAACACAAAGACAAGGTCTACTGTGTCTGAGAGATCAGGTTGAGAAAGTACAAATTCAGACCAGGATTTTGTTTCAGCCAACCAGTTTAGTACTCTGTGAATATGATGGTTTACGCTCAACTTGTTAGGTGAAACAAAATCTTGGTCTGAATTTGTACTTTCTCAACCTGAGCTTTGCACCACTGATTGATGCATTCCGTGGTTGCAGCTACAGCAGTGTGTGTCTGATCAGCCCTGTCCCCACCCACCCTGTAACCCATGGCAACTTCTGACCTCATCTGTGGGGAACTCCGCCTCCACCAGCCTGAGCTGAGGGATGTTGGTTCTGGGTGTGGAAGATGCAGAGCCTGGGAGGGTCTGGGTGTGCTCCTTAATATGTCGCTCCTGACGTGGGGGCGTCCAGACAGTGTTAGTGCTCAACATGTGCAGCGGTCAAACTTGCTGTAACATTCAGTTTTGGACATAACATGGAAGCAGCATCATTCACAGGTGTCCATGCACACACACATGTTTGTATTCACACCTTTGTGGGGACCATCCAGTAATTTCTATGGGCATAACCCTAATCCCAGCAATGACGACCCTAACCCCCACCCAGCCCTAACCTTAACCATAAGTAACCAAACAAAATACAAGACTTTTAGCATTTTTGGTTTTTTGATTACATTCACAGATTTTTATAAAATTGAGTTTCCCCTTGTGGGCACTGAAAAAATGCCCCCCATTAATATATACTGTACATGACCCACACAAAGCTCACCAGCTTCTGTTGAGATATTATTAAGTCCTGCGTGACTTCGGTGACGATGCTCTCTGCCAGAGACATACTAACAGCCTGTCTCAGTTCACTGGGACAAGAAAGTGGAACGAAGGAAAAGAAACAACCAGTCAGAAGCTGACAAAGGGGCTCTCAGTCTGAGTCTGTGTGCAAGTGTGAGAGAGGTATCCCCTACCGCAGCTTGCTTTGGACCAGCTGTCCCATCTGCTCCACAAACATGTCCTGGAAGTAGAATGCAGCCTGCCGGGACATCCTGTCCACGCAGACGGCCACCTGCTCATTGACACTTGACCTTTGTACAACCCGGGGGCAAACAGTCTGTGCAGACTGCAGCATGGTCTGCACCAGCTCCTATTACAGACAGGGGGTGCTGTTGTAGCTGACCAGCTTCAACCTGTCATGCTGTGCCGGTGCCATGACACCAGACATTATAGAACAGGAAGAAGGTCACTGCGGACATGTGACCTGACCCTCTGTACCTGAACCTCCCCGACAACTTCATTGGTCACCACCCTGGCTGTGTCCTTCAGGATGTTTTGCAGTACATCACTGCTAGGTGGTGCTCTTCCCAATTCAAAAAGAGTCGGCAGCAGCTGTGGGAGGATCTCAGAGTTATTTCTCAACGTGTCACTATGCACTTTTGCAGACAACCCCATAGCAGAGGAATCATGTGAGTGACGCACGTTAAGGGACGTTCTGGCGTGACCCAGTACTTCCTCCGCATGCAGGACGTCCGTCTGCACTTCTGGCATACTGCAGGTGCTGAGTGGACGCATGGACTCCTGCACTTTCAGACAGTGGTTCTGCACTCGCTGATGGACACAGGAGGATGGAGTGTTAAACCGAGGGAACCCCAAACAGGAAAGCAGTTCCTCATAAGGCACATTAACAGTTACTGGGTTGTGAGACCAATTTTGGGCTCCCCTGCACTCGAGTAACTCCCCTGCTTCAGCCAGATCCTCAGAGAACCCACCACTCGCCAGAAACATCTACCCACCTCAAACAAGGATATGAGATGAAACCTGCCCACCTGTTCTGATTGGCTGATCCTCAAGCTCTGTTGGAGTTTGAGCACATGGTCTGACATCACTTCCTGTTTCTGGCTGTTCCTCAGTAGGCAAGTCTGGATCTGTCAGGCCATGACAAAGACTAAGTGGGTAAAGAGCAGAAGCTTAGCATTTGGCGGCTGCCTGGGGCGGTCGAGCTCTTTACTTTCTGTAAGGCCTCCTCGGTTTTTTCCGGGTTGCTGCGATATGCTTGTGACGCATCACTCACGGGGAAGGACATGTATTGCAGAGTTGAGTTCCTAAAACACATGGGACATATAACAAAACCCATACAGAACAAAGAGGGACAGACATGAGGCAATAACATGCAGATATAAGTCTCACTTTGACACAAATATATACAGTACCAGTCAAAATTCTGGACACATGTACTGAAAATCATTTGTTTTTCAGCAACATAATGACTCTAAGAACAAGTCTACTGGTACTGTAGACATCGATACGATATGCGCACATAAATCTCACTTTGATACACAGACATAGATCTCAGTATGATACGTACACATAGATCTCACAATAACACGCAGAGGCACAGCATTTATCCTCACTCACTTCTCTAATGCATTGGCCACATCCATGAAACCGCTGGCAGTCACACTGTTTTTGTCCCAGACGAGAGTCCTGCATGATGCAGAGAGGGGAACACTGAGGGTCCGGGAAACAGTTTGGGGCACAGCCTGTGTTTGTCACAGTGTGTGTTACAGGGTGGTTTATAGGGTGGGTTACTTCATGTGTTACAGAATTTGTTACCATTATACAATGCAGGTTACAATGTTGATCTCCGTGTTACAGTTTAGATTACAATGTGTTACATGATTACTATGATGCATTGTAGGTTACAGTATTTGTTTCCATGGAACAGTTTAGTCTGAATTACAGTGTATTATAGTGTTGGTTACCATGATACAGTACAGGATACAGTGCTGATCTCCATGGTACAGTGTGGATTACAGTGTGTAACAAAGCACATTACAGGGTTGGTTACAGTGTGAGTAACAGGGCACATAACTGCATAAGGGGCTGCATTGCTATGGAGTCCACCGTACCTGAGCTTGGTGTTAATGAGCAGGGCTTTGGCCAACATCTTGGCCCCAGTGTCACCAATGTAGTTCCCACTGATGTCCATCTTGGTCAGTGTTGAGTTACAGCCCAGACTGTTAATGAGGATGGTTGTCCCAGTCTTCAGCTTGGAGCCGGACACTGACAGTGACTCCAGGGGCTACAGGAGGCAGATCAGGCCAGACACCAGCAAAGCGGTTAGTTAGTGAGTGCGAGACGTCAGAATGTGATGTCAAGCAATGCAATGTGTTAGTGAGCAAGGCAAGTTGGGGTGTTACATATTTACAGTCTGATGGGTTACTTAGTGAGACAGGTTAGGGTGTGATGTAGTCAGACTGTATCATGGGTGTTACTCACACATTCCTCTTCCTGAATGAGCTGGACAAGCCGGTGTAGGACATCAGTGAGCATTCTGAGGGGAAGAGCAACCCATTTGACACACCATCAAAACACACCACACCCCATCAGTCCACTCAACACCCCATCAGTCCACTCAACACCCCGTCTGTCCACTCAACACCCCGTCTATCCATTCAACACCCCATCAGTCCACTCAACGCCCTGTCTATCCACTCAATACCCCATCAGTCCACTCAACACCCTGTTTATCCACTCAACACCCTGTTTATCCACTCAACCCCCATCAGTCCACTCAATACCCTGTCTATCCACTCAACACCCCATCAGTCCATTCAACACTCTGTCTATCCACTCAAGACACCGTCTATCCACTCAACACCCTGTCAATCTGCTCAACACCCCATCAGTCCACCAAACACCCTGAAAATCTGCTCAACACCCTGTCTATCCACTTAACACCATGTCAATCTGCTCAACACCCTGTCAGTCCACTCAACACCCTATCTATCTACTCAACACTCCATCAGTCCACCCAACACCCTGTCTATCCACTCAACACCCCATCAGTCCACTCAACACCCTGTCTATCCACTCAACATCCTGTCTATGAAATCAACACCCAATGATCCTGAAGTACTACAGCATCATAATAGCACTGAACAAACCGTATAAACAGGCAGACCACACAGGCTGGTAAGCCCAGCAGACCCAAAGCAGTTGGGGCACCCCTATCTCACCGGGATTTCATAGCAAAGTTGCGGCCCAGGGCCAGGTGTCTGATGGAATGGCTCCGTCCGATGGCAAGGATCACGGTAACCATGTCGCTCTCCAGACCTGTGCGGGTCATTTCAGTACCAGCATCATTCTCCCTGTTCTCCCGTTTGTGAACTCAAGTGACGTTTGAAATAAGGTTGTAGCAGGGACTCATCCCACCATTGTCAGACAGGTCCAAGCTGCTGATGGCCTTCGCCTCGAAGATATGCTCCTGGATCACCTGTGCCCCTGCTGAGCGGAGCTGTTGGCATGACAACAAGACATACCACATATGTGAGCTGCACATGCATCTTCCTGGGTGACAGAGTATATGTGTGTGTGTGTGTGAGAGAGAGAGAGAGAGAGAGAGCGAGCGAGAGAAAGAGTGCAAGCCACATACCTCACAGCTACTCAGGTCCAGCTGCAGTCCAGACAGGTGAGTGTTGGTAGCTAAACCCTGCAGCAGCAACCTAGACACACAAAGTGTAGAAACATACACTCTGCATTATACTGGAGGTATAATCTTCAGGCAGGGCCTGAGCACATGCGTATATCCACAGCTATGCCACACACACACACACACACACACACATGCTCCTCACCGCAAAGCCTCTGCAGGAAGTCTGGTACCAGCCAATCCGACATATTTCAGCTTCTCACTTTTCCTGAAGAAATCCCTCACACTACGTGTCACATCTTTCACCTTCCTGGGATGAGACACAGGTTCCATGACTCATTACGACTCCTACTTGGACTTTAACAACTCTTGGTGCCCATCGTGAGTAAAATAACATGGCCTTCACCTGTGTGAGAAGGTGGTCTTGGACAAGTTCAGGTGAGTCATTTTGGTGTAGCATCCATGTGACAGGGACACAAACAGCTGCATGGAGCAAGGTTTCAAAAAAGACAAACAAAGGGTTAAAGGTCACTCAGAGCAGCATGCTGTGCAAAGCACCAAGGGTCAAACGTTACTCACAGTGTCCAAGGGGCAGTCCGTCCCACTTAGGTCCAGGTGAGACACAACATTCTCACTAGACAGAAACTTAAACAGGCACTTGGAAAGAGAGAACAAAATCAGTGGAGAGCAGACCTCTTGAAGAGAGGTCCTATGAAAATGCAGCCCTCAGCAACACATTTCTGACTGCACTTACAGTACAATCATGAATATTCAATGCAGTACTAAACCCTTCCCACAATCCCGCTCAGCTACAAAATACTAAACAATTCCTACAAGTCCGCTTGGTTACACAGTCCTAAACCCTTCCCAAGATCCTACACAGCTACAGATTACTAAACCCTTCTCACAATCCCTCCCCCTCTTACTTCAGCCTCCTCCATGGCCAGACACCCTGTGTTGCCTGACAGGTCCAGGTGTTGCAGTGACGTGGGGAATGACTTGTGTGAAAATGCTTGAGCCAGACTGGCAACACCTGTCAGAGAGGAACCGACTGAGAAATGCAGCCCAGGAGGGTGAGAAAGAGCCACGTGCCAGGTGTTCACAAGCCACACAGAGACACCCGCAGCTGTGCTGTGTGTGTGTGCAGTCGGTGGCTTTACCTCTGGAAGAGAGCGACACCTTGGCGAGGGACAGCTGGACGAGGCCGTGGGGCAGCTTGTCCAGCTGCTGACAGAGCGCCGCCACGCCTGAAAACAGGCAACACAAGCAGTACTGTTGAGCTGCCTTTGCTAGCCAGAAAAGCCCCTCCCCAATCATTCTGAATCAGACACACGGCCCCCACCTTTGTCCTCTATCTGATTGGCCGAGAGATTGATGGTGTGCAGCATGGAGCCTGAGTGGTCTCGGAGAGCCCAGGCCATCCTCAAAGCAAAATCCCTAGAGGAGGTGCATTACATGGTGACCAAAAGGAGAAGGCCTTCCTCCCTCAAGCATAATTATAGAGCCTGCCCCTCCCGAAGATGTCTCCATCACAGAGGATGGATCTGAAGCATGCTCGGAGTCAGGGCTAAGGGCAAGAGGGCTGGATGCCTGGAGTGTGGTAATGGGGTAGAGTGACGGGGTGGAGGTAGAGTACTCACGATCTAAGACTGCTATTCTCCAGACACACCTCCTCCAGCTTGGGGGATCTGTTGATCATGTAGAGGACCTGTTCCTGAACATCCGGGTTCTGTAGAGACCGGCAGAGACACATACCAGCACAGCAGCGTACAGTAGTTTAGGATTCTCTCTGGGTTACAGAGGACCATCAAACCAGCCAGTTCACCAAATACGCTCTTCTGGACCGGGACCAAAAGTAGCAGACATGACCTGTGAAAGGACATGTGCTGCAGGTTCTGTCCAGTAGGAGGATACCTACCAGCCTGAAGTCTCTGTTACTGATCCTGGTGAACCACTGGTTGAATGACAAGGCAGCCACTGCCAGGGCGAGATCACTGAGGAAGAGAGAGAGGGAGGCATCCTGACTGCTGTATGACATCAGGATGAGACAGGTTGTCTTCATACTTGAATAATAGGTGGTGATTTGGTATTGACAGTCTTACAATAGGGGAAGGGGTGTGGGATTGATATTCATAATGGGGGGGATGTGCTACCGACTGTCCAGGTGACTGAACTCCAGCAGGTTGAAGTCCCGGCAGCTCTGGACATGGTAAATATTGTCCACATCCTGACAGAGACAAAGAGATGAAGCTGATGGGTGTGGTGACCACATCCTGTACGATGCAAAGTGACAAAAAGAACTAACAGACAGCAGTACAGACAGAGTCAATGAACCCTACAGACAGACAAAACCCTACAGACAGACAAAACAAAGTAATCATTGCACCGCTCACATGGTGGACTACATGCATTATACAAAGTGGCAGGAAATGTTGTCCTCAGTGATACCAACCCATTGGACCTCTTCTCGACAGGGAAACTCATTGAAGTCACACAAGGCGGCATAAGTCTCTGAGAATCCACCTGCAGGAGGGACCAGTGGACCAAGTCAGAACTGATGGGCCTCCCTCAGCCTCCTTAGTCCCAGTCTCCAAGGCCTCCCTCAGCCTCCTTAGTCCCAGTCTCCAAGGCCTCCCTCACCCTCCTAAGTCCCAGTCTCCAAGGCCTCCCTCAGCCTCCTTAGTCCCAGTTTCCAAGGCCTCCCTAACCCTCCTAAGTCCCAGTCTCCAAGGCCTCCCTCAGCCTCCTTAGTCCCAGTCTCCAAGACCTCCCTCAGCCTCCTTAGTCCCAGTCTCCAAGGCCTCCCTCAGCATCATGGACATTCTGCACCATCACCCATCCTGTGCTGCCCATGCTCACTGCCACCCATCCCATCCGCAGGCCCTACCTCACCAAAGAGGAGAGCAGAGGATCATCAGAAGACTCTCACCGCATGGCCCCTGGGTGCTGCTCAGTTTCTCCTCCACATGGGCTGTAAGCCTCCGCAGCTGTTCTTGCAGCTCCGCTGGGACCTTCTTCAACAGCTTCCTGCGAGACAAGAGAAGAGGAAGGGCTTCCATAGTGACAGGTGCCCGACATAACCAGCAGATGCTTCAGGAACCGCTTTACGTATGTGGGTAGACATTTACTCTAAGGATCAGCTGGCAAAGGGGCCACGTTCCCGAGGGCAGCCAATCAGAAAGACACGCTCTGAAGGTTGGCAGCCCTGACCAACATGGAAATCACAGGCTCTGTGGGAAACTTGGTTCAGATGGAAATTTGCAGGTCTGCCACTTCCTGGAAGGCGCACCATGAGGCGTCAGGTGTGTAAGAAAAGATCACAGACTGCATTGTTTGCGACAGCCCTGAGCATGAACAGACTGTCAACTGAGTTTGAGGAAAGACCTCATAGGAAACTCCCTGTATGTGTTTCATTGCTTTTACCAGAGCTGTGACCCACAAAATGATAATTAACCAGAGCTTCTCTGTTCGCTGGTCAGTCACAATCATTGTTTCTTTCAGCCAAGTTTCTAGATGGTCTTACTGTGCCTTGTTCCCCAGAACTCATCACACCATCAGTCTGACAACAAAGACTTTCCACCTCATACCAACCGCCCCCAGGGCCTGACCCTTCTGATGCTGCAGCTGAAGACGCAGCACGAAAGATGATGCAGAGAAATGCGTGGGAGGGCAAGCAGGCAGATGATCTTTATCTTACACTCCAGATGGAAATCAGGAATGAGCTGCTGCTCTGAGATGTGCTATGTGCAATCCCCTTATACAGCAAACCATTTTTCAACATTTAGATCAAAGGCACAGCACAAGAACAGCCCTGAGACTTGACCAGTGAATAAAAGGTTACAAGTCTTGCCCTTAAACACTGTTGGCCTGTTTCCTGCTGCGACGGGGAAGTGGGCAGAAGGACGATCGTGGCATATCGCTCACTCACCCTGGGGACGAGTCCGGAAAGATCTTCTTGAGTGAGGCAGTCACATGACTGACCACTGCCTCCAGGTCCTCCATGGTGATCAGGTTAAAAGTGTAACTCTGCCTGTCGGTATCAATCACCATCTGTCAGGGAAATGAGCACAGAGTAGCAGACATTAGTGTGCGACCTCCCTCTCAGGTGGGGTTCTAACTCACAATTGACTGTGAGTGGGGGGATCCCCGCCGACCCCCAGATGCATGCCAGGGCGTGGGAAGCAGCACTGCCCATCTTGGTTAAACAAGAATGTGCCGTTAACGCTGCTGGAAACCCGCCATGACAGCACAGTCCCCAGACCTTTTGGACAAACAGACACTCAGCATAATTTCTGTCAGTGACATATAGAGACACTGAGGGCGGAACACTCTGGCTGTAGGTCCACAGCAGGAGGACAGCACAAATAACACTGAGGAGGAAGCAGGTTCAGAATTAGGTCAATAAACCCAATACCCCCGTAACAAAGCTGATTCTAAGACTGACAAAGAGCCACCGACTTGAAACCCTCAGGATGTCCTGTTCCTGACATCCATCCTCTCATCACAGAGGTCTCGCCTGTCCCCCGAGTGTCCAAACTGGCCTCATGCCGCAAGATTAGCTGATAAATTCAACAAATGGCCAAAGGTAGACCCAGCATGATAGGTGATGGCAGGTTCTGACCCGGCTTACCTGGTTCAGGCTCCCGATGGTGATGGCGTAGATCTCCAGATAGCTGAAGGAGCTGTCCAGCTGTGGAGGGAGAGAGGCTAAGAGACCCGCTCTGATCGCCGTGGGAGAGACAATGCGGGAGAACTGAAAATGACTCAAATTAGAGAAACAAGGTAGGAGGAAGAGAACAGGAAGAGGGTGACCACAGGACTGCCAACCCTGACGAGTGTTATCCTCTGTGCATTACCCAGTCCACAGGATGTGACTTCACTGTGGGCCTTGGCTCCACCTGTATCTCGCAGCCGTAAACACCAATAAAGAGTGTTACCAAAACCAAATGCACTGGCGCCCCTCCAGGCCGTCCTGTGCTTCCTGGGATAGGCAAAGGACTCGGGGCAGCCCTGCACTGCCCAGTTGGTCTGATGCTTATCACCCTTGAAACCTCACCTCTAAAATTCGACTCAAAAAACAATTAACACAACAGGGAACAAGCAAAGTACAAATGACACCTGGATGACAGTATAGCGCATAATTATTACCACCTATGTCTCCCTCTTCCCCACGTGCTCAAATCCCGAGATGCCTGGACAGTTTCATCAGCTCAGGTGATTTAATATCCAGACCAACGGTCATTACCACGGCCAAATCTGATAGATACTTAGATCAAAATGCAATTATCACCACATACATGGTGCATAAAAACTTTTTCATGATCAAAACATTTTATGGCAGATACAAGCCAGTCTGGCCAAAAGCATGTTTGCTTGTGTACGGACATGTTGCCGATCCCTAAACCAGACCAAGGACCGCAGCATTTAATGCTGTATTTGCTGTATTATCACGAAGGACCAGAGTTCACTGCACAGGCTCCTTTTCCACAAATCTGCAGATTCCGTGTTACCCTCCGGATCGGCACCACACGTGGCCGTCAGAAGCTTCGAATGGGGATCTCTGCCGCAATGCTATGAATAAATTTCCATCTGTGAACCAGTAAGTTTCCAGAAATGAAAAGTACAAACCGAGTCACGGAGATTTGTCCAAAAAGCCCCAAGAGTATAAATGGATCCTGTTTGAACTGTCATTCAATGCCCAGTAATGGAAGAATGAACAGATCCAGCCTAAACGAGAAGAGCAGCGCAGCACCAGACCCTTACCCTGTGGGACGTTCTTCTGAAGTCTCCCCAGCGATAGAGCGGATGGTTGCCGTTACGTGTGGCACAGCCCCGCCCCCTCTTTAGAAGATGAGCACCCCCCACCCACCGGCCGCCCCACACTCCTAACTCTCTTCTGCTTGTTAATATCAGCTGCAGGGAATGTGTTGTCTTCCACGTCATCGCGGGTTTGTTTTCACAGATGCAAAAATGGTCATGCAAAACAAACCCTACACAAACCAGTCACCCACACACTTCCATAGACACCACAGTCACAGACAGAGACCATTTCTCTCCCATATACACACATGGTCACAGACAGAGACCATCTCTCTCCCATATACACACACGGTCACAGACAGAGACCATCTCTCTCCCATATACACACGCGGTCACAGACAGAGACCATCTCTCTCCCATATACACACACGGTCACAGACAGAGACCATCTCTATACCACACAGACACACACACACAGACAGACAGACCATCTCTCTACCACACACACACACACACAGTCACAGACTGAGACCATCTCTATATCACACACACACACACAGTCAGAGAGACCATCTCTCTACTACACACACACACAAGCACACACACAAACACAGTCACAGACAGAGACCATCTCTATACCACACACACACACACACACACACACAGTCACAGACAGAGATCATCTCTCTATCAAACCCACACACACACACACCCTCATACATCTGCTCACCCTGGTAGTTGTAGTTTTGGAGGAAAGGTGAAGACACAGAACACTTACCTTGACTGGCTGCCTGCAGTGGAACACATAAGCCCTCCATGGTGTCATTACCTGGGCAGTCAGCGGGCAGAGGGACACGCCAGTGTGCATGGTGGGAAAAGGGCAGCCAGATTCAGAATCACGGGCCGCTTTGGGGCAGTTTACTAAACCTTCACATCGTCATCATCACCGAAAAACATGTGTCTTTGTCTATGCCACAAAGTCAACCATCCCCTGTGACGGAGGCTACTGTCAGGATGTTCGCCAAGCAGCTCCACAAGGGGGATGCTCCTACTATTAGTCTGGTCCCACCTGCTGTTGGAAAATGGTACTGCAGTCATGACTGTATGTAAGCACCCCATGTTCTCAGATTCCCTTGGGGGTGACACTCCGCAGCACCAATGTATCGCGCATAGGCACCATCTATAGGATATCGTGTGCAGGTCGGTAGTGTTTTCATGGTGTAACTGGATCCTGTGCACCAGTCAGTTATCAACTGTGTCAGTTGGTAGGGTTTCACCACCAGATAACATCCCAAGAGTGTGATTCAAAACGGCCATAGTCACCAAGACTCTGCTGTCCACTCCGGCCTTTAACTGGTTCAGCTGGACCTGTGTCAGGAAGAGGACCTTCTGGGGATTAAGCTGCTGAAAGATCCCATCTGGAGCAGGGGCACACGGACACAGGGAAGGGTAGCTGGTGAGCAGGCATCACAGCTAGAGTCTCTGTGCCGAGTGAGCGCCATACGGGCTTTAGAGGGGTCAGCACCTGCTGGCCGACTCACTTGCACCTGGGCTCTTCTACGCACATTCATCTCTAATCCCACCAGTGCTCCACACTGGCACTGACGTCTGTGGTTTAATATCACCCAAATTAGCATTAGGACAGCAGATGGTGTAGCAATTAAGGATCTGGACCCAAAAGGTACAGATTCATACCATAAGCATGGTAATTTAGTGTAGAATCATTACCTGTGCTGGTAACCATGGATAAAAGTGTCTTAAATTACTTTATCAGACTTGGGCAAAAGCCGGCCTATGAAGCTGATTTTACTGGCCTGCGTGTTCATAATTTTATTTTTTTTTAAACTGGTAACAATTTTTGCAAAAATTCTTGAAATATGTAGTAAAACACAAAACATGCACTAGTCCTTTTTGCCTTCTGCATTATTCTCAAAAAGTAAAATCTAACAGGTTCAGTATTACAGCATTCATAAACCCAGAGTTGCCACCATGAGGGGCCTTGGGGGGAGGGGTGGCAAGGCCCCCTCAATCAGACAAGTAGGCCCCGTCGAACCAGTGACCCCCTCCCCATGAAAACCTTGGGCTCTTATTCTGTCCACCACAGAAAATAACGGCCCAAGCCTGGACTAGACGGACGAGCAGGATGATGGAGAACATCAACACAATGGTGTCACCTCCCAGGAGCTCAGAGCGTCTGCAGGGCACCCAGCGAGCGCCTTACCATTCCCACAGATGCATTTCGACGCCGCGCATGCAACTCGTGCAGGAGCTGGGGGTGCAGCCGGTTGCACCAGAGTCCCTGTCAGCAGAGAGCGGCAGCCCTTTTGGCGGGATGGCGACACCACCACGGGGTACAAATCAGAAGCTCCCCACTCCAGGTACCGGGGGCGCACGTCGGCTTCAGGTTTAACAGCAAGTCCCCGCTACATACCCCCACCATCCTGTCCCCTAACTGTAACCATAAACATGTTTCCTCACCCTAAGTCATCACCGGGAGCGAGCATCGCACCAGAACCCAGTTCACCACGGCAAAGACACCCCCAGAGGCCCCCGGTTGCATGCCACACTGGGGCGGGGGCTCACCCTACCTTGGAGGCTGAGGGATAGCCGGCCAGCAGACAGCATGACAACCACACACGTCCGTCCTTGTGATGAACCTGCGGCGGGTCGAAGACAGGTAGCCGAGTGGCGCACACGCATACAGGCGCGCACACGCACGCATCCTGCTTTCGACGGCAAAAGACAGACACTCAAAGTGAAAGTGTGTAGCAGGAAGGGCTCCTCAGCCCCACAAGCGCCTCCAGCAGCTGCCTGAGTGTAACGTCTCCGAACCGCCTAAGTGATCATGCCTGGCATTCAGGGAACAAATGTCCAGCTGGACACCTTGGCCACGTGGGACAGAGTGCTGCAGCGACAGGCTGTCAGAGCCGCGTACCGGGGCCCCACGCTGACGCCAGGCTTCTGCTTGCACCAAACCCATTTCACTGCTGGCTTGCTGAGAGCCAAGATGGTGCAGGCAGGCACTGCACTCAGCCACCAAAACATTTCAGGATGTGCAGGTAGGCAGCCGACACGCTGAGAGACATCAAACCTGAAGGAACCGGGGGATGCCGTTCGGTCACACGGCAGGATCGACACTTTGCATACCCCAGACAGCCGCCATCCTGTGCGCACCGCAGGGGCAAACAAAACGAGGCTGCCATTTCCGTTTGATTGGTCATTCGCAGCAGATGCCTTTATAGGTCGACTCATGGCAGGGCCAGTGACCTGACGTAGTGCCACGTTCGAACCCAGTCAAGGAAAAAACAAACCCCAGATGCAGCAGTCCCAAAAGCATCGCCCTTTATTTAATAAGGAGCAGTAAGACTAAACTGTAAGCAGCTGAATGAACATTATTCAAAGCGATATTTTAAAGGCATCACAGAAACAGTGAACTGGAAGAGCAGTAATGACACAGGGCACATTCACACCTCACCATCACACACCGCCGGGGAAGTAAAACCCAGGGGACATCAGGTCAGTCGCCTTTTATTAGCTGAACTGCAGCACATTCCCCTCCCACCTCCCATCCATCCCTAGTAAACCTTCAAACATAATTAGTGGTTCTCAACCACTGAAAATGGTACAGCGGAAAAAAAAAGGGTGGGGGGGGGGGAAAATAGATTTTAAAAATGTAAAAAATAAACTAGTTTTAAATGAAAATACAAAAAAAATTGG
>JAODKC010000009.1:3909611-3930303 GCA_026777985.1 Mormyrops attenuatus
CTACTATCCACGCATCTATATTCTTTCTAACATCAATTACGTAAAACCCCTTCTTCCCCCCCACAACCAACAACCCCACCCTCCTCGACCGCAGCGGGGGGGGGGGGGGGTCGCAAACTAGATTTTAATAATGTAAAGAATAAGCTATTTTGAAATGCAAATACAATAAACAGTGGGAATTCCATAGCGAATCAGGAAACTTTATGTAAAACAAGATTTTTAAACAGCTCTATACAGGCACCCACCTTAGCTTAAAACCTCCTTACAAAAAATATATATTAAAAATATTATGGCAATATGTTTAAAGACAGCAATATACCATAAGGAAAATTAATACCACATTTATTCTCCGTTTGAGTAAAAAGGCCTGGGGCTGGTATTGCAAGACATCAGTAATTAAACAGCAGTTTAATATCCCCCCCCCATTTTCATCACACTGCAGGGCAGGGCAGCCGGCATCTGGTTCTGGAGTCCCTCAGATGAGTGGCTGTTACAGGAGCCTCCAACTGCATGGGGATCATGATGATTGGCTGCACCTTCTGTGTAATACCTACCCCTGGGTGTAGGGGGTGCTGCGACTGGAACGTTTAGATGGGAACAGCCAGTCCCATTCCCCTGAGAGCACAACCAAATCACCCCGTCAAAAGCAAGCCAGGAAGCAGAGCAGCGCAGTCAGCCTGGTGGCTCCAGCAGGATGACACCACACTGCTACTCTTCAAACAGGAAATTCATATGCTCTTCAATCACCAGCTTAAAATATCCTTGATATAAAAATATTTACAAGCGAACAGTCGTGAGTATGTCTGTACAAATACCCACGGGTCTGGCTCGCTGTCATTTTATGATCCCAATTAAAAATGGACTGACTGACTGGACAGGCACACCCCCCCCCAGTCTCACCCACCACCACAAGGCTGCCACTGCCAACAGTGTGGTGGGAAACTGCAGGAGCCCCCAGATTCGAGAGCGGGCAGGAGCGTGGCACGGGGCACGCTGAATAAGACGGCAGGAAGACAGAGCGGCGAAAAGAAAGCGAGCGAAGCCCAGGCATGATAGGAGGTGCCACAAGCGAGGGGCAGGCAGCTGGAGCCTGGAGGGAAGCCAGCCTCGCCCTTCCAGCCCTACACACATGGCGAAAAGCGAAGATGGAACGGGTTAGCAAAGACTACGAAAGGTTCCTGGAAACGCTCATCCTGTAGAGAAATTAGACGGTCACTATTCTTCTCAGGCGTTTAAAGGCCCAGCCTGGGTAAAAATCACAAAACCAGGTACGGTGAGGGGAGAGTAGGGGGCTGAGGGGGTGTGGGCCAGCCGTGGCTCTTCAGTGTGCCACACTGGATTCCCGTCACCGGTCCATCATGCTCAAAATCATCTCGGGGGTCAGGTCCCCGTTGGGCGCAGCCTCCACACCAGGCATGTGCACGGCTCCGACATCCGCCTCCGCAGTGGTCGCCCCCGTGCTGGCCCCATCTGGATCTCTCTCCTTCACCGTGTTCTGGTCCTCAACCTGGACAATGGCCGTCTCTGAGGATGAGGAACGGACAGACATGTCAGCACTGGAGCGGTAAGGTGCCTTCACATGGACTGCAAGCCGGCATTCAGAGACCGATGCAAGTTCACGTTAAATGATTTCCGATCGATCCAAGACCTGAGTTCTCCCTCAGACTACATACCTGAAGTACCACTAAAAGGTAGCCCCCTTGTGGTCAGAAGAGAGAAGTAACTTACTTGGAGTGGGTTTGGGCTGATTAGTTCTGCCTGGTGGTCGACCACGTTTCCTCTTAACAGGCGGGGTCACAGGGGCCGGGATGGGGATGGTGGGTGGGGCCTGCTCCATCTCCATGTCCATGTCCATGTCAGGCAGCAGGCCATCATCATCCTCATCGATGTCATCCAGCTCCGCCTCTGCATGATCTTCTGCAGAAGGACAGCCAACATGAGAATGCTGCCTGCAGTGGGACAGCGTCTCCCTTGCGAGGTTTCCGAACTTACCGCTGTCGTCATCGTCGTCGTCATCCCTCCTGCTACGCATCTTCTTCTTCCTGCCCCCTCGGCCCCTTCTTGGGGGGACACCGTTCTCCGCATCAGCCGAGTCGACTCCAGTGCAGTTCTCAGTGTGTCTGATCATAGTGTTCTGTGGAGGGGGTAGTGATGGTGGTCGGTCAACCCAAAATACACAGGGCTCACCCTGGAGGGGAGGAGGGGGATGGATACCTACCCTGCGAGTGAAGGCCTTGTCGCACTTGGAGCACACGAACGATGTGGGCACGAAGTTGGGGTCGTGGTATCGGCGGAAGTGCATATCGAGCAGCTGCTTCTGCCTGAAGGTCTTCTCGCACTGGCTGCAGGCGTAAGGCTTTTCGCCGGTGTGTGTCCGCTTGTGCATCACCATGTGCCGCTCCTGCCACAAAGACACCAGTCAAGGATTGACCTGCGGCCACGCACCTCCTTGACCCCCCCCACCACCGCAACAACGCATGCCCACCTGCCGACAGGCGTACTCGCACTGGTCACACTTGAAGCGCTTCTCATTCTTGTGGGACTTCTGGTGCTGGATGAGGGCGTAGCGCTCATGGAACACGGCGTCACAGTAGCGGCACTTCCTGCCGCTCTCGATGTATGAGTGCTGCTTCCTCAGGTGCACGCCTGGACACACGGAAGGGATGGACACACACACACACACACACACACACACACACACACACACACACTGTGTCACGGTCCTGCCGGACGCGCCGGTGTCCCTCCCCTACCCCAGTAAGGCCGCATCAGGTCTCTTCTTCGAGTCAGCAAACGGAAAGTCACCTGACCTGCTGCAGTTGTACTCATCACTCACTAAGATGAAAGGCTCACCTAGGTCGCTCTTGCGGGCAATGACGGTGTCGCAGTGGGGGCAGTGGAACTTGGCCACGTTCTCCGTGTGCTTCTGCAGGATGTGCATCTTCATGGTGCCGCTCTGCGTAAAGCGGGCGTGGCAGATGTAGCACTCGTATGGTTTCTCTCCTGGAGTTCGGGACGGACTTAGACTTAGTGACACAAACACATCTCCAACGCGAACGCTGCGGCTACTCCATGGAAGGCTCAGGTCCCTGACGGGTAGCAATGACAGCGCTGCTCTTTCCCTCAAACCTCAGCTGTCGATATCACACTGCCTGAGTGCCAGACTGTGAGTTTCGAGTGAAACAGCCAATAAAAAAAATTTAGCATCTGAACATTATAAGTTGATCTGTTGATTTTCTGAGAGATGCTTCTCCGTTCTCTGGTTATGTCACTCCAACCACGACGCCAAGACTGACTCTCTCCCCCCCATAGTGTGAATAAACTTCATTTTAAGGAGCACCTTTCTGAAGTGACCAGTAAAGCATGCCACCATGTGCAGGCCCAGCCTGGTGGAGGATTCACCCCCTCACTCCAGGCCATCCCCGAGGCCAGACCAGCCTGCCTCTCGCACTTCCTCCCACACTCGGCCCAGAGGCACCCCGCTTCCTTGTGCTCACCCGAGTGAGTCCTCATGTGCCTCTTCAGCTTGTAGGTGTCCCTGCTAGCGTAGCTGCACAGGCTACACTGGAAAGGTCGCTCCCCCGTGTGCGAGCGGATGTGGCGCTTCAGCTTGCTCACCTGGTGCGGGGAGAGATGCGGTTAGGCAACGTAACGGGTAACAGGCTCATAACCCACTTAGGCAGGAAGGGGTGGCTCCCCCCGAAAAACACCAGCTACATCCGTTCTCATTGCTGCATGCCTGTTGGCGGCTTTTTCTCTCTTTTCAAAATACAACTGCCATTATGTTCCAGTGCCTGCAGACAAGTACCCACCTCCCCCCTTGTTTAACTACAAGCGAACAAGCAGAGCCAGAACACCCACGTTTAACCAGAAGCGGCCCGGCCGAGCCAAGCCCCATATTTAACGAGAAGTAGCCTGAGCCTGAGCCTCTGCTTAGCTAGAATCCCCATGTTTAACCAAGAGCAGCCTGGCTGAGCCAGAACTCCAACATTTAACCAGAAGTTGGTGCCTGGACCAGAGGCTCTAAGTTTAGCTAGAAGCCCCCACATTTAAACAGAAGTGACCCAACTTGGCAGAACATACCTCCACACTGGAGTAGTCACACATGGAGCACTTGAAAGGCTTCTCATGGGTATGCTTGTAACGACGGTGTCGAACCAGCTCTCCACTGGTGACAAAGGCCATGTCACAGTCTGCGCACTTGTGGGGCCGTGTCCCTGTGGAAAATTACGAGGGGATAAAGGTCAGAGGGTGGCCACATGCAGACATGGGCAGTCAGGAGGCAGCACGCACCTGTGTGTGTGTTCAGGTGGTTCCTGAGCAGGGTGACGGTCCTGAAAGCTCGGCCACACAGGTGACACTTGTGGGGTCTCTCGTCAGTGTGACTCTTCATGTGGCGGTCTAGGTTGGAGCGCCGTGGACATGTGTAGCTGCAGAGCTCACACTGGAAGGTCTTCTTTACACCTGAATGTTTCCATGATGGGAGACGACGCAGGTCAGAGACGGAATATGACTCTGGCGCAGTAAGACAAGTTTCATGACACAAAAGACGAGGCAACAAAAGACAAGGAACGGCGTGGCAGTGAAAGGACCATGTGGCCAGGAGTGCAGCCTTGCAGGACCAAAGCCTGCAGTCATGCTATTGTGAACCCTACACATTAAACCCTGTGTTCAAAGGTCATCAGCGCCAGAAGGGCCATCACACAGCCAGCAAACTTTCATGAGACCAGGGCTGACAGAACAGTCTTACCTTTCTTCTTGATCTTGGTGGGCTTGGGGGGCTTCATGTTGCCCACCACCTTCTCAGCGTTGACCTCCGACAGCATGCCCTCCTGCTGCTCCTCCTCGAAGTCATAGACTGACACGTCCATGTCGCGGCCCTCTTCCGTGTTGTACCGCAGCCTGCTCTTCTTGGTCTTCTTGGGTTTCCTGGTCGGCGGCTGATAGTCAGGGTCCTCGTTTTGCATCTCCACCGGCTCTGGCTCATCTGGAGGTTGCAGCTCGTCCTGCTCCACTGTCTCCACCTCCCCATTGGCACCAACCTTCACCACCTGTTATGGATTACCAAGTCAGTGAACAGGGTCGGCTGTCTGGTCAGTTCTGGTGAGGGAGTAATCATTTTACAAGCTAGTCATTCCTTTTAGCGTCCTTAAACTCCTACCCTGAATTTCTATAGACCACCTAAAGGACCAAATTAAATTTATTTGTATTCCTAAAAACTGTTGCTCCAAAGAGCTTGACACAAATAACAGTGCCAATCACTGAGACATCACTGTGTGAGGGGACAGCAGTGTGAACTTATAGTACAAGAAACAAAATTGCAGTGTATGATGAGGAAAACCCCTATGGGATGTGGCTGAGAGCACTGCAGGGCCTAACCTGGAATCCTTCTGGCAGAGGCAGCGTGTGGCATATGACAGGCTCTCCATCCTTGACCATGGTGTCAGCAGTGCCCACATAGGTGCCCTGCAGCTCATCCACCACGCCAGGGGCACCAGCCACGGGCACCGTGCCAACCGGCACCTGCACCAGTTGCAGCCCGCCTAGGCCCATGCCTGCCTGCTCCTCCATATTGACCACCTGCAGGGTGATGATCTGCGTGTCGTCCACTGTTGCCGAGGCAGGCATTGTGACGCCCACCTGAGAGTGGGCCACTCCCACCTCCATGCCCTCGGGCGGCTTCACTTGCAGCAGTGCTTGGTCCACCAGGGAATCCACCACCATCATCTCCATGCCAGTGTTCACGTTCACACCATGCAGAAGTTCTGCCCCCAGCCCCTCGCCCTCATCTCCTTCCCGACGCCGCTGGTAGGTCTTGCAGTCCTTTGCCTTAAAGGCATCGCCACAGTCGTCTGTGACACCGTCGGCTGGGTTACCTTCCATGGAAGCGATCTGGAGGAGAAAATGCAGTCAACATCCCAGCAATCCCCGGGTCAGTCTATCCAGTCTAAAGATGCTCCTGGATCAGCCTCTTGTCTGGATTCACTAAGCTTGCCATCCGAAATATCATTATGTGACTAAGAGACACCACAGGATGACGCTGGTTAGAACAGAAACCAAAATGAATGCCACAAAGCCCCACATTTAAAGTAATACCCCACCCATTAAGAGGTGAAGCTGAGCTAAATCAAGGTGTCTAGAAATCAGGGTTTGACCACTCCCTCCTCGGTGTGTGCACAGATTTATAAATACGTGAAGCTGATTCGAGCAGCCACTGTGGCAGCCACTGAGCCGATTCCCAAAACAGGCTGGACAATTTAGATCAGGGGTGTCAAACTGCAGTCCCAGGGGGGCAGAGCCCTGTGTAGCGTAGTTCTTCACCTGCTCCACCACAAATGATTCAGCTCAAGAGTTGTGTGGTGATTAGCACGAGGGGTTGAACCAGGTGTGTTAAATAAGGGAAAACCCAAAAATACACAGGGCTCCGGCCCTCTAGGACTGGAGTTTGACACCTCTGGTTGATATATTAGTAACATTGAAAGTGTCTAAGTCAAAGGGGAGAGGCATCCATGAGAGACTTATCAGCTGAGGAATTAGCAGAAGTAGACTGAATATTCACTGCACAAGTGTAGGGCAGAATGGCACATTTGCTTTCACAAACAGACCAAAAAACCTGAGAAAACACAACTGATGGGTCAACTACTTCTGGCTGCCTTTAGATAAAACTACACCTGTTCAGCCAAGAACTGCGTTTTCAGTTGGTGCAATTGTAAACTGTGGCTTTCTGTCACCGCAGCAGGCCCTGCCTTCCTGCATGGTAACTGACATCAACAGGAAACGGCTCAATTTCGCGGAGCACTGGCTCAAGCCCAAATAACAGAGCACGTACCTGGAGGCCAGGAACAGCTGTGCCTAAGGGAATCACTCTTTCTGCTGAGTGTCACAATGACGCTGATCTGTTACACACACCAAAAGCCAGGTCACGGATGTACACCTCGCCTGGGCAACGATATCAAGGGACGCAGACTGTAAGGGATGTACTATGGTCCGTCTGAACCAAGACAGACTCGCAAATCCATACATTTATTTCGTTCAATATCAATTTGCAGAAAAATATGCCTGAGCCCTAAATGGTCCCCTTCCTCTGGACACATGCCGAACCGCCCAGGCTGCAGCACCGTCCCTGGGATGTGTAAGTGCTCACCGGGCTGCGAATCGGCTCCGTGTAGATCTGAACCGTATCGTACGAAGTCCTCCGTTAAGCTAGACGGGATCCGTGGGTGAGACACGGGGTCCTGGATCTGGCTCTTGTCCGGAAACTAAACCTAAAACCGAACCGAAGAAGGATCGACACTAAACGAGTCCAAGTCCGACGGGAGCTCCGACCGAGGAACACAACCGGTCAGGCCGACTTCGCATTATGGGACGGGGACCCGGGAAAGTGACTGAGTATCGGCGCGTTCCGGCAAGCCGCTGGTTTGTCTTTAAAGAGGAAACAAAGAGAGCAGAAAATGGAGGCCTGGCCTGGCCCCGACCCGGGAGCAGGAAGCACGACACGGCCACCGCCCGCCTAGAATAAGGCCCCCATCCGCGGCGCCCCACAGTCGCTGAATACCCGAACATTTCGTCGAACTTCGGCGTTATTAGTGTTTTTGCTACATTTTCGACAACGATAGAGGGAGACAAACACCCCCCGCGAGCCACCGGAACCGCGAGCCCCATCGTGACACCTAGAGGCCGAACAAAGCTCCTGCAAAAACCCCCCCATTCCCGAGAAGCTGCGCTCTTTTACCTCTCCGTGTCAGTTTGTTCTGCCCTCGGATTCAGACGAAAGTCTGGAGTCTGCACCCTGCTGCGTTTCGACGACGGTGCGGCAAGGCGCCCTTCCTCGGCGGTGGTTTTAATCCTCTCTCGCTTTCGCAGAGTCGGGCTCCGCACAAAATGGCGGTCCCGGGCCAGGCGGTGCGCGTGCGCGGACAGGGTCGCCCAGCACGAGGGGAGGGGCCGGCGCGAGGGGCCGTGGTTTTAGGCGCCCATTTTAAATTCGAGCGGCGAGATGCTGCGGTGGCGACCAACGACCGTCCCGCGCCTGCGGCCAGGCTGTCATTTAGTCTTAAACAATATATCTTCTTTTACATTTATAAACATATAGTCAATACATTTATAATTAACTTGTCATAATACATGAAAAATTTATTAACCTTCTAATGGAAAATGTCAATGACACTCCATGTTCCGCGGCATATAAATGATTTATATTTGAAAACCGATTGAAGAATATCTTTATCTAAAAAATGTAGACACCCAAACATCTTCCATTATAATCTGTTCAAAGCAGCTTTACATGGAAGGTAACGGGCAATGGGTAGATAATGACAAGGAGTGGCAACTAAGATCATGTGTCTAACAAAATCAATCTTCGACATCCCAAACATTGCATAAATAAAGAAAACCAAGTAGTTTTAAGTAATTTTATTTATATTTTGTCGGGCAATATTTATGTCAACTATATACAATTCATAGAAAAACAAAACACTTACATAATTTCATACTGCAATTTTTAAAGGGAAAAATTATATTCAGTTTTTCTGATTTCACCGCAATTCTCAGTTTTTTTTTTTTTTTTTAAAGTCTATAGCAGTACTTTCTGTTCATTGAATAACTTCCACAGTAACTTAGGCACTTATCAGTTCCAGCTACTAGAGGATCCTTCCGAGTTCGGTTCTGAAACCTGTCTGACTCAGGACAGTGAACGTCAGATCATCACAGCCCAGGCGAGCCTGCAGTTGATCCAGTGATTTTCAAGGCAACAGTCCCCCAGTTACCATAATAAGCTTCACTGCTTTCAGACAGATAAACAAAGGAATGGTCAACACAGCAGAAACAGTCCTGAATTAAATGAACACTGGTTTAAGCCTGAGATGGTGTATGAAAGCCATATATGCATCTCTCTCCATCACTTTCACTGATGGATTTAAAAGCATTGATATTAAGTTATGACACAGAAAAATGTATGTCCATTTAAAGAAAACACACTTTAATAAGCAAACACTAAGATACTGTTGAGTTATGGCACATTCCTCCATGAAACCTTGCTTGAGGCCCAGTGACTGTAGATCAGATGGAAATTCCTCAGAGCTCTAGTGGAACATCCCTGCAAAGATGCTCAAAACATACCCTATCCCTTTTGCCTCCAGATAGGAGGTCAATGTGCACACAGCCAGCCCACATAATCACGTCCGGTACAGTCTGCCCTGCTTCCCCAGCCGCTTCTGCAGATCTGCACTCTCCTAAGTGCCTCTTCAGGAAGACAGGACCCTCTATTACACTTTAATTTATCGATATTTCTACCTTCAGTGTTTTAAATACTTTTCAGGACTTGTCTGAAGTCACCATGACACATTTGTTTTGCGTATTGGTTAATCTGTACTTTGAGTTTCTGTATTTTTCTTTTATGTTAGTGTATCTTTTGTCGTTTGTGAGTTTTTTGGTGTCTCAGTATGTGTGTGCTTGTGTGTCTTTTTTGTTACAAGGGTGGCAGGTAAGTGCGTTCTGAGAGAGGGAGGTGTTCTCCATGGTGCTATTGGGCAATATTAAGAAGGCGTTTCCAAGGCGCTAGAAGGCAATACTGGTTATGTTGCCAGGGGCGATGAGGCCTGGTCCAGCATCCATTGACTCCTTGTGCTGGTGTGCCTGTTTGGTCTCCTCGCCTGTACAGATGGACACATTTGATCATGAGCACACCAGAACTTCACAGCTCAGTCTCACATTCTCAAAACTTTCAAAGCCAGTAGTTCAACTAAAAAGCCCCATCTTCACCACTACCCAACATGCTGCTTGTCACTCAGTAGTCCCCAAAACACAACAGCATCACCCACAGACTCACCCTCCTTAGCCAGTTCTGAGATGTGCATGTCCAGAGAGGTCACACCTTGCTTCTCCAGGTAGCTGCAGAACTGAAACACTGTTAGCAGGTCTTGAGTAGCTTGTCCCTCTTCCATGGGTAGGTGGTGTCCCAGGATCTGCTCTGCCAGCTTGACTATCGCTGCAGATGGGATGAGGGGCCTAGTCAGCCAGGCTGAATATAGCTTCATAATGTCCCAGCGACACCCCCGAAACAAATGGGCCCCACTCCAACTGTCCAGTGATACACATGCTATTGGTATCACAGCGAGGTCATATGACCACACAGTCAGTTTTAATGAGTGGCACTGTACCCTGGAACAGCTTCAGCCGAGGTCTGTGCCAGAAGGTCCTCACTGTGCCATGTGACCAAACCCCCCACCCAACCAGGGCAAGGCACACGAGCAGATGGTACCTTTGCTGGGTGAGCCAGGGGCTCCATCAGGCAGCTGGGCCTCGCTGGTTTCTAGCAGTGCGCTGAAGAAGCTCTTAGAAGAGGCTCTGTACAAGTTGGGGTGGTCTGTACACCGTTTCCATAATGACTCTGCACCCTGGCACCACTCTAGATGTGGCAACACTAACCCAAAAATAGGGGGGGGGGGGTAATAATTATTATGAACAGCAGGCAGTGTAATGGTTAAAAGCTGTTTTCCAGTGTGGTGCAGTTACTTTGGTGAACTGCAGCTAAGGGTCTGGGTAACAGTAAAAGACTGCAGGTAAGTAAAGTGAAGGCTAGTCTTCTGCCTGCTAGTCAGGGCCTCCCAGGCCAACTCACCCTGGGTGGATGGGTCCTCACAGGAGACACAGAGGAGCTCCAGAGCTCGCGCTTCCCTGGACAGGCATTCCAAGCCGAACACCTCTCCAGAGCGACAGGACTCAGAGGCAGCCAGCCTCTGCAAGGAGAGCAGGACAGAGGTACGGCTGAGCCTGACCTACAGGTCAACACGTTCACATTGCTGAATTAGGCCTTTTTCCTGTGTAATCACTGACCACCCCCAGGTCTGAAGCACAGCAGGGAGTACTACAACAGGACCACATCACAGCGATTGTGTCCAGCTCTCAGCACTGGGACTCAGAGACCCATGACCACAAAGTAGATCAGTTCTTCTCAACCTTTTTTGCACTGCGACCCAATTTTTACCATGGCAGCTCAGTCGTGACCCTATATCAAGTATAGGTTTAAATTAACACTATGATCAAGCACGCAGTGCAATCGGCAATTTACGCCAATCATTGCCTATTGCAGAAATCTGACTGGATGTGCCAGTGAACTTTAAATTAAGCATCTGTGGTTTGGCTTCTTCATTTGGTTGAGTGTTCACTAGTTTTGCGCTAAGCATTTGCAGACCTGTTTATATAGGTTAACTCTATGATTGGGCTGGGAAATCTGATCGTGGGTCAGCATAGGAGCTTGCTGATTTTAAAATTTCCAACTCTGCCTCTCGACCATTTCGAAATGTGCCGCGACCCAAATTTGGGTCGCAACCCATGGGTTGAGAATCTTTGGTGCAGGGTGTCCATTTCCTTTAACCTTGTCCTTACCTGAAGCAGGGAGCTGCAATTCTTCAACTGAACCACTAGAGCACAGTCCAGAGCTTGGCAGCCTGTGGTCAAGGGTTCAGCAAAAGTTCCACAACTCTGCTCTTCACGTCCCTCCATCTCCACTAGCTGACAGGGGGAATCAGGAACCTCACTACACAGAGTCACAAAACAAGGTGAGTTAGCAGCAAATTACTGCCATGGCCATGAGTGCCAAGGCAACAAGAACATTCAGTTAACAGGTAAATGATTTATAACACATTAATTATACATGATGGACATAGAGGGCCGAGTTGTGCTCTAGCAATGCACTCCTTCACCACTAGGTGAAGCAGAGCACCATCTGACACTTGTGTGGGAAACTTTGAGGGCAGAGTGCAGTGGGGAAGGACACCTGTGTGCAGCATTCGGTCTCCCCCCCTCTTCCTGAGGTCCTTCTCCATCTTCCTCCTCCTCCTCATCTTCCAGGAAATCAAAGCTCCCTAGAGCAGCCTCAACTGTCAGGGTGAGACGGGAGGAGCAGCCCTGCATGGGTGGGACACACACATTACTGACTGTGCCTGAAGGCCCTTCAGTCCCATCGAATGCTTTATATTCAATAATGCTAATTTAAACATGGCCTTTCTGTTTTGTGGAAACTGGAATCGGGAACCAGACATAGGCAGAAATACTTCTTTTCTATTCAACTTCATTTTTATAGGTCATTTAAAAGATTTGAATACAGCGACTTGGAATAAGGAACTAAATAACATCCTCCTTCCACGCTTATCCACTGTAAATCAGAAGAGAAATTACTTAGTGGTGTGTGCTCAGGCCTCGTGCAGTGATCCTCTTTGGATATTCAGTGCAAAGGTGGACAGGGTGACCGTGGAAATAAAGGCCTCTAAATAAAGGCCATAATTAGCTAAACTCCATGTGGAGAACCGCTCTTTCACACCAGAGGCTGCTGACCTGCTTGCGGCTTAAACAAAAACATGAAAAGAGGAAGTTAACTTGACTGCTACTGCCCATTTCTCATACTGCATACTCTGCATTACGCTCAGTGAGAGACATCAGGCATCCGCTCACTGCAAACATACAAGGGCTCGCTTAGTTTAGGGCCATCATAATCCCATTCACAAACTCCAAAGCCACATGTAGAACAACCAATCAGATACTACATGGCAGTCAGATGATAGCTCAGCATTAAAAAACATGCATAGAAAGTCCAGAGATTACTCATACTCACTGGTCAAATGAACATTTTATCACTTGATAATGGCCCTAACAAAACGTGGCTGACTTAAGAGGCCTGAGCAATACACCCTCTTATTCCCACTGCTAAATGTCTGTACCACTAATGACAAGCAGTCTCTGCAACTGAGCCCCAGCAAGGGTGGAGTCACCCAAAGGGATTGGTCAAAGATAAGCAGAGTCTCAAGCAGGCCTGCCCCCGAAGCTACTCACAGTCAGAGTCTCCTCCAGGTGCCTCAGTTCCCTCTCCAGAACCTGCAGCTCCGGAAAACGCCCCAAGCAGCTGTCCAGGGCAACGCTAGCCGTTTTCAGTGCCTCCTCCACCATATTGTCCACAGGCTGGGGATCCACACTAGCTGTCAGCACAGAGGCTTCCTGCATGGTCCCCTGCAGGCAGGGCATTTCTATCATGTCCTCAGGTCGTGGTGCTGGCGGTTCCGTTCTTAGGACCTCAGAGCTGTCTCCTTGCAGCACTGCTCCAGGCCCAGAGGTACCACTGCAAAAGTCCTCTGTGGCTTGACTGGATTGCTCCTTCCATGAGGCAGGCTCTGAATCAGTCAAACCAGGCCCCGCCTCTCCCAGAACAGTCCCTCCCTCCGTTTCAGCCACCTCAAGTCCTTCAGCAGCTGCCAATGGTGACAAAGTTTCATTCGGATTCTCAGGCCCCAATGGAGGCCTGGCCTCCAAAGAAAGCTTTTCCTTCTCCGAGGAATTCACAAACCCTACAGCTGCTGGTGGCTCCAGGACTGCAACTTCAGGGGTATTCAATGACCCCGGAGTCTCGGTGACAGTATTGGTAACATTGGCGGCTGGTATCTCTGCCAGCACCTCGTCAGCACTGCTCTCACTGATGTGGCTCAAGGATCGGCAGCGACGGCCATGCCCATTGGCCACTTCCAGCTTCCCAGAATCCTCCTCTTCTCTCACCATACCACTGTCGGTGTCCTCTTCCTCTCCCTCTTCTTCCTCCTCTTCTTCCTCAGGATCACCGGTGGACTCACGGGGGGTGAAGGAGATTTGAATGGTGGGAAGGGCGGCCCGCAGTTCAGGCTGGACCAGAGTCTTGTTGGCGTGGCGTGCTCCCAGCGAGGGCTGCGGGCTGGAGGAGTCATCAGAAGACTCAGAGGAATTGGACCAGGCCGTGCCATTCTCCATCTCCTCCTGTCTACGTAGCATATTCTACAGGAAGGAGAAACAGATGAACAGGGAGGCTAAAGTAAAATCAACAGGAATTCAGTAAGCTTTCCTGCCCTATAAATGTCACAGACAGGAGCAGGGTCAAATGTGGTGAGAGTAACCAGGGAGGACAGAGCGCCGAATCAGCTGCCAGGGCGTACAGCAGGCAGTTGCATTTCTTTAACTCCGATCACAAGCTTCACAGGCTTCAGAAGAAAGCCTACAGGTCAGGGTAGCCAGGCGTCAGCGGAGTACTCACGAAGAAGACCTGCTCACGCAGCGAGGGTGTGTCCGGTGGGCTCTGGTTGTAGCTGGCCAAGCGTTTGGAGACCGTGGGAGCTTTGTTAACCGTGCCCGCAGATAAACTCTGCTCCTCCTTGTCGAAGGGGCTGAGAGACAGAGAGGTCCTGTTAGATTTCTATAAAATATATTTTCTTATATAAAATTTTCGACATCAACACATGGAGCTTTTCCACTGCCACCAAGACCAAGCCGTACTGCGAACTGGTTGTCTTCCGTTGGACATTACGCGAGACGTACCTAGGCTGACATGGCCCTGCTTACTAGCACGGCCGAAAGCATGACTAAACCGAGCTGGTTGCATCACCACCATCTGATTGGTCGAAATTCAGGGAGATACCGGTGATCTGCATCGATATGCATGGATTATCTAAAGAAAAAAAGGGCATATTCTATGTATTACTCATTATTACTATAATGGCACATTGTGGCATATTGATGCATCCCCAATAGCTCAGAATTTGAAAAAAAAAATTCCAACATCCTACTTACAAAAGTACTAGAAACAGCTGCTAGAACCGGCTGAATGGAAAGGATTTGAGATTCAAATTGATGCAAGTAAATGCTAATTCCACTAGTGTTTGATGCTAACATAACACTAAGATTCTCAGACATCCTAGTGGAAATCAGTACATAGTAAATCATAATGTACACCATGTGAACAGTAAATAAACGTCTCTTCGGTTTCACAACCACTGTCACTCTCCAAACCCGGCAACGCCTTTACTGAGCCAATCCTTCAGCAGTGGAAAATCAAAGCAAGCTGAAACCGCACTGTAACCAGTGTTTCTTCGTCTTCACAGTACGGTTCCTGCATGCCAGTGGAAAAAAGTGCCAATAGATTCTGTCACACAGATGGATTTCTTGAGGATAGAGAACTGGCCAGTATTACGATTACCGGAATTATAAGAAGCTCTTGTCTTTGCTGATATTTTCAGGTTAGTGTTCAACTCCTTAACCAATCAATACCTCCTAGCAAATGCTTTAAATCCATTGAAGACATTAGGACTAAAGTAATCATCAACTCAAATTCAGTGTTGTCCTAAAAAAGTTCCTCTTGCAAACAAGGATCACTGAACTATACACAATATTACCACCATCACAGTATCATCAAACCTGGGCCCTGACCACGCTAATGTCTACTATTAGGTATTGTCAAACCATGATAATTCATGGTAATGTGCTACCATCAAACCTAGACCCTGGCCATGTTAACATCTGCCAATGAGGTACTATCAAATTTGTGCCCTGACCACATTAAGTACTGCCACGCTAATGTGGGCTAACAAGGTACTGTCAAACCACTCTAATCCATGCGAACGTGCTACCATCAATCCTGGTTCCTGGAATGATAATGTATTCTGAAGTGGTACTGTCATGGAATCTAATGCAGCACCATGGGACCTAGGTCCTGGTCGTAAAATTTTGGTCCAAATTTTGCTTATGTAGCACAACTGACGCTACGCTTCATGGTAACACATGCCATAATACCGCAAACCCTGAGAACTGGCAGTAGTAAAGCACAGCCTGTAGCGATACTTCACACCCACTCACAGGCCGAAAATGAAGAAGAATTTGGAAGTGAATTTAACTTTGATTCAAAGAGAAGAGAGCAGAGGAACAGAGAGTGTAGAGTAGAGAAGGGGAGAGATGAGATTTGGGGAAGGGGAACCCACTTCCAGGTGACTTCCAGACTCAGTTTGACGGTCCCCAGGTCATTGATGTCGACGGCCACCATCTGGGGCTGCGGCGTGAAAAGGTCCTTGGTCTCGCACGACACGCTCCCCACCACTACGTGATTGGCCAGGCTTTTCAGCTCTGTCACCTTGGCAACACCAGTGGACAACTCAGTCAGAAAAAGCCTCATCCCTCCATTAACACTCAGAGCTGTGTGCTGTAGGCAGGCTATTGGTTAGACTGACAGCCAGAACAACTAGGACACACTCCACACTCAGCATCAGTGGGTTACTTGCGGTCGCTAAAACACCTTGATGGACAGGAACTCTGTGACAAGCGGCATGAAGACCATCTCCTCGCTGTCCCACACCTGACGGCCGTTAATCTCGATCCGACCCCTGAGTTTCCAGCGCTGCCGTCCGTACTTCATGAAGATCTGGGTTTAGGGAGAAGACAGTCAGACGCCGGTTTACTTATAAAGGCTGGCACACACGTCTTCCTGCCAGGACACTTCAGGGCTCAAGCTGACTAACGGGACTTACTCAAACACACCGGGCCGTCACTGGGCCTCATGCATTAGCCCGTTAGTGTTCCCGCTGTTCGAGTTTCTCTCCAGACCAGAGAAAAGGCGAAGGTGGAGGAACGGTGGGATGAGATGGAAAGAAAGAAGAAGAAGAAGAGCGATGTACAAACCTCATACTGATCTCCCGCACAGAGCCTGGCAAAGCCAGCAAGACCTGCGAAAGAGAGAGACGGGGCTTATTCTATCACAAAGCCACAAACGGAGCGAGGGTGTGTGCGTGTCTGTCTGTGAGCACTCAAAGGCCACCTTTCATTTTGATGCGAAACTCCCCCAGCTGGCTCTCCAGTTCGCTCTCCAGGATACACATGCTCTGTTCATAGGGAGGTACAGAAGACGCAATGATGCACTGACTAAAATCCTAGCACCGGCCTGCCATTACACGACCTCCTTCAATCCCGCTCTCACCTCAGTATACTCCCGATAGCCCTTGTGCGCCTCTGTCAGGCTCTCCCTGGCCTTGCGGCTGCCGGGAGAGGCGGTGTAGGCCTTCACCATCCTGCTGGCTCCATCACGCAGCCGTCTCTGCATGCAGTACGCCTCATAGAGCTCATCCACCTGGAGGGAAGATGCCCAGTGTTGACAACATGTTAAGACAGAGCCGTCTACAGCTACAGCTAGCCTCTAATACTTATCCCAGCAGGCTTTGCACACCATCAAGTCCAAACAATCCAAGACCTGAAAGCCCCGCAGTAACTAAAACCCCCAAGCTGTAATTTAAGCATAAATCTGCTGTGCGAGGATGTTTGTGGGCAGGAGCATGCTGGGGGCTTACCTTGCTGAGATGGAACTCCAACCGTCTGACAAACCTCTCGATGACCTTCACCTGCTGTTTGGAGGTACACAAAAAAAAAGTGTAAAGCTTCCTGTGTTAAAGACCCTGAAGCAACCCCCCCTTGGGGTCTCTGAGAAAACAGATGGAGAAAGATTGTCCACTCACCTTGTCCAGCTCATACAGGTACCCCTGAAATATAACCATGATCACAAGTTACAGCCAGAAACCAGCAAAACCAACTGAAATACTGACAGGGGCTTGAAGGCCCAGACCCCCACAGCACTGCTCCCAGTCTCACCAGTCTGGAATTTCTCTTGGACTCTGTCATCTGTTCTCCCAGGTTCTCCAGTTCCAGCTGATGTACCTGCAGGTAGGCCCTACAGGAGATGCACAATGCATCAGTTCAATTTCTGTTCATTATGTCTTACATATAGTTTATTATTGTTAATATCAATAAAAAGAAACATTTTATTATTATGTTGAACTCCTTTCAGTTAACTGCAGGTTATAGTCTGATTGTAACCTTGCATGTAGATGAAATAAAAATCCCTGTCAGAAGCTGTATTTTTTTTGAGAATGGATGACACACGCTTGTATGCTGGAGTACTGCGCGTGATGTGCGTATTGCGGGAGCGTAAGGGACCACGCACCGCAGGCCCCTCTTCAGAGCCTCGTAGACCTCATCCAGCCTCTCGGGTCGGGGGACCTTGGGGGGAGGAGACTTTGTGGAGAGGGTGAACATCTTGCTTCTTCGAGGGGCCTTCCTCACGCTGCCTGAGGTCTGAAACACCGACAGGCCCCTGTGGAGGAGACGTCCCCTCACCATTAGTACCAACTGAGCTGGTCGGTTTACACCCTGATGCTGCTTGTCAGGGAGCCTCTGATCAGTACAGATCGCATGGGACCACAAAGGAGCGTCCAATGGTCTGAGGACATCTCTCACAGCTTTTGGCCCACCAGCTAAGGCAGCATAACTACATATTCACTTCCTCGAGGTGGCACGACAGGAAGAACTCTCTGCTGCAGATCTGGCAGCCAGCGGAGGGTAATTAATACCATCAAAAGCAATGTTGATTGATGAGTCCCAGCACAGCAGGAATCTTTATCTAAAATGTTTCTACCGGCTGTAATCCATCTCCTCTCTTCACGTTGTCATGGTGACACTGATGATGGAGGATTCTCTTATAGAGCTGGTGAACTGAGCATGTCGGCACGGGCTGACCCAGGCTGTCTCACCTGTAGGATTGGGGAAGGGCCTGGACTCCTGAAAATGTCTGGCTCCTAATGACTGATCTGGAGGCGATTTGGTGGGATGCACGCATGGACTGGGACATAGCAGATGCTGGGGAGGGGCTCCCTGTATGAGACAGAGACAACAGGTTCAACCTTGCAGGGCAGCAAGGACTGGAACACTCACAGTAAACTGGAAACAACGGTAAACACAGTAAACAACAGTAAACGGAAGTGGATTCCAGCCCAGCCCTTTAAGACACACACCGGTCACTTGAAGCGACACCAGGTTATTTACAAACAAGCAGTCACGGAGCATGACACGACCTGGCAGTCTTCATTCTTTACACAAACAGTCACTCCAGAGACCAGAGGGACGCTGCCAAGTTTCCAGAGTCCCCGTTAAAAGTCAGAGCGAGAGCAGTGGGTTTGGGCCATTAATGGACTAAAACAGAACCAAGAATACAGGGGAGGAAGCAGGGGCTTCATCTGAAAAGCACCCCCAGAATGTCCCAGCTGTAAAATCCGAAACATGCAGAATGTAAACAGAGAGACCCTCGGGAGTGCATGGGTGAGGGACTGATGTTTAGTTTACACACAAACAAGCCTCTTTTGAGGCAGGGATGCTCTCAAAAGCCTGTCAAGTACAGCGAGGGAACAACCCGCACGCATCTTCAAAAGGAAGCTGAAATGCGTTTTGACCGCCATCTTCCCAGACAAGCGGGGGAATAACCACCCCCCCCGCACCCCCACCCCCGCTTTTACGAAAACAAAAAACAATACATATCAGGCGATGCCTAAGTGACGCTCTGGTGGCTTTGATAAGGGCATCCTCAGACAGACAGCCGCTCACATCCTGGCTCACGCAGGTCCCCCTCCCCAAAACAGACGGTAAAGTAAATAAGCGAGGCAGATGATCTTGCAAGACATGTGCTGCGACAGAGCACATACTTCCTCCTGTCTGTCCCATTCTTTCTGGTGACTGTTTCAAGACTGGGGGGGGGTTAGTCCCCCCCCAACTGTCAATCACAGGCAGGCCACACCCAAAGGGGGATGTCACTTACTCTAACATGGAGGCGCTGGCATCAACACCAGCTAGTCAGCCAGATATGCCTGTATGTTACATCTTTTTCATTCAGTCTCTACAGATTCCAGGTCAGAGATATATGACACACAAAAAGTAACAAGGAGGAATTTCACAGGATCACGACAGAAGGTGTACAGGGCTGTTTCCATATTATCCTGTGTAAGGTGAATCTAAAGATTCACTAATATGAAAAACCACCAACACATAGATAATGTTTCAACAGCACAACAGACACCACAACACTGCAAGGTTTATATAAAGGAGTGAAGCTCAGAGAGGGGGATCTCAAAAGCTAGTTTAAACCAGTTTTTTCTTAAGGAGAAAAGATCCCGTGGATGTGTGTGTGTGTGTATGATCCCACAGGATACAGGCCGACAGACAAGGCCCACCCCTCTGCCATCCCCACCCCAAACAGGGTGGACGACTCACACGACCATCTCAAAACTCCCATAATCACCTTCTTCATTTTCCCCTTGAGCAGCCACAGCCTCGGTGACGACATCACCACAGAACTCAGCCTCTCCCAAGCAAACAAATTTCCACGGAGCAACAAATATGGAAGAGAGTTTCCGGATCCCTTATATCTCCCCGCTGCCCTCAGACGTCAAGGGAGACAAACGGGGTTAAAATCCGTCAAGGTGGAAGTACTCTCCGTGGTCACATGGTGTAAGTTACGCTGAGGGGACCGGAGCAGTATGTCTGTCTGTCTCACACACACAGACACACACACACCTTCAATTCCTCTTTTACACTGGAGTTCTTTCTTGTCCACACATAATTCAGCACCAATCACACGTTACCACACAGGACTATTAATACGCAGGACTGGGAGTCAAATCCTATGAACTGGTGCCAGTTTCCTGAGAAATGTTGCATTTCACAATCATGGACAGCAGAGTATCACCCCAATCTGCACCTTACCCTAACCAAACATGGCATGCCCCCTCAGGATACTGGGGAGGGGGGTGATTCCACAAGGCCATACACCTGTCAACAGATGGAAGAACCGGAATGATCAGGATGAGGGCACGCCACTTAGAGTAACTCCACGGGCAATGAAAATACCTCTCACAGCTGGACCTTTTAAACTAGCCTTTGTCATGTTATAGCCTGACTTTTGTAAAACATGTACGGAATGGAAAATGGTTTGAGGCATTAGAGAAATAATGGTGCCTTCTAGCTGCGATGCCACACCAGAGGAAGCTATAAAGGTAAAAAGTGGCGGCCGGCCCCCGGGGCGCGGCGCCCCCCC
>JAODKC010000009.1:3944822-3967244 GCA_026777985.1 Mormyrops attenuatus
AAATACTAATCCAAAATATTAAAACATTAACCCCTCCCCCCCCCTTCCCTAAAAAAAACCAACCGTTAAAATAACCGGTTTTTTACACAACCCGGGGGGACCTTTGCCCCCCCCCCCCCCCCACACACACACCTGGCACCGTCCTCTTAGTGAAGCAGTGGATCAGCAGCCCCTTGACGTCACTCAGGTACCTGTCCAGAGAGGGACACCTGTCAACATCTGTCACAACTTCATGGCTTCGTGACAGGGGGATGAGCTGTACCATCCAATCAGAGAGCAGACCCACCTCGCCCCACAGAGATCTGTGGCCCCCACCATGCTCCTCTGCTCTCTGACCTTTGACCCAAGAAGTCCCTCCTCCACATTCCCCCTTACCGTTCCTTCTCAGCCGCCACCTTGGCGGGGCTGTCTGTGAACGCAGTCCAGGGCAGAGGCCCCGCCAGCCAACGCAGGACACAGTACCCCAGCGTCTGGAGGTCACTGCGACGGGATGGTCCTGAGTGGGGACACAAGGAAGCGCACAGATTACTCTTCAGTCCAGCAAGTACAGGCAGCTCACCCTGTCCAAAAAGCACCCAAAAGTTAGACAGTCATTAGGGGTGGAAAAAGGCGACCAGCTTTCAAAATGCTTCCCTACGTCCATGTGAGAGTCCACAGGAGGACGACTGAAAACCAGAATGAGACCCACTTCAGTCCTGAAGACTACAGAGAATATGTTGTAATTAGACTGATGCCAGGTCAGATTAGGGACTATCCCAAAGGTTACTTCTGGAAAAGAGATACAGTCCCAGTCGTTGGGGCGCCCCACCTTGGGCTGAGTAGGACAGCGGTTCTCAACCTCTTTGCACCATGACCCAATTTTTACCACGCCAGCTCAGTGCAATCCTATATCAAGTATATGTTTAAATTAACGCAGTGCACTCTGCAGTTTACGCCAATCAATGGATATCACACAAATCTGATTGGATGTGCCAGTGAATTTTACATTTGAGCATCTGTGGTTTGGCTTCTTTGATTGGTTGAGTTTTCACTAGTTTTGCGCTAAGCATTTGCAGACCCAAGACCTGTTTATATAGGTTAATTCTAGAATTGGGGCTGGGAAATCTGATCGTGGGTCAGCATAGGAGCTTACTGGTTTTAAAATGCTTACATTTCCAACTCTGCCTCATAACCTTTTCAGAACCTGCTGCGACCCAAATTTGAGTCACGACCCATGGGTTTAGAATCGCTGGTGTAGGAGACGCCTGGTGTCATCGCGCCCCTGACCTAGCACTGATACTGTGCCATCTTTTCCCACAGCCTTTCAGGATGGTGCTGTGCCAAGGACGTGGCCCCACCCCCAGTGCAGACCGCTCACCCACTCCTTTGTGCGTATCCACACTGATGAACTCCACAGTGCCCTCGTGTGGCGTGCGGCTGCCCTCTCGGTACTCCACGTGCTTCCCGCCAGGACAGTAGCGGAAGGCATGGTAATACCCAGCGAGGTACACCTGGGCAGACAGGTAAGGGGTGCGGTCAGGTGTGGGGAGAGCTACGGCGGGGTGGGCGGGGTCTTGGCACCTCACCTGTACGTTGTTGGTGGGGGTGATGTAAATGTTCTCCGCGTTGATGTCTGCGTGTACATATTCGTTTTCGTGGATGTACTCCAACACGTCCAGCTGCAATGAAGCAGGATCAGACTACAGGAGATCCTGGGGACATTCAGAGGGACCCTGAAGACCTAAATGTCATTCCGTATCAAAGAGGCCTCATCACTATTACCAGCGTTCAGGTTGCAAAGCGTAGGTTGGAAATCTGGTATTTTAACATCGCTGTCCGTGCCTGGCTGTGACCCTGGGACATTGCTAACCTTCCAGTTTCCTGTCCTCACAACAAATCTCCACCATCTGCCAATTTAGCTAATTATACAACCGATTATATTAATATAGAAATACTAATTGTTGGTAGTGGGTCATACTGGACCTGTAGGACTGGGTTTCGAATGGTGCCCGGGTTGAGCTGAAACTTCCCCATCGCTGGACTCACCACTCGACAAGCAATCTGCAGCGCGGCCTTCTGGGACAGAAGGACGTTTCTGTTCTCCATGATGGACTGTAAAGTTCGGCCCATATTTGGCAGGATGAGGAACCTGCAGGGTCAGAGGGGGCCCGTGAAGGACTCACAGGATGGCCAGGTGGTGTGTAAACACACACACACACACACACACACACACACAGACCTGTACATGTCTGCATGCAGCCCAAATCCGTCACAGGCTGGGATCCCCAGGAAGTCCTGCTTCTTGAGCTTCTTCCACTTTTCCACTAGGGGGAGACAACACAGCATACACTTTATTGCACAGAAAATCCACCACAACTAAGAGCAAAAGGCAATCACTTAGTTATTTTAGGTAGTATAATGAGGCTGTTTTACACTGGGCATCTGGGCTGACCCACCTGAGGCTGACTTGGCTGCCCTCTGCAGGAAGTTCTGCTCGTTGAAGATCTTCCCATCCTTAGGAGCCTACAGCCAAGAAAACAGCAGCCTGGGAACAAAGCCAAGTACAGCCCTACAAACACTCTGTCAGAGTGTAAGCAGAGAGGAGATCTGGGAGGGGGCCATTTGAACGTCGCGCTCAGCATTAGCTCATAATACACTTACAAGCTTGAGAATGTGCTTGCAGCTTGTGGAGGTTCCCGCGGTAACCAGCTGGGCTGGAGAGGATGGTGAGGAGCGGCGTCAGATGACAGGAAATCGGACATCCCCCTCTCCCAATGAGCAGTAGTTAGCAGTAGAGAAGGGCGTGCACATCTGCACATGGCCACGCCCCCCGGCCCTCTCACCCGCATACACCAGCTCCACCTCGCTCTGACCCAGTAGCTCCTTCACCCTCCAGTTCCTCCCACTCGTGTCGCTCAGCTGCTGGCCGTCTTGCAGGGGCTCCAGGGGACACATACTCTTAGCCCGCTTGGTCCTGCCCCTGGCTGCCGAAAGTGCCGGCGGGACCACAAAATAATCACAAATCTTCCCTTTGCTTCCTAATCACATCGGGCTGAGCCGACTTGTTCGACCAATGGCGTAGGAGACACTGAGGCCTCCTCACCTGCGGGGGACGATCTGGGGGAGGCAGAGAGCGTGGGCACACTGCAGGGCTCCTCTTGCTGCTTTACCACTGGGGACGCCTGCTTCCGTTTCCGTGCCGGCAGGACCACTTCAGGGCTCTGATCTGCTCATGAAGGATATTAGGAGAGAGAAGGGCCATGAACATAGAATGTGTTCCCATAAGTCCTTGCAATTCAGCACTGAGAGGGCGCCAGCAGCTCACCTGCAGGGGGCGGTGTGGAGGAGCCAGTGACTGGGGCCAAAGATTTGTCGTTGTCCTTTTCCTGCTTCACTTTTGGTGATGACTGACATTTCCGTGGTGAAAGGCGGGGACCAGGACTCTGAGCTGTAAAACAGAGGCACCAAAAGAGGATAAATATTACCAACATAAAGCCACACTCAGATATACCTGTGTGGGATTAAAAGCAATCAAGTCAGTGGTGTCAATTACAGTCTTATGAGCTACTGCAAGGTCTCCAGTTAAGGCCGACACACCACCTCCATTAGTGGTGCCTAAAGATAAGTCTTACATACTGAATAAGTGCTGTGCACCTTTAAAACAGAAGGGGTGAGAGAGCCATTTTCAGCTTCCCCATCTCGACCTGCCTGATTCTCATTCCTAGCAGCCTACCCAGCTCAAGGCCAATTCCAGACCCTCCCTCCAGACACTCCCTCAGCCACTTTCCTCCACCGAATCCTACTGAGAAACAAACGCTCTCTATATTGTATACATTTTGACAGTATATTTTATTCTTTTTACAGCATTCACAATTGCATTATGTCCTGAATGTGAGTTCTCAATGTGAACGAGACCCCCCTGTGCCCTGTTGCTGCACTGGACCCAATTCAAACTCCACCGACCTATTTGTATGACAATTAAAGAATCTCAAATCTTGGAACAGCATGTGGAAATCGCACTTGGGTCCAGGAATAATCTGGAGCTCTCAGAAGCTAAAACTGCTGTCTTTGTAAAGCTCTGAACACTGACTTGCGAGACCAGTTACACTGGAGACTAGGAAGATGAAGGTTGGGGAGATAAAGATTGTGAGCCACGCATGGGTATGAGAAGCACTGAAAACACAGCAGTCAGGTGCAGTCAGGCGTTTGTTGAGGTCATTTAAGCTAACCGTGTGGTCCTACAGTCCACAGACAACCAGTGACCCATGCTGCAATCACAAGGGCCCTGCCTCACCACACAGGTGGTAACAACATGGTAGCCTCCTTACTCACACGTAGCAGGAAGATCTGCGCAGGCAGCACCCAGTGCGGAAGGGGCAGATCTGCTGGCCGTCTGCCACCGCCTAGGTCTCGATGTGGTCTGGCGCGTCCTTTGCAGCGGGGGACGGCTGAGGCCGGGGCTGGGGGCTGAGCATGTGTGGGAGGACAGAGTTAGCTGATAAACTTAGCCTCTAATGAGCTAAAAATAAAAATGTGACCTGGACTGAAAGGCAAATTGCCCAATGCCTGAATCATGAGCCAATGGGACTTTCTGATCACAAGCACAGCATTGTAACTAAGCCACACACACCACCCCGACTAAGGCAGGGGGCATTTCTCAATATGCATACTTGACTGTACTTGTGTTCTCGTGTACCCGTTTTAGGTCATCTTCCATTGTCGAAGACCAGTTACAATAATAAGAACACAAGCACAGAGGATGGTAAAATCCCTGGATGTTGGTCTTGTTCCACCTCAAATATCAATAATACATCGGGTGCATCCTTGCCAAATGACACCAATCCCATGATTCATTGCGGCCCAAGTTCTTAGGAGGTAAGTTATCAGGGCTGGTCTTGCCACAACTACAAGTATGATCTTCGTGATCTTGGTATTAAGAAACACCCAATGACCCTTTAGCCTTATGGTCCATGCCATTACTCATTACACTATGAAGACCCTAAAATATACTGGTTCTGTGCCTGTCTGTCCACCTTCCTACCTCCATCGCTGACGTCGTTTAGCTGCGCTGAGCTGTGCTGCTGGGCATCTTCATCTGCAGCCGGAACCGGATCGGGGACCGTCAGGTTCGCCTCGCAGGGCAACTTCTCTCCGCACGAAGGGCAGAACTTGAAGCCGGCCTGGAGCTTGCAGCCGCACTGGGGGCAGAAGTGCAGGATCATTCTGAAAAGAAGCAGTGCCATAGCGGTTTAGAGAAAGCGTATGCGTGACCTCGTAAGCGACGTACTGTTACTTCTAATCGTGCAAATAAACGGAGTCAGGGTTGTCAACTTTGGCTGGAGTGAGATTTTTAGTTCGAGAGAAGTCCGCGCATACATGCATACGCATTTACATGTATTTAAATTTTATTACCGTGTAAATAGTCTGCAGGGTTTGCAAACTACCACAGCGCTTTCTAATGCAGTTAATATTAGGTTTATAATAAAATAATATACATTTGGCGTAAGATTTTCTGCGTGACTATGAGAATCACAACGCCTCAGTGTCACGCGAAATGCGTGAGAGTTGGCAGCCCAGCAGAGTGTTGTCTGTTAATATTACAGACAGAAATTTGGCCGCCCTGACAGCTGTCTGACATAAAAATAAACAGGTATACAACCTACCTACAGCCTATGAGCGTGTGCGGGGGGTCTTTACTAGATAACCAACAGGTTAAACCACCACACTGCAGGGAGCAGGCGTATGAAGCACGTTAAAAGTGTTTTTTTCCCCCCCAGAGTAAACTCAGAGCAGCAGGAACAGTGATGATCACGTGATCCAGTCAGCTTTGACTGCCACGGCGAGCCGATTGGGACAAACTTCCAGATCATGGCGAAACGATTCGATCAAACTTCATTTCCTTACCAAACCGCTGACGGTGCTCTGATGTGTGAGGGTAATTTCTCATTAAAAATATTAGATCCCTTCTAACAACTAAATATAATCATAAACGACAACTTATCATCGTGATTATGTCGGTAATATTGATGAACACTTAATTATATTTACTTTTATCTTTTATTATTTTCGAGCCAAAGTCAAGATAAAAGGACGTTATTCTCAAATTATTATACAGAATTTAGGTATTATGTCGCGTGATTCCATTTATTTATATTAGAGCGGCATTATATAACAAAAATGATCGTTTCGTCTTCGTCCATTGAACCATTAACAGTGTCATACGCATTTTTCGTGAACAGAGAACTTTGTTTTTCACTAAACAAATCATAATCTGAGGTCATCATGAGATATTTCTGCTTCAGTTTCAATTTAGTTATCAGTTCTGATGTCTTTCTCTTAAACATTATGAGGTATTTATAAACCGCATTCCCGTGGTTTCGTGTTAATTGGAAGTGACCTTTAAACAGTTTGGTGGCGTTTATGGGTACCAAAGATACCAGTTAGAATATTCGGCCTTATGGTAATACTCAACATGAGCGCAAGGAGTGACGTGAGGGACATTTCACCTGTTTTGTTCGGAGCGGTAGCTCGTGTCCTGTTAAATATAAATACATAAATAAGGATCTAATTTTTCGTTTCGGTGTCCATGACTGAGACCACAGATTTTTTGTTAGTAATTTTTCACATTAGTTAGCATTTTATCGCACAACTGATACTGATACTGTTTGTTCCCATTTATTTCGTTCCTTTTTATCGTCTAAACTGTGGGTAAAGATGTCCACGAAAAGAATACACGTCAGTGTTTTACCCAGACACACTTATCTGGTTCTGCCCATAGACTGTAACGTGTACCCTGGTTCAGACTGGATGTCAAATCAGACTGCTTTCAGTTTCCAGTGTTACACCAAGTGTTTGTTGTTACTGTGCGAATGAGTAAGGAGTCTGTCCTACAGAGTCATCTCTCTAGAGGACAGTGATGCCAGTGATGTTTGCATCAAACCAGTGACCCAGCCCAGGTTCAGGTTAAACAGACAGGTCCAACAACATTCCATCCACCCCTGATGGAATCTTTCACTCTAATCCCAACAGCATCACTCAGCATTCTGAGCTGTGTGGTCGTGCTACCTGACACTGAACAGGAGGGATTTACTTGGAAATCTTTATTCTTCATATGAGTCAGTTGAAGAGACACCATTGAGCTGGAACAGTTATCCGACAGCATGAGTTGCAGTGAAAAGACACTGTTCCTGGCTAGCCTGCCTGAGTTGAGCCCCTTGGGGCTCTTGGTTTGTGTTGGTTAGTGTTCATGAGGGCTCTATTTGGACAACAAGCCATGTCACCTGATGTTTCAGGTGTAAACGGAGCTCCGTCAGAAAGCTGATCAGACAACATGCAGAAACACGCTCCACAGGGACGGCGTCCCTCGCTCTGCTGAGGGTGACCATCTACAGAGAGCTGTATTCCTGTAAAAGACAGACATGGATGAAACTCAGGAGGCTAAATATCATTTACGCTGTACAGTAAATATGCAAAGCGCAGGGGAGAAGAGCAGGTGACTCCTCCAGGTCCTAGGAGGACGCAGCCGCTGGGCGGGCACTGTTGTGCAGCGTATCAGTGTGTAAAAATAGAACAGCAGACATTTGAGATGACTTGGGCTGAGACGACCTCACCTGAAGCAGTTTGACTGGTCCAATTTGGCAATGGTATCCGTGTAAGGAATGCCACATGACTGAATACCTGGGCTCTGCCGCCAATAAGCTCATTTAGGTTAAAATGTGAGACTGAAAATAGCATACTTTAACAGTAATAGAATGTGTTTAAAATAAACTGGGCATAGTACTGTACATAGCAATTAAAACAATGCAAAAATATGCAAAAAAAGGCATCATTGTTAGGGGTAGTATGGGGAAATGTTGAAAATACTACTTTTAGAAAAACTAATCAATATTGCACATGACCAAATGGGTAAATTTTGCAAGATTTAGCAATCATAGAGGCCACTTACCCTTCTGGATAACATTTGAATTAAGATACTATTCATAAGCAAAAAGCAACAACACTCACCCTCTCTGTATCAGTATATTTTCCCTTTACACTAGTGTGTCATGTTATGGTTTTTATTTTAATTTAATTTTATATTTTTTTTTGGAGGGGGCTGCTTTTCCCCTGGTTGTTGGCATATGTACTTGAAATCTCAAATTTAAGCTGTTGAACCAGAAACGGTTCATTGTCAACTGAAAAGTACAATTTGAATGCTCACCACCCCAATAAAGAGATTAATTAAATAAAAGCTGGACAACAACCAAATATTTATTGTAATTGAAATATGCAGGTGTTTTCTCCTTTTATCTTTGTAAAATAATCAGAACAAAAGACGATGTTTTTATACATAACAAGTTTTGAAATTCTTATTTTTTAAACGCTCACTATGAAATGCTTTTACAGTGCTTAGCCAATACAAAGTCAAGGTCTGTTTCCTTCTCATTTTTGATGCATTTTAAATCCTCCTTATGTCATTTTATTATTTAATTTGCTTTGTGGTAAAACAAGTTAAAAATTAATAATACTGCACACCTATGTGTGTGCGTGTCTGTGTCTGTGTGTGGGCTTCCTTCTCCTTGTCATGGAAAATGAATGTTTTGAACTGTAACTGATAACTGATAAGAACTGAAGGGCAACACGTGCCCTGTCTAAGACCTGAACTTTCTTTTTATATCTTATTTTTTAATGTATTGAATTCAATACTTTTGTAAAGGGCATCGTTATTTTCATTCGACTTTACTCAATTACTCAATTTTAAATAAAAATAAAAAAACATAAATCAAACCATTTTAATCATACTACTGGGTAAAGTGGAAAGGTTTCCAATAAAGGACATATCAAACTAAAATGAAAATAACCTCAGTGATAGGAATTGAAAGTAATTTGCTAAATAGTAGATACCTTGGGCTATTTATTGTGCACGTCATTGAGTTTTGCCGTATTTCATGTAGTCAATCATATGGTGCCTCAGTGGGTAGCACTGTGTGACCCCCAGCGATGTGGTGTGTGACTGCCACCTCAGCTCTGTGTGTGGCGCTTGCGTGTCCTGCTCGTGTTGCACAGGTCTCCTACCAGTACCCTGGTTTCATCCAAACACATGCAATATATGTGAATTGGTGACAAAGACTTATATTTTTTGTTTAACAAACTTCCAGCAGGAGTACTTTAAAAAAAAAAAAAAAGCTGCATAATTTTACGATAGCACTTGGCATGAATTTGGGATATTCAGATGAAGAGTGTAAGGGTGAAAGCCCTTTGATTGACCCGCTCCCTATGCCCCAGGCAGCGCGGCCGGTTACATTCCTCGTGACGTCAGCCCCCTTCGTCATTACCATTGTTGTTAAAATAAATTTGTTCTGCCCTCGAAACGAGAGGCGGCTGTCAAACTACTTAATCGGCACAAGTTCGGCAACCTTGTGGGCTGAATGGTGTGATGTGCGTGCACTGGGGTGTCCGCCGATGCGGAGGGGGCATGCAAGTGACATTACCTGCCCAGATTTTGGGTCCCCTGTCCGTATGACAAGCCCAATAGTCGAACATGTCAGGACAGCAGAGGAGCTACGCAGGGACCACCAGTATTATAGAGGTGAAGAGCAAAGTAAGTCCATCTTTATCGTACGCACTGACACAGGCATGTTCACGCTGTATACTGCATGCAGACGGACATAGAAACGGGGGCGAGCAGATTAACGTGGGTGTATCACAAGCTAAGGTGATTTATTATGGAGTAAGAGGATATGGTGTTTGTCGTCATATATTACGTTATATAGACCTATATATGCATATTAATCTGTTTACTCAGTGGCCACTTTAATACTATACCTACAAAGTACGATTGCCTTTTGGATGTTTTTTTTAGTAACGAGTAGCTTTTCCTAACAAACTGGTTCCTGAGTGAATAATAAACAATAACATGTTCGGAAGTTTACATTCGGCTGATTTTATACTTTAATCTCAGGCTGTGTTGTTATGTGGCAATGTGACTACGTCTAATAAGCTGGAAATCGCCTAATACATTAAACAAACCCTAAGCCTTTAACTAACAAACAACAAACAAACAAATTTATTTTGTATAGCGTGTTTTCACAACATTACATTGTCTCAAAGCGCTTTACAGCAATCCTGCCCAAAGCCTCCAGTGAGTAAGTCAGAGGCGACAGTGGCAAGTTGAAACTGCCTAGATGGAAGAAACCTTGGGAGGGGCCAGACTCAAAGGGGGAGCCCATTCTCCTGGGGCTGGCAAGGAAAGTCAAATCGGAGAGATGGCTGAGTGGCAAGTCACACAGTCTAAGTCATAAAATATGAGTCACAACCGGGGAGCAGGGAGGTGATGACAAGCCAGTGTTGGTGCTCCTTCAGATCGCCGGGCAACTAGTAGTAAGGCAGCCGGGCATCCATGGAGGACGACACAGGCAGAGGGGCGAACTGGACAGAAGGACGTCATGCGTAGTGGACACGTCGCATGTAGCAGAGTGTGCAGGATATCTTGATAAATTTGGGGTCTCCAGGCGGCATACCCCAGGAGGGGTGGGGGAATAAAAAATGCAATTAGTCAAAGTAGGGGAGACTATAGGCAGTGCTAACAGTTAGACGAGTGCAATATGTAAGTGCAATGTCCGGCAGATAAGGCTGTGGCAGCATAAGTAGGAGGGAGAGGCAGGTGGGAATGCAGGCGTGGGGAGTCCCTGAAACTAAGTACTTTGACTGCCAAGTGGAAGCTGCTTTAACATATTTTTAATTTGTTTCTGTGTTAATCACATTAACTTAAAAATACCAACCTTCCATTGTGCAACAAAAGTGTTTCACTCTGAAACCAATTCATCTAACTTTTCATTGTACCTTGTAAAAGTAGGTTGGATCCAGAAAAATAACATGAAACAAAAATCAGGGCTTTTCTGTAGTCTGTGCATGTATGTTTTGTAAAATTTATGATTTTGAAAGGATTTTGTTTGTCAAATTACTGAGGTTGAAGTGCATTGTGGTGGATAAAAAAATAAACATATACAACATACCAGAAAAGCATGTTCAGGCTTCAGACTGGACTTCCCAGCAGGCCCACACATTCCCCCAGACCTGCTTCCCAGCACACCAAGGTGTCTGAGGAAAGACCCCACAGTAACCAACCAGGATCTGTGACAGCAGATATTATCAGCCTGGAACAAAACAAGGAAGTACAGGATGCTGAAATTACATATCGGTTTTAACAAATAGAGATATACTTATTTGTTCCTTCTTTCTCTGTGACTTATTTCCTCATTGAGAGATGATGCATTGTGAGAATTTACTGGTGGCCCTGGTGTCACCTTGGCCTGATGTGGAGGGAACTGGCAGACATGTATATTTTGTAAAAAGAAGCATAGAGAAAATAAGCCAGTAATTTCTGATTTTCTCGGCATGGCGACATGAAAAGTTGGATATCCAAATGACATGGTACACACCGACTGTACCCTGAAGAATCATTAATTCTTCCTCACTAGCATGTTACGTGGTTTGCAGGGGCGTCGTTGGGGCATCAATATCCTGGCAGATTTAGGGGGCCCAGCATTTGACAGGGGCCTTTGAATATGTAAAGTCGAACGTAAAATCGGGGAGTTGGTCCAAGGTGACATTTTGTCAGGGGGCCCAGAATTTCTGGGTATGACCGTGCTGCCTTGCAACCTGAGGAGCTCATCTTCCTAAAGTGTATTATGATGTATTTCACCTTGTAAGGTATAGAAATGGTTCACTGTCATCTTCTTCCACACAGTTTGAAATAGTGTCTGGCACATCTGCTAAGTCCTGTTTGCTAAGGGTGACCCTGACTGAAGTTAAAAACTCTGTGCAGCTTCTCTGATGCACAGAGCACTGCACCAGGTGGAGGTACTGGAGTAGACCAAGCTATCACTGTGGTTGAACGTACTGAGATCTTCTCTCCTCAATTCCAGTTTCGGGCTGAGTACCGCCGCTTTGGGCTTCAGCAGGCCAGTGCCACCGGATTCCAGGAGTTCCACAAGCTGCTGCTGTCCATCCACCGGATTCCAGGCCTCGACGTCTTCCTGCCCTACGTGGACTTTCACGGAAAACTGTTTCCCATCAACAACGATGACAGTTTCCACAGGGCTGTGTCCTGTGCGCAGCCCTTACTCCGGGTCATCCTGCAGCACAAAGGCAAGTTGATGATGCTTCTGAATCTGGGGAAGCGATTCAGATGGAATTACAATTTGGTATCTGGTCTCCAGAAGCTGTTTCTGAATGTCTCTGAAGTGTCACTTGTGGTCTGTGTGCCTCCTATAGATGATGAGCCTAGCACCTTCATGAAGAAGAAGAAAGGATTGAGGACAAAAGCTAAGGCAAAGCCGCGCTCAGGACTGCTGATTGGACCTCCCTTGGACTTCCACTTGGTGTCCTCCATCATCGACGTAGACATCTTGCCCGAGACACTCAGGCGTGTGCGGCTACACAAACACAGCTCCAACAAGACGCTGGGCTTCTACATCCGCGATGGACAGACTGTGCGCATCACCCCACAGGGCGTGGAGAAAGTGTCAGGCATCTTCATCTCCCGGGTGGTGCCTGGCGGCCTGGCGGCAAGCACAGGGCTGCTGAGCATCAACGATGAGGTCGTGGAAGTCAACGGCATCGAGGTGGCGGGCAAGTCTCTGGACCAGGTGACAGACATGATGGTGGCCAACAGTCACTGTCTGGTCATCACGGTGAAGCCAGCCAACCAGTGTAACAGCATGACTCACTTGAGCACCAGATCCCTTGATTCTGCCCACAGCCCTGCTTCTAAACCTCAGCTCATAAGCAGTGCCGTGGATGGTGAGTGTGACAATGAGGAGAATGACATCATCATTGAGACTGAGACTGATGGCTTGTCACCTTCCCTGCCAGTTCCTGCTGTAGCCAGTGGTCACAGAGACCAGTCTCTGTCACCGTCATTGTCAGGACTTTGACTCTTCCTCTAGCACCGGCTGTGTATGTATGTGAATTTGTGTGTACGGATACTTAAGTGGTGCATGTTGAACACAGGAAAGCTACAAGAGAAGTCAAGTCATATCTTCAAGTCAACTAGTGTCAATGAAGGCCGCTCTTTGATGGTGACAGGAATTACCGATCAGACATTAATACACAGACATAACTGAACATATAGCACCTCTATAGGATGGTACTTTTCATTGGTTGTCTGCGAACTAATTAAAGGGTGACCATTCGCTGAAAGAAAGGCGGGGAGGGAGGGGCAATACAAATATACACAAAATCACAGGTACGGACCTGTTCAGGAGCTGAGGAAAAGTTAAACACAAAGAAGACAGAGACTTCCCTGAGCAGGTTGGAAGTTCCTAAGGATTTGCAGCTTTAACTTACTGATAACAAGAATCCTAGACCTACACATTCACCCCCTCGTACTGAATGAGCTCACAGAAAAGGGTCACGTTTGCCAGGGGGGAGACGAAAGCTCTTTGCTTTCTCTTTTTTCCTCAGGGAGAATTATTGATGTACATAATTAAGTAATATAATGTTTATGAATCTGGAGTATTTCAAATGTTCATATGTAAATGTAATGCATGAATGTAATACTACTGAGAAACACACACATTAGTTATGGATAGCACTTACACAAAGCATCTGAAGTATGTTAAGTGCAGGTAGCTGTATCTTCTCGTGTGTCTTGGGCCATGAACACATCTATTCTAATTATTTACAAATGCCTAGGTTATGCTATGTTAAGAATGGTGGGGGAGGAGGGGGAATGTGGCATAAGTAATTTTTAAGCTATGTAAAGGGTTGAGGAATGGTCTATTTACGTAAGCTGTGGAGTGTTTGTAACTGAATCCATACACCTGAGGGTGTATATCAGAGTGCATGTATCAGAGTGTGTATCTCTGGGGGAATATCTCTCTATAGATGAGTGCACATCTGTGAGTGTATATACCTTTAATGGACCATTGGCTTCCATTATAACATTTAAAACATCACCAGTTTCTCAGTACATTTTCAAGGTTCCCTTTCCAGGGATAAAGGGTGTATGAGAGTGTGTGTGTGTTCATGCAAATGCCCCACAATGTGATAATTTGTGTGTTATTTTGACCTTGTGGGTACATTTTTTGATCCCAACAAGGGGAAATTCAGTTTTATAAAAAATCTGTGAATGCAGTCCAAAAAACCTGAACAAAAGTACCTGTTTGGTTACTTGTAGTTAAGGTGAGGGCTGGGTATGGGTTAAGGCTGTCATAGCTGGGATTAGGGTAATACTTATAGAAATGAATGGAGAGTCCCCACTAAGATATATATCTGTGTATGTGTGTGTGTGTGTGTGTGTGTGTGTGTGAGAGAGAGAGAGAGAGAGAGAGATAGAAAGTGTCAATTCCCTCAAAAATGATTCATTTTTATATTCAGATTGTTCTTTGATCAGTCACCATACAATCTGTTTATTTGACTGAAAATCATGCATAAGTATTAAATATTAAAGCATGTATTGGCTGGTAGTCTACCATTGCCTTTAGTACTTCTTAGACTTTTATACCTTGTTATTCTAAAATTTAAAAAGCATTAATTTTGATCGTGTACTAATGTGCCAGATAAACTGACAGATGCTGTATCTCCTCCATGTGTGTGTTGTATACTGACAGTGCAGTGAAGCACTGCTCTGAGCACCAATCACTTTTGGAATATGGATCCATCAGCTCCACCTGAAATCAGAACAACATCTTCAGATTAACAGGCTCTCGTGTCTGACTGCACAACCCAGTGGTTTTTGCTGCCTCTGCAGGGCCATTTTCACACGCCTTCACTATCGATCGGAAAGCAGTGAAGTGATGCTTCAGCTCAAGGAGCTGCCCCCCCCGCGTAGGTGGTCTGTGGTGAGATACTCAGTGCTTAGTTTGTGCCGAAGTTTGCCGGAGCTCAGCAGTGGGACCTCTGCCTCAGAACAATCATCACTGCGGCAGCTCAAACGCTACACCTAATTGTTAAGGCAGGGCATCAAAAAGGACGGGACGCTCCACAGAGAGGCTCCAACAAAAAAGGGGTTTATTTAGCTCTAAACAAAACACAAGGGGAAACCGGAAAATAAAGGGACCACAAGGGGTCAAAAACAAAACAGGCAAAATAGGAGCTACCTGAAAAGTACTACAAAGTAACACACTAGGAGACAGAGTAAAACTGGGAGATAACCACAGCTACTGAAACGGTGCAACACTAACAACGATAAACACCAGAACAACGCGATGTACAGGAGGACAGGAACGAACGAACGAACGAACGAGCACACACATACACACAGAGGAAAAACCGCTCTAACTCATGATGGCTAGCAAGCCAGACCTCCAGAAACTAATAGGGGAAGATAAGATACAGGTGGGCGGGGAGTGATCCCACAGTGGAATCATCCGTGAAATTGTGGAGCTTGATGGACCGGCCTTCCCCAAACAGGAGTGTCCTGTCCGCGATCTCCCAGAGGACCGCGGCATCCTCAGAGCCGTCCATGACAATTTGAGTTAAACTTTGGAATAAATGCACATTGACCTAAAAAGATTACATTATAAAAGCATTTGTATCGTATGATTTTTTTACATGCATCCAAATAAATTTGTATGTTTTGCTCATCTGTCTTTTGACTTGAAAAGTAAAACCGCACCACATGCACACAGAAAGATCCACTATATGGCCACTAAAATGATGAGGTTACACACCAGGTTATTATGGCAAAATAATTAAAAGAAATATTATATTTTTTTTGCAAAGTAACAAAGCCCTCGCAGTGCAGAAGTGAACCACAAAATCTGACAGTACTAGTAGAAGAAGCAGAGAAAGTGAAAAAAGGAAGTAAGAAAAGTACAAAGCAGATGAAAAGGTTAATGTAACTAACAGCGACTGATAGAAAATATTGCATTGTTGTGCATTTAAGTAATTAATAGTGCATTATCTTTGTTAGAGACCGATTTGTGTGTATGACATCATCATGGATTTTATGAGCTCAGCCACCTCAGAGATTACAAATTAAGCACTGGAGATACTACCAGAGACATCCCCCTTCCACCTGCACACCTCACCAGCCCAGAGGTCATCCTCACTCACCTTGATTGAAATCTATGGCACGAGGAGCATTCACTGGAGGATCAAGGGAGTAGCAGGCTGTAAAACAGAGATGAGGCATCCATTATGCAAAATTGCTGCATGTAGCCTTGGTCAGACTCCACAAAGTGAAGAGAGCTGAGAGTCCCCGGTATCATAAATACAAATTTTACTACCAATTATGTGCTCAGGGACCCCACCTTAACAAATGGGACCTTTCTCACTTTTCTATTAGCTTTACACAGTGGGTAGTAGTACCCTGTCTTCATATGATCTGAACTGGATCCACCCCCTTGTTTCAATGCCTTTCCCATAGTTTAGGAATTGCATGTTCCATGCTCATGCGGGCTCGTGGGACATGCATGAGCAGGATGATTTCAGAGGCATTACCTGCTCTTGGACTGGAATTAGCTACTCTAATCGGATGAGAATGAGGAAAGGACTAACTCACCTGGCTCAGGGTAGAAGTTGCTGCCCTGGATGGGCATCATTTGGTTGACCTTTGCCCTTTCCATGGATATATTTCGCTTATCAAGAAAGTATTTGTAATCAAGTATTTGTTCCTTCCTGCTGAGTTCATGCAGCTCCCATTCCCTCTTTGATACAGCCTGTAAAATTGTCAGCCCGCTTTTCATTCTCATGCTCAGATTGACCAGCTCCTTCTCCTTCTCTTGCATTGTGGCTTGTTGCTCCTGCCTAATAGATGTCATCTTCTTCTCCAATTTAATGTCCATCTTCTTCTCCAAGTTCTTCTCCATCTGCTCCATGTTCTTCATTTTCTGGCTTACAATTTTTTTCCCTGAAAGGGAACTCTGTGACTTACGGCTAGCGTTGGCCATGGTGACACTCTGTTCAGATGCTCCTCCAGAACTCTCTGACCTGATTCCTCTTCTTATCTAAACGTCAGAGAAAACAGCCAAAGGACTGAACATAATGCTTCCCTGTTTTGACTGCCATGACCACGATGACCTCTGAACACTCGCTGCCCTGGATTTGTCTGTTGTCACAAGCCATTCCACACAAGCAGAACTAACTGAATCATGTACATTAGTGTGCAAACACTCTTTCTGCTGTCTCAGTCCATCCACCTAGCTTAGAATGAGGAGAAGCCTAATACAATAACTCAACATCACACCTACAAAAGTGTTAAGTCATTATATGTTAAGCAGAAGCTTCACTGTTGTATCCAAAGGATTGAACTTTGAATTCTCCTCTGTACATCAAACCATACATTTCAATCAGCATCACATATATTATTTCCATACAGTCATCTACAAGACACCTTTAAGCAAAATTACCTTGGCAATTTAAACAATAATGTACAAAGTTGCATTGCATTAATACATAAAGAGTACTGACGTACCAGTGTTTTAAGAGGCAGATGTGGTCTCTTACATGGACAGAATGAAAGAGAAAGAGCGAACAGAACACAGATCGGTAATACATCCTTGGCTGTGTGGCCCACATGTGATCACCAGAACACAGAAGCGGATGTGGTCTTTACTTATCCTCGAGTCGACATGCATGAAGTACGTGCCGTCTCCTAAGCTGCAAACCCTGACCTTCTAGTGACCCAGCAGCTTCTACTGAGGCAGTTTCCTGTAACTGCAATATGCAGCGTTACAGTTGTTTCACGATTCCTCTGGCATATTTCATGAAAGATATTTAACACTGACGACTATAAGAGCATTTTTCAGCATAACCATGTGGTTAAGATGCTAAAGGCCATTACTCACTCAAAACAATTAACTCAAGTCTGAAAAGCAAATAATTCTCTCAGGGAAATCAGTGTCACTAGATTGAAAAATACCTTCATCATTGCCATGTCAGTGTAAATTAGCTCATGAGCTGCACAATTCTGAATGATAGCCGTTTCCCACTTTTTCACTATCGCCATCATCATTCTTCTTTAGTAAACCAATTCTTATTCAAATCAAAGACAGCAGTTTCAGCTTTGCCCTACATTACAGTAAATACTGTAACTGGCGAGAGAATCACTCACACGCACAAATAACTTCTCTCAAGGCACAGTATAATAGCAAATATAATAGCAAATAAAAAGGCCAATCCTGCCACCAACCCCCAAGGGCGTGGAGAAGGTGTTGGGCATCAACATCTCCTGGGTGGTGTTGGCGAGCACAGGGCTGCTGGGCATCAACGACAAGGTTGTGGAAGTCAATGGCATCGAGGTGTGTGTGCGTGTGTGTGTGTGGGGGGGGTGGGTTATGAATATATTTACACTGGGGGGACTAATTGTCCGTGCAATACCTAATCTGTAACTGTGTGTCTGTGTGTGAGACAAAACTGTAAATTCTTTCAGAAATGATAACATTTGTTCAGATTGCTCTTTGATCAGTAACTATAAAGTCTGTTTAGAAAAACATTCATAAGTAATAAAATATAATATTATGTAGGTATATTAAAGCTGTTAGTTTGCCAGGAATCTTACTACTTCTTGCAGCTGTGATTGTGCACTGATGATACAACAAGCTGTGTATCCATGTCTGTGTTGTACAGATGACCGTGTCACTGACAGAGTAGTGAGGCACTGCTCCAAGCACCAATCACCTAAAAAACATGGAAACATCAGTGCCCAGCTCAAATCAGGACACCATCTTCAGGTTAATAGGCTCATGTGTCTTCACTATCAGATGGGAAACAAGGAAGTGATGTTTTGGCTTCAGGAGCTGCCCCCCGCAAGCCCCTTCTATGAGAATTGCAGCCCCATCGCGGGTGGTTACAGCAGCCAAAGATATTCCCGGAGGTTTCCCCCTTCCTCCTGCACAGCCCACCAGCCCAGAGAGTATTTGGCATCATAGGTCATCCTCACTCGCCTGAATAGTAATCTATGGCAAGAGAAGCAGTCATCACGGGACCTGAGAGGCACCTGTTTGTAAAACAGAGATGACGCATCCATTATGTAAACCTGCTGCCTTGGTGCCTGGTTTTGTTCTGTTCCTTAGTTGGTTATTGTGGTTGTTGCCTTGTTCACTTTGTGGTTGTTACTATGTGTTTCTAGCTGTCGTAGTTTTCCCATGCTATAGTTATTGTAGTTTCCTGTGTTGCTCCCATCTAATTTGAAAAGCGTTTGAAACAGCTGTACTGTATTTTATTACCTTAAATTCATGTCATAAATAAACAAATGTCAATTAGATGGTAATCTGCCAGAAACATAAAGAAAAAGAAAAGCGTCTATTATAATAATCATCGACTTATAGCGATCAATTTCACCCAAACAGACGTGATCACTACACGGAGGTTCCACTGTATTTAAAATTGAGTATTTTGGAAGCTGTGTTGGTGTCACCAGGGGGCGTCCTTTTCCCATTTGTGTGCCTTCCACACAGCACTGTAAATGGCAATTTTAATGCACTCCTAAAAGGCTGAGAGCAGAGAACAACGTCTTTGTGTAAGGGAAACAGGGTTCATCTCAGGGGCAGATGGGGGAGGGAGCAGATCGACCAGACAGAAAAAGGGACAAACAAACCAGATTCATACGTACTGCCTGAAATGGGAGGGGCAGGTGGAAGTAGCTCACTAGATTGTCCCAGTATGGGCTGCCCTTGGCCATCATCAATGGAGCTCTTCAAATAAAACCTGAAGCATCCCACGACCCTGAAGGAATAAATGTTACATTTATATAGCACTTTCCAAGACACAAAAAGCGCTTTGCAGAACCAATGGGGAGCCACTTCATCCACCACTGTGTAGCACCGACTCGGATAATGCGACGGCAGCCGTTCTGCACCAGTAGTACACTCACCACACAGTAGCTAAGGTGGTGTATAGGGGCAGGAGAGAATTAACCGGTTAGATATAGGGGGTGATTAGGAGGACGGATTTTAAAGGGACTAGTGGGCAGCGTTAGCCAAGGCATTGGCGAACCATGAATACTATTTCAAATGATGCCCAGGGATCTTTTATGACCTATCCAGGATAACTATTTGCAAGACAGAATAGAAAAGAAAAGAATGTTCTAATTAATGATTGAAAAAATGACAAGATTAATATTGACAGATTACTGGTCAACGCTGGGTATTGACCCAGTTGATTTTTTAAAATTAGTTACCTAGTTATATGACCAAGAAAGGATTAACTAATATTAAAGTAAAATGAATCGAATACAGACTTTGGACAGTAATCCATCAACGGCAGTTTTGTCACTTTTGAATCGTTAACGTCATGTGGCGTGATACTGCCATCTAGTGTATGAAATTGTAATTTGTATTAATTTTGCGCTGCGCGAATGGGGTTTCCAGAACTCAGACACTATATTGCCAGTACGTACGAACATACCACAACAAAATTCCAAGACATAGAGAAAAACTTCACCGAATATATGTGTAAAACTAAGAACAGAATGTAAATTACAGATTGGTAGAAGACAAATTTACAGAACACACAGTGCAAGACATCTTAAGACAATAAATAAGATCAAAGTGCTAGGTGCAAAAATGGCTGCAAATGCAAGGAAAACCAGCCCGTGCAGGACAATGTGCAAGTTCCAGTGATGCAGAACAGAATGACAGTGCAAAAAAAAAACCAACAGTTGTTCACTGTTGTAGTGCACATTGACCAATAATGCAACATGGAGGAATTTACAGCGTGGATGGACCATCGGAAAATCAGGTAGCGAGTCCCAAAACAACTCACTTGACAACAAAATCACACTACAGGCTCAGCTACAAATTATACAGTTTTTAAATTACCAAGACCAAACGAACAAAGAGGAAGACAAATCTATTTGCCTCTCTATGGCATTTTTTCTCCGATTCGTCTAACCATGCAGACACATACCTGTCAGGCTTGGACAAAATCATTTTATTATTCTGTATCGCTTGCTGTGAACACTGAATGCCACTGCGCTAGGTAAAGGGATTTCTGAGGCAAGTTTATTTAAGAGTTGGAAGGCTGCAGGGAAAAAGCTGTGGAGATGTTGTGACGTCCAGGTTATGGTGCACCTGCTCCGTGATGGCTGCTTGGTGAAGAGGTGACTGCCAGCGCGGGTCGAATCAGCAGCAATCTTCTCAGCTCCTCTCTTTGCCCTGGCAATGAACAAGTCTTTTAGTGTTGGTAGCTGATGGTGCACCACATAGTGTAAACCAGATGGTGAAGGGGGTCATCATGACACTGGCAGAGTAGAAGCTCAGTAGAATATGTTAGGAGATGTTGAGCTTCTTGAACTGGCGTAGAAGGAACAGCCTTTTCTGGGGTTTTGTGGTGAAGTACGCGACTTGCATGTCCCCAGGAATCTGAAAGACTCAACCGCAGACTCAGCATGGCCATATATTTCTAGGGAAGGGAAGGCACGAGATTGTGAGCGGAAGTCAACAGTCATTTCCACTGTCTTTACCACATTACAGTCCACGTCGTTGCCGGCGCACCATGTAGTAATGCGTCCTACTTCTCTGCAGTAGAGGGTCTCAATGTTGCTGGAAAAGAGACCTGCTATGGTTTGGGAGCATTTAATAAAATTAAGATAAGTATTAGTTATTTACATGCATTATAATTTCCTATATAATATGATTTGAATAAATGTGTTTGTCAGTTTCTTAGGTAATTTAACGCCATTTTAACATCACTTTTAACAGGAGTGATCACAACTTTGAATTCTGGGATGTAAACTGTCACAGCTTCCAGTTATTTCTCCACATGTTAGATATAAGTACAGTTAATAATAATAATAATAATACGTTTTATTTATATTTCGCCTTTCTCACACTCAAGGACGCTTTACAATGCAAACAATGATACAGAAAATAACGCACATGCAGCAGCAACAATGATAACAGGACAACAACAGGAGTGTTACGTAGTAGCAGTTATATTGTAGCATTCGTGGAATAAATGAGTCTTCGACTGAAGCTTGAAAATGGTAAGTGACTGTATCTCTCGCAGACTGTGAGGAAGTGCGTTCAATAGTGCAGGTGCAGTCACACCGAACGCCCTGCCACCCACAGAGGACAATCTGAATTTAGGTACAGTAAGAAGGTTGGTGCCCGATGATCTTAGTGTGCGAGCAGTTATACATGTAGATCTGGGTACAAGAGCCAGTACTTTATTTTAATGGGTCTCTCTGGTCCTTGTGAAATAGGAAATCAAGAATCATCATAAAAGACTCGAAGACTAATTTAATATAGGCTTTGTCCCCGGGCAAGGGGCCGTGACGGTTGGTCTCCGTGTCTTATTTTCAGTCTGCTCTGGGATTTCCATCCCCGCAACCAGAGGATTCAAGGTTATGCTCGAACACATTGTTCTCTGCAATAAACTGTAATATTTACTTTGTTGCCACTTTTAAGACAATCCCCAGCACACCGCGTTAAAGTAAGTAAATGTGCACCAGAAATATTAAATTGCGTTTGCACATTTAGAAGACCTTAATCAATGTTTAACTTCGCGAATGCT
>JAODKC010000009.1:3967900-4003979 GCA_026777985.1 Mormyrops attenuatus
AAGAAAAGAGCGGTGCGCGCTCCCGACAGGGGGTGCATTTCACGGCAGGGGTGCAGATTTCGGCACAACACCTGTTCTTCCGGAAAATCGAGTCAAAATTACTACAATTAGCTGCATCATTAGTAAAAACGAGCATTTAATTGTCAATTTCGACTGAAAACCTAGATTCACTAGGCAAAGGTCAAAGTAGAGATCCTTTACACATATATATAACATTTTCTTGTTTATGTTTATTAGGAATAGGAATTAACCGATTATAAACATTCGGTTACAGGCATGAAGCTCACCGTGGGATTAATACAGCCGCATTTATGGCGTCGTGGGTGTAATGTGCTCCGCTTTCCCGACTGCGTGTGTTATCAATTTCAAAGATCGTGTCTCATTTCCTTGTTACGTTCTTGGGGAGAGTTAACCTTCTCACCAGCCGTGGGATTCGCAAGTAATGACATTTACTGGGCCACTGGAGTAGACCCTCTTTAAGCTGGAAATTACGGAGGAGATTCCCCAGAGACAGTTTGTATCCTGCTTGGACAAAGGGGACTTGTCATAAGTAAGTAATGGGTAAGATATTGAGTACTGTTTCCAGGATTTGTTTCAATCAATTCTCCTACGCTGCTTTCCAAAGAAGAAAAATGGGAAATAGTATTTAGTAAATCCTTTATTTATTATTTTTATTACAAATATCTGCTTGGTTTGAAGGCTGATGTAGTTTAACATTGGGGATATGGAGGAAATGTAAAAGCAGCAGCTGATAGAGCAACAGCAACGTCTCCCATCTGATCATTCTCCATCTAAATCCCTCTCTTTTTTTTCAGTGGACATCTATGAGAACGAGGCGGATGCAACTTATTGTAATGAAGAAGGTTTAGACAACCCTGGATTTGAATTTCAGGTAAGACTTGAAGGCATGCATAGTTTGTCTACGTCTATCGATTAAAGCATTAAAAAGAAAACGAATAAGTTTTTGTTCCCCCTGTGTGCCACCAAGGAGAACGAACAGCCCCGCAAGAGCCGCGGCTGGCGCCCAGACCTCACGCACCTAAAGTAAGCGGACAGCACAGCTGCCGTCCCCTTGCGCTTCTGCTTGAAGATGTCTGCGTGAGGATTCCTTTCAATCCGACTTTTTTTTTATAGCTTTCTCAGGAGCGTTTGTTTAAGTGTATAATTGTTTACTTTTAATGTTTACAATATGCTAGTTCGACATGAGATCACATCGGAAAGCCTTTTTTTTTTAGCAGAGAAGTCCGCGAGTTGGGTGTAACTGTAGCCTGTACAGAGTGAATAATTGCACTGCATGCAGTGAGTTGCTGAAGCAGCATAAAGTGAGTCAATGGACAGACATTAACCACAGATTCCAGAGTCCGCTCTGGAGTCCAGTGTCACCTGTTTGTTTAAGATGGGGAAATAAAAGGCACTTTGTTGGCAGTATGGTGACTCAGTGGTGGGCGTTATATACTGCCCTCTTGAGGGATGTGACTGCAAATGTCCAGGCCTTTTTGTGCTTGTCTAGCATTTCTGGTTTAGCTGCACTGGTGTCTTAAAACAGTCTTTGTCCCCTGCGATGAGTGACCATTCTGAGCTCTCCCTGAACTTCCTGGGATTGGTTACTGGTCTGGATTGGATATGTGGAAACGGGTAGAACTAATGACTTTCTTTTTGTTTTCAGCAAACTATCAAAACCAATCTCCAAAGCCGAGAATTTCCTAAAATCACATGCCCAAACCATAAAGTATGTGATTCTGGGATTACTGGCCTGTGGTACGTGCTCTGCGATATCCGACTATGTGAAGGTTGTGGCGTCTGTGGAGCCATTGCAGGAAGCCTGGATGAAGCCATAAAATCTATCAAACGACATGTGCAAGACTGATCTGTGGTTACTGATCTCACACATAAATCAGATTTGTTTGTCTGATCTAACACAGGTCGGGTTCTGATACTGATGGATGCTGGTGAGTCTTTCAGGGTCTGATGTTTTGTGCCATGTTCTTTCTCACAGGCTATGTGGCGTATTTCATTGCTGCATGTGTGCTGGACTTCAATCGGGCCACAGCCCTAGTGGTCCTGACCAGTCTGGGCATTTCCCTCCTGATCTACAGGATTGTGATGATGTATATGGGTCAGAGAATAGGACAATGCTTCTCACCAGCTGTGAGGCTATTCAAGGCCAACCTGAGATGGATCAAGTGGTGAGGAGCTGATGGAATCTTTGTGGCAAACGCGCAGTGTGGAGCAGCACTTCAAAACTGACTGGTGGTTTTCGATTAATTAGGGTGTTCATCGTGGTGATCCTGGTTCTGCTGGTCACCTGGGTCGTGTTGGACATGTCCAAACGCGCGGAGCAGTTCATCTCCTTTGTGGGTGTTTGGGTTTTTGTCCTTTTGCTGTTCGTCTGTTCGGCTCATCCTCGAGCGGTAAGCACGCATGCACACACACACACACACACACACACACACACACACACACACCTGTAATGATATCTTTGTAGGGACCACTCATTCATTTCTATGGGAAAAATGCTAATGCTAACTATGATAACCTTAACCCCCCCCCAGCCCTAACCATAGCCATAAGTCACCAAACCAAATGCAAGACTTTTTGCAGTATTAGTTTATTGCAGTCAAGGATTTTTAGAAAATTGAGTTTTCCTTTATACTGGTCCCCATAAGGTAAAAAAAATGGGTATTCATCACTTTATGGGGATATTTAGTCCCCACAAGGTATGGTATATCTGGACTACGCACAAACATACACACACACATGCAGACACAGTTAATTCCCTTTTCCTCTGGATGCTTGACCAAAGTAAAGTTTTACTGCAATTGTACCTTGTGGGTCCAGCATAGATAAAGGCAGCAGAGATAAAGCAGAGGACTTTGAGATACCGAGGGCCGTTACTTGCTGTGTTTTCTGCACTGCATGTTATCTGTAGTGTCTCTTTCTGTCAAGGTGTCATGGAGAGCCGTCTTCTGGGGCTTTGGCCTGCAATTCGTTGTCGGCCTCTTCATCATACGGACCGAACCGGGCCTGGTAGCGTCCCAGTGGCTGGGAGATCAAATACAGGTATCATTACTGATTCGTTTTGCCCCACGAAGGCCAATTTTATGCCTGTGATGTAATGATCTGACTGAAGCACCTGAATCCACTGAGTGATAAGAGTCGATATGAGTTAATCTCATCCGTGTACATGGAATGTGAACTGCGCTATTTGGGACAGTTCCCAACACTGCCATGCATGACAGGATTAAATGCTTCTTATTTGCAGATATTCCTGGACTACACCAAAGCTGGGTCTGCATTTGTGTTCGGGGAAAATCTGATCAATGAGGCCTTCGCGTTTCAGGTCAGTTTGTGAGTGCTGTGGATCCCACTGCGTGGGAGAGTCAGCTCGTAAGTTCATGATTCACGGCGTAAATAAACGTAGGACTTAAATGTCATAACAGCAGGTGAGGTAGAGTTCCTTGAGAGTTTAGAGTGTTTATTATGAACAGTTAAAAAGCTGTGGTGGCATGTCCTAGTGAAGTCCTTAGGATCACCCAAAACTTCCTCAGCTGTGTCAGGTGGTATAGATGCTACCTTGCCTTTTCAGATGGGGCTTGTGTATGTCCCATGTCCATGTCAGCTGTGAGACTGTCACAACCATGTCTCTCTTCACCAGGCCTTGCCCATCGTTGTGTTCTTCAGCAGTGTAATGTCGGTCCTCTACTACCTTGGCATCATGCAGTGGGTCATCGCTAAGGTGAGCTGTAGCTTTCAGGGGCTCGGGATGTTGCCGCTAGCCCAGGGCGGTTGCACGCTAACAGGACCACGTGTTATGCTTCTTTTGCAGATTGCCTGGATCATGCAGGTCACCATGGGAACCTCCGCCGCCGAGACCCTGAGTGTGGCGGGAAACATATTTGTTGGCCAGGTCTGCTTGACTTTATCCCCGATTCAGTAGCATTGTTTCATTTCCAGTTCCATGGAATGATCCTGTGTGGCTAATGTAGCTTCTCCAGTCTCTGGCGTGAATCTAAGGGTATTGGTATCCCACGCTGAGCAAACGGCAACATCAAATGAGTAACCTAGGACACCTGATTTTGCCTTAAATATGTTTTTTTCCCCCAATTCCCTCATAGACTGAAGCTCCCCTACTGATCCGCCCTTATTTACCACTAATGACCAAATCCGAGATCCATGCAGTTATGACTGGGGGCTTCGCCACGATTGCGGGCAGCGTGATGGGTGCCTTCATCTCATTTGGGGTGAGTCTGTCACTCCGTTAAGCCCTTCAGAGCGTGTGATTGGTTGCCGTGTGCTGAATCTTGCGCTCCATGACATCGCTCCTATTTCTCGGGTCTCCTCCCTGCCCCAGATCGATGCCTCTTCCCTGATCTCAGCTTCCGTCATGGCTGCTCCGTGCGCTCTGGCTTTGGCCAAGCTGTCCTATCCTGAAACCCAGGAGAGTAGCTTTAAGACCATGGAGAAGATCAAGGTGGATGCTGGGTGTGTGCCTAGTTGACCTCTGACCTCAGGAGGACAGCTTCTCCTGAATCCCTGGGTCCTGCTGCAGGTTCTGACTGCTGTTCAGTGCACTTCAGTTTATCCATGACTCAACCTGAAGTTGAAATTCTGTTTGTTTTTTTCCTCAGAGGTGAACAGAACATCCTGGAGGCTGCAAGCAGTGGAGCCTCGGCTTCCATAGTGATTGTCGCTAACATCGGCGTTAACCTGATTGCTTTCATTGCTATACTGGAATTCATCAATGCTACCCTCAGGTGGCTGGGAAGCATGGTGAACTATCCTGAGATAACTTTTCAGGTATGGCCTGCGAGATTCCCTGTTCCGAGACACAAAATCAACCTGCAGGGGAATCTTATTGAAAGATTATCTGTCCCATTGGTAAAACAGTAACTGTTATGACTGAAACACTGAGGGCTGACTGCAGTGGTTCTTCAGACGGGCAAAGAGTTGAATGACATGTTGTATCTCTCTTCTTTTGTCATGCAACTGGGTCCTGTAACACAGTGAGTCACTGCACATTCATTAGCGTGACACCTTGTAACAAGGAATTTGCCCCAGTGGAGAAAAATGATTTGCTTTCACCTTCAAAAGTGTCAGACAACTGAATGTTACTGAAACTGTTTCCTGCTCTGGGCTTCTGGGTTTGTTCTGATCCGCATTCATGCTGAGCTGTGCTCCTTTGCTGCTCTGCAGTTGATCTGCTCCTACGTCTTCATGCCCGTGACCTTCATGATGGGCATCCCCTACGCCGAAGCCTTTGTCGCTGCCGAACTCATAGGCACCAAGCTGTTTCTCAACGAGTTTGTGGCCTACAAGAAGCTGTCCGAGCTGAAAAACAACAGGCTGAATGACACGGGGTCAGGAGCTCAGCTCCTATCGGTACGTCCATCTCCGCGGCCTCTCGACGTCAACAGTGCTCTTCGTTTTTGTTGCTGTTTCTCTGTGATTAGGTTCAGTTACTTTTCGTACCTCTGGTATGACAAAGGAGATGCTGGGCTTTCAGCATGCTCCAGTGACCACTGTTTGGGTCCACTCCTCACATGCTCCAGTGACCACTGTTTAGCTCCGCCCCTCGCATGCTCCAGTGACTGCTGTTGCTCTGCCCCTCGCATGTGTGTATAACCAGCAGCATATTATCGCTACAGCTCAGGTCGGAGATCATCTGCACATATGCGCTCTGCGGATTCGCCAACTTTGGCTCCCTGGGAATCATGATTGGAGGCTTATGTGAGTGAAAAGGCTCCTCGTCTCTCCTCCACGGTTGGGATTAGAGCTAAACCCCCACCTCTCTGACGGTGCATTTCTCTTCAAAGCCTCCATCTGCCCATCCAAAAGGGCTGACATCTCCCAAACGGTGTTGAGGGCCCTGCTGACGGGGACATGCGTGTCGCTGGTGAATGCGTGCTTCGCAGGTCAGGTTGCGCTGCTGCCGCCACCGCTCGCACGAAGCCGTGAAAAAGGTTCTGCTTCCTCCCGGCTAACTTCATGTGTTCTGTAGGCATGTTGTACAATAGTCTTGACTGCATAGACATGTTCAGGAAGGTGACCTTTAACAGCACCTCTTCCGACATCGCTCAGTGCTGCACGGACATTTTCGGCAGGTAAGAATCCTTCGCAGCGGACGGCATGGTGACACTGACTTCAAAGTTCATGTCCCAAAAGCTCCTATGATTCCATTGCAGTGCCCTCAGAAACGGGACGGCCATGGACTTCACTGGATCTTGGAACGGGGTGAAGAATGCAACCTTGTACTTCACCAGCTGCTGCAACCTTTACAACAGCACAAAGTGCTTCTGAGGATGCCTTCCTGGGACTTCCGTGTCAGTGGGGGGGTGGCGCCTTCAGTGTCAGCCATTCTCCTCACTGTCGGTACCACCTACATGGGGTCTCCCTGCCAGAGCAGGGGTTTTGTTAACCACCACCATTGCATTTTCTGCAGTAAATACATTTCTGTAGAAGCACAATTGTTGGAACCATGTAATGTGATCATGCGTGACATTACAAGCATCTGCCACTTTAATTGCAGAAAGTAAAGTTTAGACAAATTTTTTAACTGCTAAAGTCTGCCAATCGGGGATACTGAAGATTCACAAATGACACCATCACATCTTCATTTGGTGTCTTCTGGAGAGATTTTGGCTCAAACAAAGACATCACCATATATTATTGTTATATATAGGTTTTGATTTACAGAACAGCTGATCATTGCAAACAGCTATGAAAGTGTTAGAAGTGAGCTTGTATTAACTCATAACATTTACTAATCAGACATTTTAAGTGGGATATGAGGTCACTTTTCATAAGAATTGTACTATACCCTTGTTTTTATTTAACAGTGGCTTGAATGGTGTACAATTTTTTTTTAATTAAAAGCTCTCTCAGAAACCACACATACAGATTTTTTATTACATATATATAATAAATATATTTTATAAAGGTATTCATTTTGCTTACATGATGCTCCGATTATTGCATTTATCTACGTATATCCAGCATTACATTATGATGTTGTTTATAAACATTTTTTTTCTTTTACAAAGAAAACCTTAATTTCCCAGATTACAGCAGTGGTATGGGTACAGAAAATGTAGCCCTACACACAGAAACACACATGAAACAGCATCACCCTAGAAAGCACAGAATCTGTGTCTACACAGACCCTAGAAACAGACAACCCACTGGGCTGACAGAAACAACCAGTCATTACAGTAAAACACCACAGGAAGTGACCTCAAACCTGCCCACACTGCAGGAAACACAAACTGATCTCAGGCCTTTTTCTCCACATATTGCGTTTCAGCTGTCTGCTTGGTAAATGACAGCCTGGGGGATGTAGGCCGTACACTTTGCATACTGCAACTGGCATATCATGAGACTGGGGACACACAATGCGCTGCCACAATGATACGTCACGTTCATCAGACAGAGCAGCCACGAAATGGTGAATTTTACGAGCAGACATTCTGTAGCCAGCATCGGCCAGAAGATCCATGGTGGCTGGACTGAACCCAATCTGTGTCCCTTGCAATACTGGAAATTCTGCTACAGTTAGCAGGGCCTCCAGTATAAAACCCAAATGGATGAATCGCGGGCTGAGGAATTGTGGGTCATTTTCACAGAGGATTTTAAGGATCCTTTTTGAGTTCAAAAGCCATCACTTAACCTCAATATTACTGGGGTTAAACCAACATTTACTGTCAACGTACAAACACCAATTCATCTTCCATCTACAACACATCTGCTCCTCAAACATCTAAGAGGTTTCAGGTCCTGGTCTGTCCATAACCCGTCATCTCCATGGCTGCAGTATCACAAGTTTTCGTTGGTAGTCTACAGTATTGAAATTGTACCACTAGCCTTTAATTAATTAAATTCTGCATCTGCAAGAAAGTCTGCATCACATGTGAGTGCATCGCACAGCTGCAGGCCTGTGGTTAGCAACTCTAAGGCGCCAAAACATCCTTTCAGCATCATGGAAAGCAGCTGTCCTCAGTCCCTCCAACTGAATCTACTGGAATGACAAGCGTTCAGATGGCTTTCTACAGTTGTACACAGTTTCCTTGCTAAGAATTCCTGCATATTCAATAAATGTCACAAAATTAGTCACAGAAAAAACATGATGGTGACTCACTTGAAAAACCTCTAATAGTAACTTAAGTCTCCTTCCTTTCCGATTGCTACTAATGTCAGACTCACTGTGTTAAGTTTGCATTGGTGTGAAGATACCAGACAATCTCTTAGCTCAGTTCTCAGCTTAGAGCTCATGTTGAACACCAGAATACCACTGGTGTAGGACAGATGAGGTAAACAAGGCCAAGATGCTAGCTTTGACTCAGTCGCTTAGTAACAGTCCAGTTTTACCTCATTCTGACAATCTTGGGGGGCTCCACAGTTTTATGCTTTGCTGTCGATTCCCCTGACTCTGTTTTCCTGGCTACCTTGGGGCTAGAGGTAGCTTTTCTGGCTGCCTGTGGGCTTGAGGACCCAGGACCCAGTTTCCGTCCCTGTAGGGGGCTCCGGGAGCCCTTGGGCTTGGCTGGTGGCTGCAGGGAGTCGGTGGTTTTCAGTGAGCGTAGGCCCAAGAGCCCACAGTACTGGTTACACTGGTGCTGAGCGACAAACTGCTGGAACAGCTGTGGTTTTGCAATGCCTGAGAAGCCCTGATACCTGGAAAAGAGAGAGTTTCAGTCAGATTTTTCTGACCAGATGGATGGTTCTCATTTCCAGTGTACCTTGTCCATATTATGATTTTTACACAAGGCGTAGTCACAACCAGACAGAATTACTAACCCCTTTGTTTTTGTTGCTATTCCAATGTTAGTTATCTTGTGATCCACTCCTGCAATATAAAGAAGTCGAGTTAAGTTCTTCATTGCCATTATTGATCTCACAGAGCTTTATTGAGGAACTGAGTCTTCTGAGAAGGCCTCCCCGTGGGGCCCCGGCCTACGAGCTGTTTACCTTCCAGATGAGTAGCTATCAGGTTGCCGTTGGTCCACTGGTGGATCCAGTGCTGGAAAGCACAACACTTCTGCTCCACCAGGGACACGTTTCTCATGATCAGCCGGCCTGAACTGTCCATCAGCAAGTACCGGAGAAACACACCCTTTAGGTCAGCCTCCACAGTGCCATAGGGCACGGAGTTAGCAGGCCGGTAAATCAGGTAGAGGGGAATTATCCTGTAAGGGACGCAAGGGTCAGAATTAGCCAGAACCAGATCAAATAGATCGCAGTCCCCCTGAGCCCCCTTTTTATTCCGAGAGCAGAGACAACGAGCTGAAAATAGCCAGAAGAGTCATCAGCATCCCTCAGCTCCATAACACGCTCCCTTTTTAACATCAGCTTAGCTTGTGATTGTGCGTGACGACTCACTCCAGTGCTGGCCCGAAGCCTTCTATCAGCCGCGCTTCAGCAGCAAATATCTTACAGTATTCTCGAGCCATGTTCTGCACCTTGCAGTCCTGGAACAGGAAATATGGGTTTGCATTTCACAATATGGCCACACACCCCTCATATTTCCATTAGGACCAAACACCCTATAGTATTTATGCCACAGGCTAAAACAACTGGAGTGGTAACTCTGAAGAAGAATGTTTGAAGAAGTGCTTGCTCGTGCGTCAAGGTTTAGCATTAGCATTAGCTAGGCAATGCATACCTCCTTGGTAATGTCTAAGTTTCGCTCAGTCAGATTGCCGTCCTCTTTTGTCCCATATGCAATGGGGTTTCGTACTTTGATGATGCAGGTGCTCCCTGAATCAAAGACGGGCTCTAATCCATAGATGACCTTTGCCCTGCAGGCCTTGTGAGTGCAGCTCTCTCCTAAGTGGGCCTCCTCTATCACAATACGTCCAAAGAACTTGTCTCCCCAGGACCCAGAGTCGGCCAGGCCTTTGTTGAAGACCATTGGTGTCATCTCCACTTCCTCCCCAACTGCTCGGGACAGACAGCGGAACAGTTAACGTCTAACAGGATGCATAGTGTGTAGAGGCCTGGACAGTGTGGATCCCAGATGGACTGACCAGACCATTGGCTGTGACGCCCTGGAATAGGTGTGTGACATAAACAGCCCCTGGATAATGTGTCTAGCCGCTCAAATAGAGACAATTGTACTTGACTTTGGGTATCTGTTGGGTGCATAATAATATAGTAGTTGCTTGTTGTATTGGTGTTGGGTAAGATCTGCACATGCATTGATAAAGGTGAGAAGGCTTGTTGCTCACTTCCCAGATCTTCTCTCAGGAAGAACTCTGACAGCACTGAAAAAATAGAAGCGGATGGAGAAGTGTCAGCTACAACTTGACGATCACAACCCACATTTTAGTGGAAGTAGTCGAGTATCACATACTGTCTACACTGAGCAGGAAGTCCGTGGAGTCTGCCCCAAACTCATTCTTGATTGAACAGCTGTACACCCCACAGTCCCTGCTGGATGCTTGGACAATGGCTAATGCCACCTGGGTCTCGTCTCCTGACCTGAAGAAAACAAAGGGAAACATGGAAAGTTCTTTGTTAGAAGCTTCTTCAGACTCAAGGGGGCAGCACTGCACTATAATCCTGTATGATTAAATCTTACTTGCTCACTGACTGTTCAATTTTTCTCCCAGCTAGCTACCTGATATTTATGTGAATTTAACAATCCTGTTTCTGAAAAAGATATAGCTTAACATAAACAAAATGAGCCTGAGTCATGAAGTAAATTTGTTTTTGATGATATTCTGGTATTTTATGTGGGGCGTGCTGCATTGGTTCCAATGGCTAACCATACCGGCACCTAACATACACCAGGTGATGTTGACATGTCGGTAACCTCTTTTTGACCCCTGAGACAGTGCAGGAATTACCTTCTGGTCACTTCTGCAATCTCAGTTTCGTCTCGGTACCACTTGATAGTGGAGTCGCTGAGCATGTTGAAAAACTGGCACCAAAGCTTCAAGTGTCCCGCTGCATCAGGAAAAGGCTCCCCTCTGATCTTACGGATGACCTGAGGAGCTGGTGGGGAAGAGGCAGCCCCCCGTGGGAACAACGAGCTTGAGACATGCCCTTTCTTAAGTTTCCATTTCCTCTGTGGTCATGTTTAGCACTTAATTTTAGCAGCTAATCCTGATCACCCCTGGCAAACACAACTACTTTCATGAGAATGTTAATGCGGCATGAGCAAGATGATTAGCACTTGCTACTGAGATCCCAGCGGTGGGTATTGAACTCTGCTGAACTCTATCCATTCATCAGTCCATCCATCTAGGATGGGGTGTCAACCCATCTCAAGGCACACACACCACTCACTTCCATGGACAATTTAGCAAGTTTATTTCACCTTGACATATTTTTCTACTGTGGGGGGATACTGTAGTACTTGGAGGAAACCCCACAACAACTTGGGGAGAACATGCAAACTCTATACACATGGAAACATGGCAAAATAATCAAGTCAAAATATCCACCATCCATTTTCTGCAACCACTTGACCTAGTCAGTGTTATGGAGTCTGGAGCCTATGGGCACAAGACAGGGAACAACCCAGGATGGGGCACCAACCCCTCACTGGGCACATGCACACACATCTATGGGCAATTTAGTAACCCAGATTAACCTTAACGTATTTCTGGACGTAGGGGGAAACCAGAGTATCTGGAGGAAACCCCAGGAGGGAGAGAACAATAAGGCAACAGCTATAACCACTGAGCAACCATGCCACTCAAGCCCAAATATATATCTTGGATATGGACCCAAGGGTCTTTCACCTTTGAAGGGATTCGTCTTTTCCTTCTCCATGGATTTCGTACCAGTCTCTGGATCGTTAGTCTCTCCTGCTTTCTCCAGCTGTGGTGGTACATCGAGTGCAGCCTTCCTGCGAGTGACCAGGGGGGATCGTCTCTCTGGTGGGGGGGTCTGTGAGACAGATGACCTGCGGGTCTGCCCAGGTGAACTGTAGGGTGTTCCCTGTTCCAGGGAGGACCTGCATCTCCTGGGCATCCCATCCCTCTTTGCCTGGCTGTCTGTCGTTGTGTTGTCTGCCTCCTCTTTGCCTTTGGGTATGAGGATTTTGCGGCGCGCCCCCAAAGCCAGCTCCACTGGGGTAGCTGAGGGGATGAGGCTCAGGCTGCCGGCCCTCCTCAGGTGGGGGCTACTCTCACCAGCGGTGGTAGCTGCTGTGGTGTTCCTGCAGCTCTGCTCCTCTCCCGTTCTCCCTGCAGGTATGGCACCCTCTACCTGAATGACAGGAATGGTTGTTGGCCCCTGAATGTCCAAACAGGAAACCCCCTTTGCAGCAAATCGGCGCTTCTTTGTGGGACTCAGCGGAGGCAGCAGTGGGCTTGTGGGTCTTGATGTTTTGGTTGCATGTTCGTCTTTCTGAAGAGGCCCGGTATCAGGAGAGTCCGCTCTGCCTCCTTTGGGCTGGTCATCACTGTTTGCTTCGGTTACACTAAGGAGTGGGATTTTTCTGAGATGGGCCTCAGGTGGACTCAGAGGCACACATGGAGAACTTGTTTGTTCAGGTGAAAGCATTTCAGTCAGAAGAGCCCTGAAATGGAGTTCCTTTGGTTCCCTTGCATCTGGGTTGTTGTCAGTTGGCCTCCGAAGTGAACTGGTCTTCTCTTTTTTTCCTAAAGATGGAGACATGCTTCTGCCCCCTGTGTCAAGGCTGCTTTTGACTTCCCGGAGAAGGCTGACCAATGACGTTGAGTCCTTTGCTTCCTCTTTGGAACACCTATCATCTCCTGTGCGTGTAATCAAAAGAGGAGTATCCAAAGCGGTCAACGACTTTGGTTCCTCCTCCTGCATTGGTGTAGCCATAGAAACCACTTCTATTTTAGGTGCATCTTCTGTCTCTCCAAGCTCACCATGATTGTTAGTGGAGAATGTTTCTCTGGTACCCTCGCTTGGAGTCTCTGTGGCACTGCCAGAATCTGTCTTTAATTCTTTAATCTTACGTGTCATGTCTTCCACTTCCCTTGGTGTTGGGGAGGTCTCTCCCTTCCTGTGACTTTTCAGAATTACTGTAGGGTGACTTTCAGTGTTCAGTGGCTCCAGGGCTACACCAATATCTGACTGCTTAGTGACAGATGTGTTTTCACATGGTAGCTCAGCACCATCATTAACTTGTAACAGCATATGCGGTGTCTTTAAATGCTCTTGGTCTTGTACATCTGGTATGAAAAATTCTATGATGGAAGGTTCCAGACTTGTTTCAGCAGATTCATTAAGTTCCACTTCAGGTTCTGTCATGCGTGTATCTGTTTTAACGTCCTCCTGTAGCTGTAGGTGCGGTAATTCCAGAGACATTAGTTTCTGTGTCTCTGTTGTAGTACTGGGGTCTTGCTCAGATGGAAGGTCTAGTGCTGGCTTGATTTCATTTTGCTGACTATCTGTGTTTCCTACCTCTTTTATATCAGCCCTCTCTTCTTCAATGAGGCTTGCTGTTGTGCTCTTCCCACTACTTTCCTTGTCACCCACGCTTTCCTGAATTTCACTCATGTTTTCCAGTGAGCCTTGGCTCATTGTTGGTGAAGTCATCCTTTCTGAAGCCTTTTCCATGACACTGGTGCTCTCCACATTTGAGTCCTCAGACTGAGAACATTCACGCTGGGCCAGATCACCAGAGGCCTGGCTCTGCAACATCTGGGCATCTTGGATGTCCACTTTGGTCCACTCTTCCGGTGACCCATGTTCATCCAGAGCACGTGAGACGAGGGATGTGTCATGTTTAGAGGGTTCTTCTCGGTCTTCCTGCAAACGAATTACAAAAAAGAGAGGGCAGAATTTCACATCCATTCGCCACTGTGACCAAAAGCCTAATGTGACCCAAATATATGAAACCCGACCAAACCATGGTGTTTGATGGGTGAACATAAGCTGCGATCTTTATTGGACCTTTTTTAAAGGAGGAGAACTATGGCACGAGGTGTTGGACTGAACTTTATGTTGAAGATGGCATCTGCATGTCTCTCTGTACTTCCTCTGCTGTTCCTTCTAACTGCTGTTTTCAATTTTGCGGTGATTTGTTCATCCATACGATGATTTTTTTGAAATGGTATTAAGATCCGTCAAAGATCAAATACAGTAAAAAGAGGAATAATATCAAATAGAGTTTCCTGTTCACAAGGTTAAGCATGTTTTCTATGTCACCCTTCTCTTTGTTGGTGTGATTTGGCTCAAAATTTCAAAATTCCCAGATCTTGTGTCATCTGCTGAATTTGGAGAAGATTGGACTAATCATTTTTGAGTTATGCTGACAAGATCAAGTGTCTCGGGCTGCCCGTCTCTCTGCTGTCACTATGCGGCGCTGCTTCAGGTTTGGGACGATCTGGGACGATGTCACAAAATGAAATCAGTTTTAATCAGTTTTTCACCCATACGATGCCTCTGCGATGCGACGGCAGACCCATCCCAAAGCCATATGTATTCCCCATGTTATAAATTATAACACCAACACAGTGACAGTATTCACAATATTATTGGGGAATGATGAGATTCTGGTGTGAGAGTATGAAAAACAGTAGCCCATGGTGAACTTTCAAATAGTGTGAATCACACATAATACAGAAGAGCGGGAGATGAGAGTCTCGAAGCAGCTCTCTTCAGCCCAACGCTGTGAAGGTGTGCTCAGCTGTCAGGCCTGAACGTTTGCCGAATGCCAGCTCAGATTTTCCCTGGTCGCGTGCTAAGAGCGCCTCTCGCTATGTAACGTGGGTGAGAACCGCTATCTGGAGGCGGGGATCTTCCCTCGCCTGGAGGCCCCATTAGCCGGGACATTTGGCAGCTGCTGAGCTGCAGGAGAAATGTATCATTTGGACTAGAGGCCAGGTTAAGGCCATGGGGGGCAGTGGGGCTCATCCTGAACGGGACGCTAACATGTAAAAATGACGGCAGCAGACTGTAACTCTCAAACCAGCACACCTTTCCCCCTCCACCAGCTATAGGTCCTCTCTGAGACAGGAGAAGAGGGGGTTCCCCTGTTTTAAATCTTTCTGCTCAAGGGGGAAGTCCTTGAAATGTTTGTGTGATTGTCTGTTATCAAAGCGGGACACTTAGAACTTCAAAGGGGGGCATTTTCATTCAATCATTCATTAGTGGCTAAACCATAATGGACCAAAGCCCTGCCTGGTCTCGCCAGCGATGCCTCTGTTAGATGCCATCATCCTGACAGAGCCTGAGATGAACAGATTCCTTGACCAGATTCCTTTTTTTATACTCGTGTAGCACCGGCGGGGTGGGTGTCCCAGCATGCCCCGCATGCAATTGTAAATAGAAGGACCACAACAGGCAACCAACGAGCACCGAACCCAAATACACAGACGGGAAACACAAGGTTGTAAGATGCCAAACTGCAAGATGCACACACGGTGGAAGATTTATACATGCTAAATACATAGGATCGGACCAGGTACACATAAGACACGGGCAAACACATGCGTGACAATAGGGAAACACAACATTAACATTAACATTAACATTAACAACAACAACAATACAAGGGTTAAGGACTGTTAATAAAGAGCATGATTTCCCCGGAAAGCAAGAATCCATGTTTCTCTCTGCTCCTGCGATGCCTCGTCTCCGCCCGTCACCACACTATATTGTGTTTTTCTTAAGTTCTTAAGATTTTATTATAAGAACCAGGAAATGAATCAGCAAAAAATATTATAAAAATAAATATATATATACGGTGGATCTATAAAGGCAGGGAAGACTTTTATACTGTAAACTCCAAACTGTAAGGCTGCTAATGAATGAGTGTAGGATTGTACGATCTCATTCTTACAACCTTACAACCCTTTTACAACATTTTAAGAACCATTTTCCGGTTTTGAAGAAGACTTTTGGGATGTGAGTGACATAAAGGGTCCCTAAATAAACTAGGGCTTGATCTTCAGATGGAAGCAGTCAGAAAGGGGCAGGAAGTCATCTGTCGTATGAAAGGAGGCACGTCTCCTCTCTGAGGTTCTAAGTGCCTATTTTCAGTAACTGATGATCTCACAGGTTTTACGAGGAGGATCCCCCCCATCAGCAAAATTTTAAACAGGGGAACCCCCTCCCGTTTGAGCACCTGTGCTAGGCCCTAGCCTCATCATACTTCCCAGAGGCAGGCCATGTGGTTCAGCATGTGGATCGGGACCCGGATGGACCAAGGCCCTGCCTGTTCCTACCGCAGTAACTCTGATGGAAACCTTATACAGCAGGACTCAGTAGGCAGCACTACAAAGAATGGGTTTATTTTAAGGGGCTGAGAGGGACTGAAGAATGTGAGCCATGTAAAGTGAAGGGGAGCCATCCCCCTAACCCCCCCATCCCCACCGCCCCCGGCCCTTTATATGCATGGCCTGCCCCAGTCATGCTTGGGTAATGTTGTCTGAGGCAGATGGTGCAGTATAATCTCGCAGGCAGCAAACCCAGACTTCGTTAGGGACTGGGCCGCTGCCTCAGCTTGTCTGCTGAGGGCCTAAGCTGCACATTTCGCTCTTCGGGGTCCTTTGGGAGCCGAATCTCCTCCCACTCACCACTTACATGACTCTCATTTTACAGGACTGTGTTGCAGAAACAGCCATGAGGTCACGGCTTGCACCGCACATGACTTACAGCACACAGCGCTGTGGGCAGGGTCTCTGCCATGCTCTCCGTGCTGCTGCATGATCCTTCCACCACCTGCTCAGCACCCGCCTGTTCTCCGGATTCTGGTGCTGCGGGCGGAGACTCCCAGCCTCTTATCCCTGTAATTTCCCAGCCATGACTTCCAGGGGTCACACTGTCCTGTTCCAATGAATCTTCACAGGGTTCTTGAGCCGATCCTGCAGTTTGAGCTCGTCTGTTTCCACCCTTGACGTCTTCACAGAGTGGCTCTTCATTAATCTCTATTGTGGCTGCTTCCTCTGGTTTGTCATCCACTCCCTGCTGGGATGAGACAGCTCCTTCAGTTTTCTCACCCCTTATCACATCCAGTTCGTCCGCTTTTGGGGAGGACCCCCCTCGCTCTCCCTCCTTCTTGTTCATGCTTCCGAAGAAAATGTCTCTCAGGGAGAAGAACATGGACGTTAGGGGTGACTGTGAGTTTGAGCCTGGGGTTTGCCGAGCTTCGGAGGCCCAGGGTTCCACCACGGCACTGGTCCCCGTGTGCTTGGCCTTCTCTGCCTCCTCTGCCGGAGGCTGGCCTTCTACATCTGGCTCTGGCCACTTGCTGGCACTTGCATCGGTCCCCCTGTCCTCCACCTCGCTGTCTAGGGCCTGAGAACGCAGGGATTCTGCCATGTACTGTGCCAGGCTCATTCTTCCCTGGCTCCCTTCCTCCGCGCTGCCGGCCTTGCTCTCGGACGCGTGGGGCCCTTTCCCACTGTCCATTCCATTGCAGACATTAGTCTTCTTCTTGCCTGGCAGTTCCTTCCTCAGCTGCTTGGTGATGCTGTTCTCTGTGCTCTCATAAGTGTATGCCAGAGCCTGTTTGCTCTTGTCTTCCACAGCATCCGCTTGCATGGGTTCGCTGTCGGTTTCGTTAGTCTCAGCAGGGAAGCCATTGGCTATCTCCGTTGGGGCTGCCGGCCCTGTGGCTTCTTGGGATTCATGGTGCAGCCTGTTCTCAGTCTGCCTGCCCAGTGATCGCGCCTTCAGCTTGTCCTCCCGGACCAGCTCTCCTGGAGACTGCCGCATCGCCTGCGAGGCCACCAGCTCCACAGCACGCTGTCGCTCTCCTCCGCGACGAGCATCCTCCTTGCCACGCTGCCGCCCATCATCTAGCTCCTTCCGTTTGCTCTCGGCTTTCTGCTTCAGCTTGGCAAAAAACCTCTGGTGGATCTGGTACTCATTCATGGTGCCCACCTCCAGCACGCCAGAGCAGGACACGATGCCCTTGGCGTTCCGGGCCGAGGCCTGGTAGATGGCGGCGTCTTCCTCTGTGCAGCTGCAAAGGTCAAAATCATCAGATTATATCTCCCGTCTGCTGAGAACGTAGGAGGAGTTAAAGATCATTAAAAGTCAGGCGGTCTTTCCTCAAATTACACATTTCAAACAGAAACAGAGATAAAAAAAGGGTCATAAAGGGTTTTTTCCCCCGCACACCCCCGTCTGTCCCTCACTTGTAAATATGGAGCGAATGGGTCTTCCCGTTGCGGAATATCTCGTATTTTGGAAGGCCGCAGTACCGGTCCATCTCCATGTCGTCTTTATACCAGGTGAGCTCAGGCGGTGGGTGACCTGCAAGGGGAGAGCTCGCGCGTAAAGGTCCACCTACAGCTCTCAGACACACACTATCCTTGGATGACTTGTTTACGGCCCTTTTATTCTCCTTTGTCTTTAAATGACAAGGGTGGGGTGGTTGTTGTTTCAGGCCATTGCGTCACTGCTCTGTGATTGACATGCCGCCCCCCCCGTAGCTTATTTCCACCCCAGCTGCTCCCTTGTTACATTTTATTTGTTGCAGAGGGATCATGGTACTTCACCCTCTGCCAAACGGAGTCACGGCCTCAGACCTGCTGCCACCTTGGTTCCTCTGCCTCACATAACCTTCTAAAGTCACCCACAGAATAACCAACCTAACTCCAGGCACCACATTCCTGTCTTTTAATCAGTGTGTTTTTTTCTGATAAGGTACCCGAATATGTGCTTGCATAGATTCCTGAAGTACATGGCTTCTTCTGAGATAAATCAAATCTGGTTATCATTAGTAATAAAAAGAAATCTTTCATTGTATCACACACACACACACACACACACACACACACACACATACACACACACACAGGGTCACATGACATGCAGGAGTCTGTACCTGTAATCACACAGGTGAACTTCACATTGCAAGTTTCAGACACTGCCTTGGATTTTAAGGTGGTCTCAAATGACGGTTGAGTCTCCTCTGTTAACTGTGCCATCACGCTGCACAGTGTACTCCTGGAACAGAGAGAAGACCACCTTAATTGTGGTTCCCTCTGACAACAGACATGTCCATCATGTTTCAGGGTTTTAGAGGGAAAAACGTCCCGATTAAAGATCATATTGATTCCAGGTGCACATCCAGTATTAAATCACACGAATATAGAGTTATTTTTATTAATGTTTGATGTGTCAAGTTTCAACTTACAGGGAAGGGGACACAGTAGTTAACACTCTAAGTTATCAAATGGAAGGAAAGATTAAGGTTTCGGGGTATTTTTTAACTCTCATTCTTAGATGTTAGAATTTTAAATCCATTGCACCTTTCCTGTTAAATCAGTTTAAAATCTGTCAGGATGGACCAAGGAAATGAAAGAGATTCTTTTTGGTGTGAGCCAGCTGTTAGTTCCACCCGGTGTTGACAACATGTGAATTACCTCAGAGGTCTGTAAAGAGAAACCCTGTGACTGGAGAAGCTGGGAAAGGCAGACAGAAGCAGCCGATCAGACAGGCACAACGCGGCCTCCAGGGCTCTGAAAACAGAGCCCGCCTGCCCCGGGCTTCTTCGCGACTGACTGGACTGTTGTATAGCTATTTTTAAACAGATAAGATAAGGAACAGTGCACAGCAGTGGCAGTGGCCTCAGTGTAGGTGGCTCACTGGTTTGGCTCTAGCCGTTTCCCTGCAGCTGGTGACGTGTAGGTGATGAAGCCTGCCACTCAGAACCACCGATATGCTCAGCACTGGCAGTTCACGTAGTCAGTGTCAGTGCCAGTGATCGATAGTCAAGTCACACTAACATGCAGGAATATACATTTATGCTGGGAAAAATGGAGCCAGAGTGATGGACTGACCCATAGAAGTTTGGGTTTCAGTTCGCATCAGCATCATAACTCCCACAGTAAAGCTGAGCTCAAAATCACCCAGTTCAATCAGACCGCAATATAGGCAACAGCACTGGCACAGAAAGAGGTGGACCTTTGTCACTGTAAATGCTGTTTTAGGACGCAGATGTAAGGATTTATATACCAATCTGTTAAAAAAAGAACATTACATTTAGATATATTCATCAGACGCTTTTGTCGCAAGCGATGTGTAAGTGAGGCAAATAGTACACTGCAAATATACAGGTGTTGACATCATACACCAAGATAAAAACACTGGATACATATTTTAGCTGGTGATTTTTGTGCGGGAGATTTATTCCAATGGCCGGCCGCTGTTTCCCAGTTAAAGTGCCCAGCTCATCCAGGGCTGACCCGTTCGCTGGTCCAGTCCCCTGACGCCTCCTACCTGCTCTCCGGCCTGGCACTGGGCAGGTAACCTCTGCTGTCCCCGCGGCTGCCCTGAATGAGGGCCTCCTCCCCATTCAGGCTGGCGGATCTCCCGTTTCCAGAGTAGGATCTGCTCAGGGGTCTCCGGGAACCCATGTCTCCCCGGGGCGGCTATCACTTCTGCTCTGGCCCCCCGAGATAGTGGCAGACTGGGGTATGCTTTGCTGGATGAACGCTCTTTGGGTTTTGTCCCAGGAGGATTCAGCAAGCAGAAGCAGTGTTCTGTATTTTAAAGGGAGAACAGACAAGGTTGCACAGACCAGAGCGACACAGAAACCACCAAGAGGACTCTGGGTCCCGCGCTTGCCCCGTGGGTCTCCTCCGAGCTCACGACGCCTCAAAAAGGTCTGCAGAGGAACAACAATCCGGGCAGAAGCAGCCACCTCACTTGAAACAGCTGAGCGCCTCTACAGTATACAGTTAAAAATAGATTTTACTTTCAGACAACACCAATGATTCTCAGACTGAGCCTTTTCCATTCAAAGAGCTTCAGTCAACCTGCGGAGTCCCAATCTGGCCGATCGAGTCACACTGTCCACTATTTCCCAAAGACGCCCCTTCGGAAACTTACCGTCAGCTCGTTCCCAGTGTCCTTCGGAGCCCCCCCTGCCTCCCTGCAAGGCTCTGCAATTGTCAGTCAGCTTTGACCACACGTTGCATGGGGCGCTATTTATAGACAGACCTCAAATAGGCACAAGCAAACATTTTTCCAAAACCAGCTTATAGACCGGCATATAGAACAGGGGCACCAAGGCACCAGGCAGCAGGATCACTCTGAAAAGCCAAACACACGATTGCGTCCACTCACCGCTCACTGGGCAGTTATTTGTACTTTAAGCTGTTAGCTGAAAGTGCACGGGCAAATAGATTTTTAGTAAACTTTGATTCAGTGGTATAAAGTACTGGCCCTGTGAGAATTCTCTAAAAAATGGTATCCAACTCAAAGAGATTCAGTTTTGTCTGAAGAACTATCCTACAAAAAAAATCCAGATACATAGACCGTGCCTTTGGTGATTTCTGTTACAGTATTTTATATTTTTATAATGGATGGAGTTAACCTATAAACCCTTAATATCATTATGAGAGACCACATTAAACCTTTTTTTCCTGCAAGTCTTATCATATAATAGATTTGTAACACACTACACAAGCAGGAAAATATATTTTCAGTAAAGGAAATGTTTAGTTATTTAATGTTTAATGTTAATTAAGGATCTATGATGTTATTCTAATTAAGAGCATTAAGTATCAGGTTTTGCAGGGAATAGATCGTTGCCTATGACGGTGGAGAGCGTAGGAGAGCGTTACTATACTCGTGCAGACATCGATGGCAGTGGCCACGGCGGAGCGGAGCACTTGGCGGGCGGTAAGTGCGCCTTCGCACGCTTGATGCGCAGCTGCACTGTCCGCAAACTCTCACTTGATCGCTGTTGGGATGGGAGGGGGACGGAGGAGGCAGTGCCGTCTCTCTCTCCCCGGGTTGGTGGCTCTCTCCCTCCTCTCAGGCAATTCTGTACCCTGCAGGCAAATTTTAAAGCTCAAAATGATTTTCGTCTGTATGGTAAGTTTCGCGTATAGGGTGCGCCATATCAGTGGATTGGGACAGATACGACTCGGGGATTCGCGGCTGTTTACGGGCTTTTCCTCAGAGGACCGGGTTAGTTTCTCTTTTAATAACAGTTGCAATACAGTTATTTTTTTTTTTTTCTTGCTGTCGTCTTGTTTTATCTTGTGCTGTTTGCTTGGTTTAAATAATCTGATACTTTCATGGTAAAACTCAAGCTGTCCTTACTGTAGTATGTGTATTATTTGTTATAACACTAATCATTACCTTAAAAATACCGACAGACAAGAATGCTGTGGAATTAACGTCTTTTGACTATACTTTGCCGCAGTAAGATTTAAAACAGCGTTTAAAACTCTTTTTGATTACTTATGTGATTAATTAATTTCATATGGAGTATATGCAGCGCCGTTATTTTCTACAACCCCATTTACAGAAAAGTTGGGACGCTGTGGACAATGTAAATGAAAACAGAATGCAATGATCTACAAATCACCCATATTTAATTGAAAGTAGAACAAAGACAACATATCAAATGTCGAAACTAAGAAATCTTACTGTTTTATGATAAATACAATATATGCTCTGCAGTTTGAATTTGGTAACAGCAACCCGTTTCACAAAAGCTGGGTCAGGTGTAAAAAAAGACCTAAGATTCGTGTAGTTTTGAAACAAAAAAAAAACAACAACATAAAAACAATAAAATGTCTCAGCTTGTTCTATTTTCAGGTAAATATGGGTTTACATGATTTGTGAATCATTGAATTCTGTTTTTTACATTTTACACAGCGCCCCAAATTCTTTGGAAACGGGGTTGCGGGAGGACTAAATCTATGGTCTGAAAACAGCTTTCGTTTTACCAGACACACAGGAAATAACAGGTGCGTTTTATACCTTGGACAGGTAAAGTACAATGCTAGGCTTACGTCAACACCCCAGTGTTTCTTAAACACATTCATTTTAATGTTCACACGAAGAAGCCGTTTAATGCAAATGTAATTAAATCTCAGTTTTGCCCGTCATAGCTATGGATACAGCTAACAACCCCTGCAATCTCCAAGCTAACCAAACCGAAGGACCTGTTAAGCCTTGTTCTCATATCCTCCGGGTGTAAGCTCTGATGCCCCAGAAATCGTCTGTTTTACCTTTATTTGGATTAATAAAGCTTTCGGTGTCTGTGTTATTTAGACTATAGACTGATAGTTAACCTGACTATTTTTTTTGTTTATAAACAATTCTGTGTTTCTATCTGTCATAGGATGTAAAGCAGTGATGATTGGTGGACTGAACTGAGGACAAAACCATGATCAGTGGTGCGCATCTACATTTTCCCCTATGGTCTCCCCCATCACTGTGTTCCCCGTCATCTCCCTTTGTCACTGTATCCTTCATCATCTCCCTTTGTCACTGTATCCCTCATCATCTCCCTCTGTCACTGTGTCCCTCACCATCTCCCTCTGTCACTGCATCCCTCATGATCTCCCTCTGTCACTGCATTCCCACATCATCTCCCTCTGTCACCGCGTCCCACATCATCTCCCTCTTTCACTGTGTCCCTCATCATCTCCCTCTGTCACTGTGTTCCTCATTATCTCCCTCTGTCACTGCATCCCTCATGATCTCCCTCTGTCACTGTATCGCTCATCATCTCCCTCTGTCACGGCATCCCTCATGATCTCCGTCTGTCACTGTATCGCTCATCATCTCCCTCTGTCACTGTGTCCCTCACCATCTCCCTCTGTCACTGCATCCCTCATGATCTCCCTCTGTCACTGCGTCCCACATCATCTCCCTCTGTCACTGCGTCCCACATCATCTCCCTCTGTCACTGTGTCCCTCACCATCTCCCTCTGTCACTGTATGCCTCATGATCTCCTCCTGTTACCATGTCCATCTTTCTCTGCATGTCTTCCTCTGTCCCTCGTGGTCTCCCTCTGTGTCTGTGTGTCTCTCCCTGTCCAGTTACACATTTAAGAGATGTAGGTTTTTTTCTGGCCTTTCTCACACTCTGTGATAATGACATGTTGTTTTTCAGAACTGCTCATTGTGGAGCATCCAGTATCTGTGTGTGTCCCTCCACAATACACGACCACACTCAGTGTCCGCGCTGTGGGGCCAGGAACCTTGCAGTACCAGTGGTTCCAGTCAGACCAGAGCAAGGTAGGAGCATTCTCTGCTTTGATGTCACCATTTCCTACTGCTTGTAGATGTTCATGAATGCTCCTTTATGCATCAAAATGTTTCAGGTCCCTGGAGCCACTTCAGCGGACTTTGTAGTCCAGGCTCAAGGGAGCCAGCAGTATGCATGCCGAGTGAACAATCAGCAGAAGTGCGTGTTCAGCCGATGGGTCAAAGTGAAAATCATGGACAGCGGAACGCTTAGTATGTTTCTCCTCTTTCTAAACTGAAAGTGATAGTGACACTTCTTATGACTACATGAATCTTTGTGCAAAGAAATCACCCTATAGCCAGCCTACATAACCAGACTGTTTTTCAGCAATACAATCTTTGTAGTCATGCTGTGAATGCTCAGATTTTCCTGTGAGGTTGATCGCTGTTTCAGATAAAGTGACAGAGTCAGTGAATGATCGACACTTCACCGTTAGCAGTGAGAGAAATGCCTCATGGTAGCGCGAGTTTATCGTGAAACCGGCAGGTTAACCAGAGATGCGAGTATGCCGTGTGCATGTCACGCCTTGCGATGGTGCCTCTGGTGTGAACCCTGTGAATCAATGGCGTGGAGCTCACGTTTCCTCCGAAAACAAAAGTCACAGGTGACATAAACCCTGTGAAATTCCATACAGCTGTCTTCACAGTTTAGGCCCGATCGCGTTTGAATGTTTCTGTGAGACCCATCAGCCCCGTTGAGCTCATGAGTCATCATGCTTGATGGCTTCAGGTCTCCCTGGGGGATGGAGCGGAGAGCCCCATGTCACCGAGAACCCCAAGCCTCAAAGGGTCTCTGTGGGGGGAACCGTCAGGCTTTGCTGCAGGGCCTTCGGGATTCCTGCCCCGTGCTACCAGTGGTACAGGAATGGAAATATCCTACAGGGGGAGACAAGGGGCATCCTGAAGGTAGGACAGATGAAGAGACAGTAACATGTGCCAATAGCGTTTGCTTAGTGTGTCTCTGACTGACTGTCCCATCCAAACGGCCAGAGGAGGACGAGATTCCTCTCTTCACTACAGAATGTTCCAGACAAACACCCTGTCATCCTCCTGGTTATGCTGTCTTGTTCTCCAGTCTCTTTGGTTCATTGTCAGTTTTGAGTGTATAATCCCACGCACTGTGGGCGTGTTACAGATCGAGGACGTGAGCAGAAGGAGTGAAGGCTCGTACCTGTGTGCCGTCTCTAACGTGCTGGGGGAGCAGTGGACGGAACCGGTGGACGTCTGCATAGGTAGGGCCCTGCATGGTGACTCAGAGGGCAGAGGACCCAGGGCCGTTGTTAGAGATTTTGGGCCCCATGAAAGCATATCATATCGGGCCCCCCAGTCCAGACCAATCCAGGTATTTCCCCCCTTATGGTGCCCCTGAGAGGACCATTGCACGTTCGGCTGCCGTCCTTTGATTGGTCTCCACTTTACGAAACTTCATCGGCCATGTTTAGGGACTTTAAACGCCGGCTCAGTTCAGTGCTAGTGGGTATTACCATGTCAGGTCAGGACACAGGGTACTTTCCCCACCTGTTGTTTGTAACATCAGGAAGGCTGTTCGGTTCAGCCAGTTTATCTGAGGTAATATCATGAGATTGCAAAAATGCCTCTTCTCAAATCAGTCTAAGCAGGAAAAAGTCTGGGAAGGTGGTGTAGATAAGGAGGTGTAGGTGAGAGCAGGAGGGTGCAGGTCACGGGGCAGCCGGCTTCTGTGCCGACGCCTCATTTGCGGTTCCTCGGGTTCTCAGCATTATTATGGCTAAGCGTGTGAAGAGTTTGCGAGAGTCTGCCCCATGCCCTGTTGGGCAGTAGCTGGGTGGGGGGAGATCTCACACACTGTCTCTCTTCTTCTGTAGCACTTCCTGGAAAACCCACAGCAAAGACTCTCTCTGGTAAGCATGAAGAAGGGCCTTCAGAGAAAGCCGACGTCAGCACAGGATGCTTGCTCTTGACTCCGTTTGAGTGAGAAAACGAGATTCCGCTCTGTTTATCTGGAACTCGTGGTTAGAATGTTAAAGGAAAAGTAAACCTGCTTACAGTCAGACATGCTACATGCGCTTCTGTTTTATTACTTTAATGCAGTTTAAACAGCTGCATAGAGCAGGTTGTTGTGGGGTGGGGGGGTATTTCACAGCCCTTAATACAGTAGTTCATTAATCTGCCCTTCACTCCCCCCTCTGCTCTTCAGCTACAGACAAAGTGGCTCTACTGATCGGCAACCTGAATTACTCGCACGTGCCCCCACTGCTGGCCCCCATGCTGGATGTGTACGAGCTGTACAGCCTCCTCCAGCAGCTGGGCTTCAGGGTGGTGTCCCTGCTGGACCTCTCCAAGGTGGAGATGCTGGCCGCCATCGGCAGGTTCCTGCAACTGCTCAGCCACGGCGCGTATGGTGAGTCCGGTGGCGGCTACGTGACGCTCGGGGGGGCAGGTCCTCCGATAAGTAGATGAGGCCCCCTCCCCAAGAATTATGCACACGCTGTGATAGATTCCCTTGCAGATCCCATAAGGTAAGACCATTAAGAAATGAAAGTCTGCAGACAGAGCAGTCGCCGTTGACAGTGTAGGTGTCGTGTGATGGGAAGCAGCCACAGGAAGTGGCCCGCTTCCCGGCTTCTCAGGTTGGAAACACTGTCAGGTTGACTGAAGGAGAATCACTGCGCTTTCCTGTCTTCAGCCTGAGCCGTCATCGTAGTGCGTCGTTTAAGGCGTGTTATTTAAAGCGTCCCATATCTGTGCGGCTGGGAGATGACCGGGACGCAGGAGGGGTTTGTTTACGTACAGCTATGCGCCGTGCTATGTATAGCCGCGTGTGGAATGTGTGTGTGTGTGGGGGGGGCATGGGTGTTTCGGGGGAGGGACGATGTCCAGGGCATGCTCCTCTACTCACCTATGATTAATTATACTGGTGTTTCTGTGTGCCAATCAGCAAAGGTATGGCCCTGCTGAGTTTTACATTCTGTGGGTTGACGTTAGTTAGGAAACTGGGCACAGTATCACCAGCCGTACTGCCAGACAGAATAACAGCAGTGTTTAAGGGGAGGGCTGTATCTATGACTGACCTGCAGGGGGCAGTGTGGAGCATATGCTCTGATGTTCACGGCAGGCCTGTTAGAACCAGTGTGTTGCTTTCTCTCTCCCTCAGCGCTCTTCTACTACGCGGGACATGGGTATGAGTGCTCGGGGAGGAACTACCTGGTGCCCACCGATGTGCCGCAGCCGTACCGACCCGAGGACTGTGTCAGCATGCAACGGGTGATGCGTGGCATGCAGGAGAGACACACAGCACTCAATGTCGTCCTTCTGGACACCTGCCGCAAGTGGTGCGTCCTGTGCAGTCCCAGGCCGGACTGTCCCACCACACTGCCGAGATCTGATGTTTCATAACGATTCTATTTAAGTTTCGCTTCTGGTTGGAAGAGTCCATGTACTCAGCCTCACTGTGGATCTTTTTGCTCTAAGGTACAACCTCCACTGTGCAGCTTCTCTGATCCGGTCCCTGGCTCCTCTGGGAAACACGGTTTACGGTTATGCCACGTAAGTGTCGTTTGGACCTGCGAGGGCTTGTGGGGAGGGGAGTACTCCACGCCAACCACTGTGTGGCGCTATTGCAGGTGCGAGGACGCAGAAGCTTTCGAGGTGCAGGATGGAGAACGGAGCTCCAGCATCTTCACCAAGTACCTCAACCGGCACATCCTGCGGGCAGAGAAGGTTACGCGTGTGCTAGAGCTCGTGTCTGAAGGTCAGAACCTTCACTGAGGTCCATCACCTCCACCTGCTGCCGCTGGGGCAAGCGGCCTCAGTCTGTCAGGCAGCGGCAAGCCGGCCCAGTCTCAGCTCGTGAGGTCCTTCATGCGGTTGTTCTGTTGTGAGTGTCTTTGGAAGAGCTCTGGGAAACTGGCCCACGTAAGCTGTGACCTCATTCCCTGGAAAGTCACATCGGTCCAGGCTTCCAAACAGCAGAAACCAGAGTGGGCAGGGTACAGGAACAGCTGCTTCTCTCGTGTGCCACAGCCCCCGTCTCCCCCCACCCTTGTCCCAGACAGTGTGCCCTCTTTATGGCTCTGTCCAACACATGTAGCTCTTGGACCACAGACAGCAGTTAGGAGCACAAGAAAAACCTGAGAAGATTAGGGGGAAGCGCTGTGAACCATTGAAGGCCAGACGGCCCGCCTTGCGGCCGCAGATATGTCGGGACAAAGGGTTTGTAGAATTGTGTCTGGGGTGACTTAACCTGCGTCCAGCACACTATTGGAAAGGTTTTCCATATTATATTATATGATTATACCCACATAACTCAACACATTGTGGTTCTGGAATATTCAAGACTGTTACAGGATGAAAATAGATTGTAATTGACCATTTGGAGGGGGTGTGGGATTGTCAGTGGGTCTGGGATATGGTGTCTAAGGACTTTTAGAACTGATCACATGAACTGGTGTTTGATTATGGCAGGGCTGCGCAGTCCTGGAAGGTCAGAAACTCTGCTCAAACACATCTTAATCAGCTAATTACCAGGTTTAGTAGGTGTGTTTGAGCAGGGAAATCTGCAAACTGTGTTGGATTCTGGCCCTGTAGGACCAGAATTGGGCAGCCCTGGTTTTTGGTTTCCAGTCTAGGTAATGTGTCCATTCCAGTAAAAGTAGAAACAGTCTTTTCATAGAAACAGATTTTTCATAAAAGGTGTATTTCCTCACTGGAGCCCTGTGGGGAGTACATGTCTGTTAAGATTACTTTTATGATCTGCTTTAAAGTCAGAAAGTAGCAAGTCTGTGTATCGTTGGAAGAATGAAGTGAGTGAGTTTGAGTTCCTGCTTGCAGTGACCACGGGCGGCCTGACCCTTTGAGGCCAGTCCACAGAGCGGGCTTCCTCACAGAGATGCTTTGATCTTCAGCCTTGTGGTGCTCATGTGGGGGATCTGACTGATTTATAAATGGAAAAGGGGGCCTAGATGAACTGACAGGAGCAGAGTGAAGACAGCTCTCAGTATCACCACCCACGTGTCCACTGGCGTCGATCTGGCCTGTAAGCAGCTGATAAGCAGCTGGGCCTTGCGAAAGTCAGCAGGCGTAATTATTAACGAGGTGGCGCAGCCACACTGCTTTCGTATTACTGGTATCTTACTGTACCAGAATCGGGAAGTGGAATTCGATGATGATCTGATGCGTTGAGCAAGTGTCTTACAAAGGCTGCATTCAGAGGCTTGTTTGTGCAGCAGGTGGGGGCTCTGTGCAGGTATCAGATACCAGTTTCGTTTGTGACTCTGCAGATCTTGGTAGGGATCCGCTGGTGGCGGGGAAGCAGGTGATGGAGATTAGACACACCCTGACGGACCCGCGGGCTCTCACAGATCCGATTCGGACCTCAGGACACACCCAGGAGCTCCAGATCAGGGACATGTGCTGGATCCTGGCCAACGGTGAGACCCGTGAACACGTGTGCAGGGAGCCGTGGAACATGGTCGGGTTGACCTCCAACGCAGGGCATCTGGCTCTGGGTCAAACATCTTTAGCACCGCGGCGTCTAGATTCCTCAAGCTATTGAGACGGTCTCTTTCCACCCTGTACACCTGCTGTGCGCAGAGGGAGTTTCACATGGAAACTGCGATGTGGGAAATTGGTTCGCACTTATTAGATAGGGACACCTGGATTCTTTGAGTTAATCTGAACAGTTACGATACTTAAATGCGTAAATGCATACCACCGTATGACTTCATTTTATTTGGCTTAGGAAAACTTAAAACTTTAATAAATTCTGATTATTTCTTTGGAAGTTTTTGAGCGATGAAAATATAAAAGTCATTTGGCAGAGTAGTTAAATTGGTGTAGATGGGGTTACATCTTTTATTATTATATGACATTTTAAAAGACTAAAGTAACCAGTCTGAAGAATAGAAAGTTTCCATTCAGCACAGGAGTATCAGTTCCCCAAAGTCTTCTTGTATGCGCTGCACATACACTAAATGAGTGTGTTGCCTACTAAAAATAGATGCTAGGCTGACTTGATTTGGTCCAGGGCCTGTTGTGTAACAGGGGAATCCCTATAAGCGGCAGATTCAGGTAACCGTCTTTGCATGCATTGACACCTCATCCCTGCACGTGTAGCATCTCCAAGGCACGGCTCCTTACACATCTCCAAGGCACGGCTCCTTGCACATCTCCATGCCGTGCCTCCTTGCACATCTCCAAGGAATTCCTCCTTACACATCTCCAAGGCACGACTCCTTACACATCTCCCTGATAACCGTGCCTCTCTGACTTCCTTAGAGTTGCCACGGTGCCAGTTGCTAACGTTTGCATGCGGCGTCACGGTTCAGCTCAGCTTCTCCGCTCTCTTCTCCAACGTGGTTGTCGTCTTCGTGAAGGTGAAGGCCGTAGGCCCCGGAATCGTGGACTGCACCATCCGCTTGAAGACGTCTCCTGTAAGGCTGATCCCCGTGCGGTTCCTCTGTGCTTTAATGTCTCGTCCTTTCTCTCTTGGTGTACAGCCACAGATGTCTGCACAGCTAAAGCTAACGCAGTTCTGGTTTCTATGTGATGCCATGCGTCACCACATTTTAAGCTAACAGGTTAACAGGCCTTAAAAGCTCAAAGCTTATGACAAGCTTCATTCTTCAGCCTATCTCACTTTGTTATCCATGGAGGAAAAAGGACATTTTTTGTTATTTTGATATTCACATCCACCACATATTTAATGTCTTTGCTCATACCCTGACTCTCACTAGATTCTTTGTCCTGTTGAATGATTTTGAAATGCTCACTGGGAATCATATGCCCACATTGCACCACACCAGCCATTAACCACACAAGAAAGGAATGATTCAACTTTTCTTTTTTTTAAAACGTATACCTTTGTAATGCAATAAAATTCTTGTGGAGTTCCCCTTTCAGAAGAGTAGCACATACTGACCTCTGCAGGAGAAAAAAGGAAATGTATTCCTTTTAAACCTTTATCACAGGGGTGGCCAATCTTATCCGCAAAGGGCCAGTGTGCATGCAGGTTTTCGCTGCAACTCCCTAATTAGGTCACTAATTAGAGGACTGATTGGCTGAAGAGTCCTCACACCTGGGTTTGAACAGCTGACCTAAAGATTATCCCAAAAACCTGCATACACATACGGCCCTTTGCGGGTAAGATTGGCTATCCCTGCTTTATCAAGATAATGTTAGTTAAAAATAAATAAATAAATACAAATGTTAATTGTGTGTGAGCTTTGTAATGTTTGAGGCTTTTTCCTGCATGTGTCCGGAGAGGAAGCTTTCCTGAATGTCCAGTCTCTGTCTCTTCCAGGTGATGGGAGACATTTTCCCCAACAGACATGGTTCTGACTATTTAGACAGAATGGGCTCCTTGTGGTTTGGCAGTAATGACAGACCAGCCTGCAGTCTCAGGCTCTGTGGCCTGCAGAAACTTCAGGTACCTACAAAGTGTAAACTTGTTCTTGCTTAGGGTAGATTCAGGTCCCAGGTTAAGCTTACAGCAAACCTCAGTTATCCCAGAAAGTATATCAAGGGGGACCTGTACATGGAAACTGTAACTGAACTGGTGTGTCCTTAGGAACCCTTAGTGATTACGGTGGATCTGCATTACACAGACTCTCAGCAGAGATTACGTCTGTCTGAGAGTCTGAAGCTGGATGTCGGCCTGCCCCTGGTGGCCCTTTGGGAGCAGGGCCGCCTCAAGAAGAAGGCAGAGGGGACAGGCAGGCGGCAAGATGCTCCACACCACCGTCTGGAGCATGACGCCCCATCTAGACAGCCGTCCAACCCGCCTGCCGTCTACTGGGATCATCCCTCCACCCAAGTATCACTGAAGACCTGCAAAGGTGTGGCCAGACACCATCCCGGACATTTGATGGACAAACACAACGAGCCAGAAGAGGTCGACGAGAATGAATTTTTGGAACGTTTTGGGAATACACGTGCGTGATGATGTTGGTGGGATTCTGCCCTACAAACATCCCAAACGCAGGTGCTCTGTTAAGTTCTCTTTGGGACCAATTTGAAACATATATACAGTGTTGGGGAAGTTACTCACAAAAGTAGCCCATTACAGACAGCGGTGGAAAGTTCAGGTCCAGAAAGTATAAATCCAGACCAAGGTTTTGTTTCAACCAACTAGCTGAGCATAAAGAGTCACAGTCACGGAGTACTCAACTGGTTGGTTGAAACAAAACCTTGGTCTGGATTTGTACTTTCTGGACCTGAACTTCACCTCTGTCTATAATGGATTGATGTTGTGTAAATGTGGTGTATTAGCGCCGCTACAGTAGCATTACTTCATCTTTAGATGACCCTTGTGTTAATGTGCTCACTCTGAAGGTAATTTACATGCTGCCGGTCTGTTGCTGTCGGTGCATTGATGGTCTGACACATATTTCCATAAGAATTGTTTGAAAAACATTTTTTTGCCAAATATTTCATGAAATGTTTGATTCCTTTTATTTTTTAATGACTTCATTAAAGTTAAAAAAAAAACCATGAAGCTTGTTTCTGAAGGTAAAATCATTTTCGACAAATCTCAATTGCTTGTTTTAAATGAGCTATTTATTAATATGCGCCATTTCTTAAATGAGCCGCCCCTCTTGAGTGAAAGACCCATTAATAAGCCAGCTGCTCCTCCTGCTTCATTTGCATGAGCATCGTCAACTAGCGCCCCGGTAGCTCGCCGTGATCGTATAGTGGTTAGTACTCTGCGTTGTGGCCGCAGCAACCTCGGTTCGAATCCGAGTCACGGCATTGTCAGACAATGTCACGGCATAAGGGCGACTACATTTTGATACCCACTCTTTAAGAAAATCATTTTGCATCGTTGACCAGATAGATGTGGTGTCCTTCCGTTCTATACGAAGTTCGGGCACCCAGCACCGCCTCCTTGAAGGTACTGATGTACTTCAACCTAACAGGTCCGCTAATGTACGGCATCCTGCGAGGTCCTCGGTGTTCCTGTAGAGGGCAGTGTTGCTGCACCAAGCGGACTGTCTCCTCACTTGTGGCGCAATGCACAGTGTGATTAAAATACGTTAATGCTTTTACTGCGAAGGGCAACATTGGCCATCCTGGTTTTGGAAAGAAGTACAGAGATGAATGAAGCTATTGAGAACCTCTGAAGCATGTGTGACCATACCATCTGAAACATTAGATGACTCTTTTTTTTCTGTTGAGCGAGGTTCTCCTAGTTCCCCACTGGAGCGTGAAACATGAACAAAGCCTTTGATCATTTTAAGTAATGCTAAAATACACTATCATTTTCTAAGGATGTAATACAATTTCAAGTACAGTCGACACGTTTGGTTCTTGACCATGACGTCTGTGACAAGGTCCACTTTCGGCGAAACATTTAACGAAACGAATCTTACAATACCTGCAATCCTATACAAGACAGGCGGTTGGAAGATTGCTGGATGGAACTCTTAAAAGACCAATAAAAGGTTCCAAGCAGGCAACAGTCAGTGAATATTCATTGAACGCTGCTGCGTTATTCCAATGTCAAAGTAGGACTGGGACATATAATAATGCTGAACACACCGGCACATTTTAATTTTGTAAACGGTATATTGCTGAGCGCCGCTTCAGACCCCCTGTTTTCAGCATCCGAGAGCATCCTAGGAAGAATTTCTCATTAGTTGAGCTTCGAAGAGTTCTTTCCACCGAGCTGGGCTCCGATTGGCCGAAAAGACTATTGATCGGATTTCCTATTGGTAGCTAGAAATGCCATTCCGTCGAAGGCAGGGTCTCATTGGCTCACAGCGACATCATTCGGCCCTCCGGCGCGCTCCCCTCCGTTTTGTCTCAAAATGCAAAGTGCTGGATGGTGAACGCCGAGTTGGACCGCGGCGAAGCCCTGGGAGCGGAGCTGCGGCCGGGGACGTGCTGCCGTCCGACGCTGGCGTTCAGCCTGGCACCGCACTCACGCTCTTACCGTAAGGATGCTTAGAGCCCCCGTGACACCTTGGCCGGCTGACCCGGGAGGGTGCTCGGTGTGATCTCGCTTCTGTGTTGTGCCCGGTTTATTGTTCTGGTCCCAGGCGCAGAGCAGCGGCCGTGTAGGGGAAGATGTTGAGTCGGCTGAGGAGCGGCAGCATCAGGAATCTGGACAGAGAGTACAGCTGCACTGTCAGGCTCCTGGATGACACGGAGTATACCTGCACCATTCAGGTCAGTGCCGACCCCGATCTTCCTGCCCCCAGCGCAGTTACTGAGATTGCGAGCCCCCGGATCGCAGGCTCGGGCGTGCAGTGAACCTTTGTTGTGTCGGGAGAGACCGGACCGGTGTCGCTGTGTCCCGCAGGTCTCCCTCCACTCTGATGCTGGTTCGGACCCCTAATTTTAACTGCATTGCGTACCGGGTACAGCGGGGTGGGCACGCCTGCCATGCAGAGCTGAGGGTCCCGGAGAGATCAACCTACAGGTATGGGAACCTGGGAGGCGTGGAGGGGAGCGCTGCTGGTACAGCCTGCAGTCCCGGTGGCAGGACGCGTATCTGTAGGTCCGCTGGCGGTGGCACTCTCCGGTGAGGATGGAGGAAGTTTTCCGTCTTATTTTGCGTGTTTGATGTAAGTCAGAGCTCAGGCATCGGCTGAAACAGGATGCAGCCACCTTGCTGTAGGTACCGGCACTTTGAGACCATAAAGCGACGAAAAGAAGATTGCAACGACGGCCGAAGCGTGTCTGGCCACTATGTAATATGCACCTGTTTGTCTATTGCAGACTTGATCGGATTGTGCCCTGAACTCTGCCCAGTGGGAGTTGGCAAGGGACCTGAGTATGTCCGTGGCCCCACAGCGACCTGGCGGCCACGCCGAAGTGCCCCCGTAGCAGGAATAACTGTCACGGTCCCAGAAACGCGTCGGAAATGAAAGACGGCAAAAAGGGCGTCGATCGCGTGTGCAGGGTGATGTAGTGCCGCCTGCGTCCGTGCTCTCGGTCAAATATGTTTGTATAATTAGAGTATTAAATATTTACGTGCGTAGATTGAGATGCGCTTCCTCGTGTTGTCTTTTGGCCGGAATATCGGTAAAATGAACCGGTTGGGGTTGGTGTAAATGCGCGGTACGGTGTGCCTGCAGTAATCTAAGGAAGTGATAGCAATCCGTTGTTATTCGGAACATTAATCCGGACAGTGATAACCCATGAGGTCTATTTCTGGTTTGGACTGATCTGTGCACATTTTTGGTCAGACCTGCTGTTGAGAAGGATAGCTGGTTGTTGGTATCAAGCTTTCACTGCCAGGCTGGGAAGTTTGTGCTGCTGGTGGTGGTACAGGTTTCTGTTTGTGAGTAGAGTATGTTTCCCACTCTTTCTTAATCAGTAACTCTGAACATCTTCCCTAGAGACAGACACAACAAAAGCACATCTTTATGGTTTGAGCCTGATATTTTTTCTCTTGTAATGGGAGTGCATTTCCTTTGGGAATAAACAGTCACCTTTTTGTTCTTATCTCATCAGAAGGATTATAAAACGTATTTGGAGAATAATTTGTAGCTGTGATGCGTTGGCGCCCCACCGTGACTTGTTCCCTGCCTTAGCTTGCATGATAGAATCCAGACCCCCGCAACCCTGCATTGGACAAGTGGGTATAGAAAACTGATGCATGGAAGGAAGGAATAATTTGTAGGAGAATGTTAATTTGTGGGTGGCTGGTTGTAGGATGTTGTGGCCCATCAGATGGCTCCAGAAGCCAGTGGGGGGGCGGAGAGGGGAGGTCAGCTTTCCCCTTTGAGGGTGGGGGTCATGGTCCTCACTAATGTCCTTTCCCCAGGCAGTGAGATCTCAGCGCACCCTGGCAGAGTGTGAGCGTGAACTGGGTCACTCTCTCTGAGTTGTTCCCGCTCTCAGTCATTCCCAGCGGATCTGCTTTCATTATGAGTGGCACTGTTTCACTTATCCACTTAACAGCCGTGCCAGTTCCAGCGTTCCCCTCGAATCTCAGCGTTCCCGCCTCTCCGCAGCTTGATGCTGAGTCCAAGCCTCATTACATCAGCGTGGCCACAATTACGGCGCACAGTGGACTGTGATACCGCCGTTTTTCCAGTTAAGTGATCAAACAGCCCCGAAGGCCCCTGCTGACCTGCAGCTCAGATTATGGTGCTGTAGTAACAGCAGCTCCCCACTTGGGGCGGGGGGTTGTGGCGTGGGGGGGGGGGGGGGGGGGGGGTGGGGG
>JAODKC010000009.1:4014905-4028478 GCA_026777985.1 Mormyrops attenuatus
CCCCCCATGTTTCAAGTTTTAGCGAGTCAGGGATGGTCGTCCCCCTTGACCTTCACCCTCATCTGAGCTGCTGAAGTCCCCCCCTCCCCACAGAAACACAGCAGTCAGGGTTTAGCGATGTGTCCAAAATGCTGAGTGTTCCATCGCCGTCACCCAATCCCCTGTCTACGTTGCTTTCTTTCGAAGCCCTTCTTCAGTGTCAGGCAGAAGGTGATTGGGCTGCATGTTTCCATAGGGCCAGCTTTGCTCTCGGCCGCATGGCCTGTAGGAGCTGACTCGGGTCTCCAGTGATCCATGGGCTGGAGACATCACTGACCAGCTTCTTCCTGTACACAGCAAGTGCGCCTTTGTCCAAGGGGCAATTCCAGACTGAGGATTTTTTTTTTATTCCAGCTTGCTGACTGCTACTGTAACAACCAGAGGTGGAAAGTTCCAGTCCAGAAAGTAAAAAATCCAGACTTTGCTTCAACCAACCAGTTGAGTATAAAGAATCACAGTCACAGAGTACTCAAGTAGTTGGTTGAAGCAAAATCTTGGACTGGATTTTAACTTTCTGGATCTGAACTTTCCACCTCTGGTAAGAACTGCCAGTTCCCGTCATTTGCTCTCGCTTCTTTCCAGTGACCTTGAGGGAGAGCAAAGCCAAACAGTCCCACAGGGGGCTTTTCTCCGCCCCCCCCGTGTTCGACCTGGCTGTCCTTAGGGAAAAAGAGGCCACCCTGATATCCTGTAATGTCTATTCAGTCCCAGATGGAGGCGCTCTTGCAGTGTTGGCTTCCAGACCTCCGTGATATTGTAGGATATTCGGATACGGAGTGTCGAATTCGACGGGTGATCAGTGAGATTTCAGCCCTGCAGTGACCCCTCGCTTTTCTCAGGAACGCGATACACTCCTGGTTTAAGACCTTCTGCTCTCTGAAATGATTTTAGATTGAAGGTTCTGTCTCCGATTGTGTTTCTTTATGTGGTCCAAATGCATGTGGACAGATTGACCCAAAAGGTCCAGGGTGAGGCAGAATATAAATTTACATTGTGGGTGTGTCTGTGGGTGGATAAAAAATAAAAACAGACGTGTCGATAACTCGTCTTGAAATGGTGCCTATTACCTTCGTAGGGCCATGGGGATCAAGCGTGTCCCAGTGTGCTGTGCACGTCAGGTGGAGTGTGTCAAAAGGCACAGACATCCACATGCACAGGTGTGGTCTACCATCAGCAGTTTGTCACTAAACCCATGGTGAGTGAGGCACAGCGCCTCCTGTTGTCCTTTCAGATTAATTTGTTTTATGTAACAAAGTTTTTAACAATTTGTTTAGAAGTAATGAGTCAATTAGAGACTAACATATTTAATAACATTACGAGTAGACAGAACTGTAATTACTGTTATAAAGTTTTTCAGTTCCCTGTGCAGAGTCAGCTCTCTGTCCTACACAGTGAATTATTGTTCCAGGCTGCTCTTCTCTCCTGTAGTGAAAAGGCAGCAACAATAGCTAGAAAAATATGTTCATTGGCCCAGATTAAAGATTTCTCTGAAGAACTGGGAGCCTGGCAAGTTCCATGGGTAAATATCCATCTCTCCAGGGCATAAAACTGAGGTACATCCAGCAGGGGATGGTAGTCCATCACAGGACACACACACAATGGGTGAGTTCGACTTGGGCTTAGGTCTGTCAGCAGCCGACGTGACGTGGAGCGAGATCTGCCGGCAGCTGCAGGGGTGGAGTATAAACTGACTGCAGCTAAGTCAGACAAATTCTATTCCTCGTAGTGTGCGTGACCTGACTGCAATGGCAGCCCTGTCAAAAGGGTGTAGATAACGACTAAACAAATAAAGCAGCGGAACATTACAGTAACTAACAATAAATAAACCACTAACTTACGTGTACTATTAGAGCATTTATGTCATTTATTTAAGCTTTAAATTAACTGAAAACCAGTTCTCACTGCTTTACGTGATATTTGGGAGAAATAGCAGATAACGCATCGGAACTTCCTGGGATACAAACGTCATGCATGTAACTAACCTCTTCAGCCAATAAGGGCAAAGTTGTGTCATCACTGAGGCGGTTCCTGTTTGTGCAGCTGGCTGAGAGGTGCTGCACGATCTGCCTTAAGTCGTCTTGCTCTCGTGAGGTTTTTGTACCATGTGACATGGTGACGCGTGGTGATGTTTTGCAGCGCCGGCTTAAGTCGGACAAAAAAATCTAACCATGATGCATTGCGTCAGGACCAGAATGCATCGCTTTAAGCCAGTGCTGTAAGCGGCTGCATAAAGTCGAACGCACCCAGTGGCACTCTATGGGCAGCACCAGTTAGCCTATCAGCATGTCTGTGGACTGTACCAAACTGCATGTCTGTGGACTGTACCAATCTGCATGTCTGTGGACTGTACCAAACTGCGTATCTGTCGACTGTACCAAACTGCGTGTCTGTGGACTGTACCAATCTGCGTATCTGTGGACTGTACCAGACTGCTTTTCTGTCGACTATACCAATCTGTGTGTCTGTGGACTGTTTCAAACTGTTTATCTGTGGACTGTACCAAACTGCGTGTCTGTGGACTGTACCAAACTGCATGTCTGTGGACTGTACCAAACTGCGTATCTGTCGACTGTACCAAACTGCGTGTCTGTGGACTGTACCAAACTGCATGTCTGTGGACTGTACCAGACTGCTTTTCTGTCGACTATACCAATCTGTGTGTCTGTGGACTGTTTCAAACTGTTTATCTGTGGACTGTACTAAACTGCGAACCTGTGCACTGTGCTCTGGCACGTTCCATGGTTTTGACTTCACGGTCTGGTTTGTATTCCAGTTATTCAACTGGAAAATTAGACTTAGACCGATGAGAAGGTGTATAAAAAAGAGTCCGCCTTCAGCATATTCTTGATAACCTTCTTTTTAGTACTTCTCAATAATTTAAGCTTTAATTTTCTTGGTGACGTTCCCCTCCTCCTGTCGGGTGAGGAGCTGCTTCTCCTGCAGATTTTGGCTCCTGTTGGGGTCCCCATGGCAGACAGAGACTGGGAAGCGTTTTCATCCAGGGGTACTTTGCATTACCTGCTTCACTCTTCCTTTGGACAATCTTTGTGATACTTTTTATCACCATTTATTCCCTGTTACTTTTAAAATCCCCAGAACTACCTTTTCACACATTCAGGCTTCATTGTACAGATGAACAACATTAAGAACTAGATTCTGCTGTACGATTAACAATGTAACACAAGTATTCATCCTACTTCACCATTAATATCAGTGTCTTTAATTTATTAAATTCTTTTATTTAAGAGACATTGCTACTGTATTTTGTGGGTGAGGACACAGGTTGTAGATGTCTCCACTGAACAATCATCAATGACAAACGAGCTAGCAGCTACAGATAACCAAGGACGAAACTGCCATGAAGGATCTGGACCAATGTTTCTTGAGGACCTGCAGACAGTCCATGTTTTTGCTCCTCCCAGCTCCCTATCAAAAATGTAGACTGTCTGACAAGAAGCTTGGAGGGAGCAAAAACATGCACCGACCGTGGGTTCCTGAAAACCAGGTTGGGAAACACTGATCTAGACTAATCTCTCAGACATGAGATTTGAATTTGTGTGATCCTAAGCTGGACCATGACGAATCAGGACCAGAAGGTGATCAGCGACTTGGAACTCTGCTGCTGGTCAAGGCTTTTAAGAATAACATGGACCGGAAGGAAACACAACAAGCAGATTCTTGATCAAATCCCGCCCGGATTTTCTTGTGAAGCATAAATGATAAGTTTGAAACTGTTCTATTTCGGTCATGTTATAAGAAGACCTAAAACGCTGGAGAAGGATTCATTCTTGGAAAAGCTGGAGGTAACAGAGGAAGAAGATGACCAGCAACAAGACAGATGGACTCAATATTGTAAGAATGAACATTTAAGACAGAAGACGGAAAGTTCTGGACAAACGGCATCATTATGGTTCATTCCTCCCATTTTATTACTTAACGGGGTCCTGTCTGACAAATAATAATAATTGATTCGCAGTTATTTACCGGCAGTTAGGCCCCTAATGATAACAAGCTAGCTGGCTAGTAGCAGAGCCAGTGCACCCGCTGTCAGATTGCTGCATTTCACTGTTTACTGAGGCGTGGGTAACTTCCGTGCTGCTGACGTCGCATAATCTAGATCTGGAAGAGGCTTAATGTTCGGAAGCGGATGACAAATCGCATTGCGTTTCGTTGGGGTTGCCTTGTCTCTCCTGATTTAATGAGCCAGAAGCAGCGACGTCCTTGGGCAGTTATCAAAGGGGACAGTGTGTGAGTGCTCACAGCATTCTGACTCATTGAAGCGGCCCTTTGTTTCGGCACGCCGAACGCTTCAGTGTGACATCACTTCCCAGCACAGAGCCGTCATACATGTCGGCTGCTCCAGGGGCACTGCTGGTTGTCTCCGTGAGCCGCAGCCTCGGCCTCTGCTAAGGTGCAGACGTCGCTCTTTATTGGTGTTCAGAATTCCTGCAAATGGCTTTGTCCTAATGATGTTTGTTGCCTCCCTTGCCCCCTCCCACACAAACAGTGCTGCTGTGAGCGTGACGTCCTACCGGGCTCTGCTGTCCTGTGCTGTCAGCTCCCCGCATGCTGCCAGACCGGCTGGTTTGTCTGCATCACTGCAGCTGCATTAGTACCGTTTCTCACCATCGACTGCAGCTTCACTCCAACTGGCTGTGCATCTGTGAGCTGAACTGATCCCCCTGGAAGTGCCTGTCTGCCTGCCTACCTGCCTGCCTGTCTAGCCGTCTGTCTGTCTTCCTGTCTTTCTCCCTGCCTGCCTGTCTGTCTGTGTTTCTCTCTCCCTGTCTGCTTTTTCTGTCTTTCTCCCTACTAGTCTATGTACCTGCTTGTTTACCTGTCTGTCTGCCTGTCTGTCTGTCTCTCTGTCTGTCTGTCCATCTGTCTGCCTGTCTGTTTTTTGTCCTTCTCCCTGCCTGCCTGTCCATCTGTCTATCTCTGTCTGTCCATCTGTCTGCCTGTCTGTCTGTCCGTCTGTCTGTTTTTTGTCCTTCACCCTGCCTGCCTGTCCATCTTTCTGTCTGTCTGTCTGCCTTTCTGGCCTGAAACCTCCTGCCCCTTGCTGACTCTCATTTTCCCTTCTCTCAGCTCTGCTCCCAAGGCCCCTGTTGTGTAACGGGCTACCCACACTCTATGACCTTCCTAATGCAGATATCCTCATGTATATTCATACATATTTATCTGCGTCTGGGATCTATCACATTTTAGGTCTTTTTTGTCCTGTAGAAGCTCCTGGTGTCTCATCCTTTAGCAGTTACCAGCATCTCTTCACCTTAGCTCGCTCAAGCGGCTGTTGTACAAGTCAGTACAAGGTCAGCTTGTGCTGGCTTGCGGTCTCTGTGATGGACAGTTCAGCCCAGATATACGAGTATGATCGCACGATGGCGGGTTGGAGCGGACAGAGGCCCGACCGCTGCGGTCTGAGCGGTACTCAGGCTCACTCTGTATCAGTGGGGATGGGCATTTTTCGCTGTTATTTTTACAGTTTAGGTTTTGTCACATCGGTCAGGGTGCCGTTTGTACCCGAAAACCCAAACTGGCAGCCGGCAAAGATGACAGCTGTTTAAGGACGGAAATAGTCTAGCTGGCTGAGGAGCACAGTAGTGGAACTTGTGTAGTACAGTAAAATGATATCAGAGAGCCAGACTTCTCCTGCAAGGTGGTGGGATTCCTGGTCAGGGAGCTTCCAACATAGCAACCCCCCCCCCCCCAAGGCTCTGTGATGAGTGACACTGTACATCACATCAGGGACTGTAAACCACAACTGAGGCGTGGAGGCAGATTTCTCTAACTGTGACATAATGGAGTTTACCGCTCACAAAAGGGATGCTCATTCTCGATAAACCTCAGGCTCAGGGGAATTGCATGCCTGCATGCCTGTAAGGTGTGTGTTTGTGCGTGCGTGTATGCACGGGCGGGCTTGCTTTTTATCGACTCACTATTCGTTATCACTTTGGATTAGCACTCGTCTACTAGATCACCAAGGCAGTTATGTAACTGCACATCAAGGGCGACTCGTTACGGCTCAGCCATCTTCATTAAACATGACCGGCACGCCACAGGCCTGAACGGCTGTCAGCCTAGATATTGCTCTGATTTGATGACCCAATTAGTGTTTGGCTTGGGTGGCCCCTTGCTATGTGAGAACCCTCTGGGATTCTGGGTAATGGAGTTTTTGTGAGCTTAGAGGTGGCACCTCCACTACCGAGGGGACAGTGGCATTATGTGTGTGTGTGTGTGTGTGTGCACATGTCAGTGTGTATGTGTGTGTGTGTGTGCGTGCGCGCGCATGTGTGAGTGTGTCCAGTCTGTTTATGCAGAGCTCCATTTAAAGCAGACTGATCCCTCCACTGAATGTTTTTTATCTTATTTTATTATGATAAAACCTGAATGCTGATTCTCCCCCCACCCCATGCCATGCCATCTCTCTGTATCATGGACAGCTGCCAGCAGCAGACTGCCTGCAGAAGATGGACACAGTCTTTTATAGCATCAAGTGATGCTGCTCTGCTCCCTACGGTGTCCCCAGGAGCCGGGGGCTGGTCCCTCGAGGGCTGTGGTTTACTCTCCCTATAGTTGAGTGCATGTTCATTATAGATCAACAATCAATATGTCTGAGAGAGTGATGCCAAAGGCCTGTGGGGGCCCCACTGTCTGATCCTTCACTCACTGGTGAAACACAGTGATGCTGAGGGATTGTGGGGGGACCCACTGGCTGATCCTTCACTCGCTGGTGAAGCACAGTGATGCCGGATGCCTGTGGGGGCACTGCTGGCCAATCCTTCACCCACTGGTGAAGCACAGTGATGCTGAAGGCCTGCGCGGGCCCCGCTGGCTGATCCTTCATTCGCTGGTGAAGCACAGTGACGCGATGGCCTGTGGGGACCCCACTGGGTAATCATTCACCGATTGGTGAAGCACAGTGATGCCGGGGGCCTGTGGGGGCCTCACTGATTGATCCTCCACCTGCTGGTGAAGCACAGTGACGTTGGGGGCCTGCGGGGGCCCCACTGGTGTGGAGGTGTGGAAGTGAGGCTGAGCCAGTGGCCTGCGGGTTCCTCTCTTGTCCCTTCTGCACTCACTGGATATGCCAGAAAATAACTCTGAACCTGCATCTGGATCAATAAGCTTATAACTCCTCGACAAACATGATGAATTATGTTATTCTTGTAAATTTACCAAGTAATGATATTTTCCCAGTGCAGTCCATTCGTGAGATTCTCATGGGTTATGCTCTGTGTGCCAAGGTGAGATTTAGTGCATGAATTCATGGATCTTTCAGAGGGTGAAGCACCCAGAGGTGCCAGATTTTTCCATGAACCCTTTTTATAGTGTGAGACTCCACCAGAGAGCACATTACCCCCCCCCCCCCACTCACACACACACACACACACACACACACCTGTACTCATATCTTTGTGGGGACTGTCCATTCATTTCTATGGGCAGAACCCTAATCCCAACAATGACAACCTTAACCCCTACCCAGCCCTAACCTTAACCATAAGTAACCATCTTTTGGATATTTTTTGTGTTTTGATTGCATTCACTGATTTTTATATCTGGGGACCAAAAAAATGGTCTGCTGTTGAAACCACGGATTAGCAGGAGCGCTCTGAGGCGTGAGAGCTCTATGCCTATTTTACAGAAATTCCGTTATTGCGGGTTGCTGTGTTACTTCCCTTAAGCAGAAAATGACACCGGCTTGTATTGCTGGCGTTGTCTGTTTGCTTATATGAGACCCGTGTGAACAGCAAATCAGAAGCATGCGGAGCTTCCACAGAGGATAGCTTCCCATTTGCCGACTTTCCGATCAAGCCCCCCGGTCCACCTTCTTCCATTTCCAGTGCCCCCCTTCGTAATTCCTGTGCTCTGCTTTCTTCATCTTAAGGTTGGACAGTCATCTCCTTGTGCTGTCAGGTCTTGGCTCTTCTGCTTGGCTGACATGAAGACCTCCAGGCTCCTCAGGGAGTTTCATCACGGTTCATACTTAAACACTTTACCAAAATTGTCCAAAACGTGCTTGAGAGTGGAATCAGATTTCAAAAAATACTGTCTCCTGCCTTTGCTTGGGGCAGGTAAACCCAGATAGATTACAGTTCAACTTTGTTTACCTGAATTTTAGCTCACTAGGCGGATTTCACAGTTAGGTGTTCTTCAGATAGGACTATGGGACCTGGGTTTTGAACATAGAGGAGTTTGCCTCTGTTACAGCATCTCTGATGGGTTCATATAGTGTTTTGTTCCAGTTTAGCCCTGTTTATCCAGGTTAATTCCCCAAAGCTGTGTTGTGTCATCCATGGACAGTTGTGTTCTGTGACTGATCACCAGGGGTATCTGAGCTCTCCTGACCTAGAAAGTAACGGCAGCAGATTATGTGTGAGGCTTCGAAGGCCTTAGCTGAGACAAAGGTTCAGAAAGTCTCACGCACAGGGTAGCTTTCACTAGGCACCCGTCACATGTGGCTGAAGATGGAGATTTGAAGGAGAGGTCATTCCTTATTTCAGTGGTATATCCTGGAAAGCTTCCCTCATAATACAGGATCAGTGAGAGTCTCTCAGTTCACAGACCTTGGTGCCTGCTACAGGATCCCGTCAAGACCCATACCTGTGGTTGTGTTTATTTTTATTTATCTTGTACATTATATTAGGCAGCCCAGGTTCATATTTCTCCCTTTAATTTCAGCAAACAGCACCTCATATTACCAGATTTTTCCATCTTATTTCTGGATCTCGGGTACAGACTGACAGTACGAGCCGCGGAAGTGTCCACAGCTGGACCTGCCCTTTAGGGACGTCGGTCACCTCGCCTGCCTCCGTAATTAAATACTCGCTGTGATTGGTCAACTGTGCTGTTTCTTAAGAAGTCTGATGATGGCTAACAGCCCTGTCTTCATCCTCCAGCCTGAGAAATGTCACTCTGCCGCTTGGCTGTGGAAGATGATTTACCCTCTGATTAAGGAGCGACCCTCAGATGCCACTATGGAGGCTTGTTGGTTTGAGGTAGAGCTGTGGTGTCAGATTTGAGCCCTGCCTTGGGTTAAGGCTCTTCAGGAAGGATGGAGGGGCCTGCTCTCCCCCAGTAGAGAAGGGGTCCAGGTCGAGTCCTTCTCCACGTTCTGTTCCCCTACCTTCATTTCTGGTGTATGTATTTTCCTGTGAGTTAGACCTATTCTCAGGGTTTCTTAGTCAGTGAGTGACGGAGCCCATGAAATTATCCGATTTTTCAGATCTGGGCACCATGAAGCGCGATCTCTCTGGCTACCAGGGTTATTGTTCAGAGCTCCTCCTTCACAGACCTTCAGGCATCGCTACTTTCCTTATAGCTGCCAACCAGAAATTGGGTTTCAAGGAAAGTGGGAAATCTTTTGTGGAGGTGAATATGAAAGGTGAGAACTTAATGACGGTTTGAAAAGGAGCTGAGGAATTCGCGGCTGTGTCCTACAGCGCCGTGGAGCTCCTTTTGGGCTCATGGAAGATAACCAATCAGATTGTAGAAGAGGCGGGCCAACCAATCAGATGTCTTGGTCCCGCCTCCTCTAGTTGCTTGGACCGAACTCCTCTACAATTTAATTGGATATATTTTAAAAAAATAAAAAATAATTGGATATATTTCTGAACCAATCATTGTTGTTCCTTCTGCCTTCAGAACATTTTTGTAAAACTCCCACAAGCCCTTTTTGTGTGTGAGAGGCTGTTTTGGGTGCTGTCACACCTAGGAGACCAAGGTGGGGCCGACCCCAGAGTCTTTACCTTGGGTGAGCTTTAGGCTGCAGGTGACCTCAGAGTCTACTGCAGGAAGAAAGTGTGTAATACCAAGAAGGAGGATGTCTGTACCTAGCACTTTGTGACGTGGGCGGTAGATGCTTTAGCCGAGGAGGGATCACTTGTCCTCTCTGTTCTCCTTTCTGTGATCTTTCTCTCAAAATCCTCTCTCTTACTGAGAGATCCAGTGGATTCCTCCGAGCACCCAGCGTGTGTCAGCCTCCAAACAGCCAAGTAGCTGTTTCCAGATCTGCCATCATGTATAAATTACTCTGATTTTTTATTAACCCTTAAATGTACTTTCTAAATTTAGACCCAAAATTGCAGCCTGACTGGTTGCCACTTAGGGGAGAGAAATTAGTGTGTGTGTGTGTGTGTGTGTGTGTGTGTGTGTGTGTGGATGTGATGAGATGACATCTTAATCTGTTGTGTGTCTCCTTTTCTTTGGTTGAGACAGTTGTGACAGATAGCGGCTGTGAATGTTCATATTTGAGGAAGGCCTGGGCTACTTGAAGGTTCTGTGAAGGATGAAGCAGCTCCGAGACGAGTTCCAGTGAAGCTCAGGCCCGGAATGTCGTCGAGCAGGTTTCAGCCTGTGACCCTTCTGTTTCCGTTTGCTGTTTTCCAGAGGGATTCTAAGGGACTCTACCTGTTTGAGCTCATCTGCCAACACCTGAACCTGCTCGAGAAGGACTACTTTGGCATCAGATATGTGGACCCGGACAAGCAGAGGGTGGGTTATGGAGCCGCTATTTCTCCTTCACACACTCCTCTGTCTGACCCTCTGTGCCCATCACATGTTATGAGAGTAGGCTTAGGGTCATGTTCTTCTGATAACGTGGTCCTGAGTCCATGGAAAGTCAGGACCAGCGGTCTCCAGCTTCACATCCACATCCACAGTGAAGCGAGATCAGCAGCGGTGTGACATTTAAAGCTGCAGATGAGGACCAAGCAGAGGTGTCATGCCAAATGCTCAAGGCGTGAGGTGCTAGTCCTCAGGGCAAAAAGGCCTGCTGTTGGGCTCTGTGATGTGCAGACCTCATTGCGGAGAGACGACCCTCAGGAGGGATGAAGGGAGCGGACCAAACCATCTGATCCGGCGGGGGAGGCTGGACTCTGCTGAAGCACACAAAAACTTCCAAAGGAAGTTCATCTACTGAATGAAACTTGGGGCACTTTACTCTCATTACTTGCAATAAAATTCATCTATAACAAAATAAGAATCCATGTTATTATCAGTATTAAGCTTAATCCCTACAGGTAGCGTTACTGATGTCCTGATGACCTGTTACATTGTTTTGCAATGAAGAGCCTTTACATTTTTTAACAGCCCCTTACTCTGTGTGAACCTTTTTACATTTTTGTGACAATGTGATTATACAAAGGGATGATGAAATGTGGATGCAACTGCCCTCTCCAGAGATTCTTCTGGGTGTTAGTTGTGTATCTCAGTGAAGAATTTATCGCTCCAGAACCCTTCTGAGTGAGGTCTCGGGGGGGGGGGGGGCTTCACACCAGCACACCTGACACAGCTCTCTGGTGAAACATTCACTCTCCCTCCGGTGGGAGAGTTGAGATGGAAAGGAATGTGGAGACGTGTTCGGCATTTGGGGGCGGGCCTAGGCCAGCCACTCCACCCACCCCTATGTTGGATGGAAGTGGAATTGATGGCAAACAGGCCTTAAGAGCTTCCATGTGATGTCATTTCCTGTTCAATGATATCTGTCGCAGTAGCTGGAAGAGACACCAGAAGAAAAGGGGACATCAGCAGTCCTTTGACCAGTAAATCTTCGAAAGATTTGCTCCCTATTTCTGTCCATATATGGGCAGCATTTGTTGGCTTTGACCCTACTGTTAGCTGATTGGCTACCCTTTGAACCTGCACCCTCTGTGAGAGGAGAATGGTCCCTCCGATATGGGCTCCCGGTTTTCTCCGCAGTGCAGTCACAGAGAAGCCATTCTCTTGTTATCCTGTTGAGTTTGTAAAATGCTCTGTAACAACTGGTTGACACTTTTATACAGACATCAACCAGTTCAAACACATACATAGACTAAATTATCAAGAAAGAGTACAGAGCCAAAAATGGAAAGCCGTAAGATAAAAACCCTCTGTGTAATATTGTGTAGCCAAAGCAGCTCTTACCCATTGAGGCATAGACTCCACAAAACCCACTAAAGGTGTCCTGTGGTATCTGGCACCAAGACGTTAGCACCACATTCATTATGTCCTGTAAGTTGTGAGGTGGGGCCTCCATGGATCGGACGTGTTTGTCCAGCACATCCCACCGATGCTCGATCAGATTGGGATCTGGGGAATTTGGAGGCCAAGTCAACACCTTGAACACTTTTTAAATGAAGCTTAAACCATTCTTGAAGAATTTTTGCAGTGTGTTCAGGGCACCTTCTCCTGCTGAATGAGGCCACTGCCATCAGGGAATACTGTTCTCATGATGGAGTGTACTTGGTCTGCATCAGTGTTTAGGTAGGTGGTTTGTATCAAAGTAACATCCACATGAATGCCAGGACCCAAGGTTTCCCAGCAGAACATTGTCCAGAGCATCATACTGCCTCTGCCGCCTTGCCTTCTTCCCATAGTGCATCCTGGTACCATCTGTTCCTCAGGTAAATGAGGTACACACACCTAGTCGTCCACATGGTGTAACAAAAAATGTAAGTCATCCGACCAGGCCACCTTCTTCCAGTGCTCCATGGTCCAGTTCTGACTTTCATGTGCCCATTGTAGGCACTTTCTGGGGTGGACTGGGGTCAGCATGGTCACTCTGACTGGTCTGTGGCTACATAGCCCCATATGCAGCCAGCTGTGTGTTCTGACACCTTTCTATCACAGCCAGCATTAACTTTTTTAGCAATTTGTGCTACAGTAGCCTTCCTGTGGGATCGGACCATATGGGCCAACATGCATCAGTGAGCCCTGGGCACCCATGACCCCACCATTGGTTGGACACTTTTGGTAGGTACTGACCATTGCATACTGGGAACATGCCAAGACCTACCATTTTGGAGATGCTGGCCCAGTCATCTAGTATCACAATTTGGCCCATGTCAAAGTTGCTCAGATCCTTATACTTGCCCATTATTCCTGCTTTCAGCACATCAGCTTCAAGAACTGACTGTTCACTTGCCTAATATATAATAGCACCCTTGACAGGTGTCAATGTAACAAGATAATCGATGTTATTCACTTCACCTATAAGTGGTTTTAATTTTAAGGCTGATCAGTGTATAATGTATTTTCAATATATTTCTATATGTAATGGAATATATGCTCTATAGTCTACTTCCCTAATGTCTAACTGCAAATAGATACCCTGTACAGTGTGTGCCATGCATGTTTTACTGATGAAGACCTGCTCTGTCTCTTCTTTCTAGCATTGGCTGGAGTTCACAAAGTCAATTGCTAAACAGATGAAATGTAAGTACATTCTTTGTCTGGCCTGTGTTCCTCATCCCGCTTAAATGTCGTTTACGTTGCTAGCCTGCAGTCAGTATGGCCACGGTTTATGTCATTAGCCAGCAGTCTGTATGACTGCGGTTTACATTGTTAGCCAGCAGTCTGTATGGCCACTGTTTACATTGTTAGCCAGCAGTCGGTATGGCCACGGTTTATGTCATTAGCCAGCAGTCTGTATGACTGCGGTTTACATCGTTAGCCAGCAGTCTGTATGGCCATGGTTTATGTCATTAGCCAGCAGTCTCTATGGCCGTGGTTTATGTCATTAGCCAGCAGTCTCTATGGCCATGGTTTACGT
>JAODKC010000009.1:4036544-4060815 GCA_026777985.1 Mormyrops attenuatus
TGAAACAGCGAGTCACTGAATACTTACAGCACCCGGAGAGGCTCGAGAGATTCATGCAGTACTTGAACATAATAGTTGGGTAAGAGACACACACACACACCTTCATCATGGAGGGTAAGAGACACACACACACACACACCTCCATCATGGAGGGTAAGACTCGCACACACAGACACACACACACACACACACCCACATACACGCTCTCTCTCTGCCCCATGCGGTTTTGCTCTGATCCCCGCGGGCTCTCAGGTGCTGCCGTCACTCACGCTGCTCTATTTCAAGAGCCCTGCCCCCACGGCGTGTGGCCCTCGTCAGCGACTGTGCCGAAAGCGAGCGTACAGGTGCAGGTCCTGCTGCCGGCCCCGTCCCCACGGCTAGGCCGGTGGGACAGCAGAAACCCATCCCCCCCACCCCCCGCCCAGCTGTCCTGCCCGGGATGGGGTATTAATATCCGTCCTGGAAATAGCCGCCCACTCAGCGCTGACTCCCCCCTCCGCCTCACCATGTATGTCAGGGTCCCTGTTGAGGCACGAAGCCCATAGCCATTGCTGAGGAACCTGCGAGAGGGACAGGGGTGCGGGGACACGGGGACGGCCCCCGCCTGCACACCGGCGTCATGGTGAAGTGTCTGATCCGCATCCGCACCAAGGTGAACGTTCACCTGCGCATGGTGAACCACTGCTACCGCGATGTTAAGGTGCGCGTGCTCAGCCTGGGCCCGCGCATGCTGGGCAAGGCGCTGGGCGTGCTGCCGCTCTTCCCTGCCCTGGCCGGCCAGCCGGGTGACGCTCATGTGTTGCCGGGGGCACCGGCCATCTTCCCGCAGTATGGCGTTCCCGCAGGTAACCGCACGAGCCCGACCGAGATCGTGGGCCTCGGCCCAGACGCGCGGGTTCCCCTGCATCTCCCCCTGCATACGGACCCATTCCGCACTCCTAAAGCTTGCTGCTCCTCTGGATAAACAGCTTCTCCAGATCATATCTGCATACACCCTCTGTTTGGCAATTGCTGTGCGCTCCTCTGCTATGATGTACGAGCCTCCTTCTCTCGGTCTGCTCCCGTGTGCCAGCCTGACCTTCCGACCGTATTCCGAAAGCCGGTAATCGCCCGACCCTGGAATCCCGGTCTGCTTGGGGTTCGGGATTTCATGGGGCCCCCTTTTCTCGGATGTGTACGTGTGACGTGTGCATAACTGCAGGCCCCCTCTCTGTGAGCCTTTACTGATCGTTTGGCTGATTTAATTAGGCTCTTTTGCAGGTGCTTTTATCCGCAATGATTAACCTGATTTAGACTTTTAGGAAACTAATTCATGGAGAGTGTGCATGTGATCAGGGCGGGTGGGTGTCTCGCTCCGGAGGCGAGTTTTTCTCGAGTTGTCTGGCTAACTTAACTGGCTTAGTTAGCTGAGGCTTTAGCCTGGTATAATGTTACAGATCGTAAAGGCGATTCAGCACGTTTCCTTAACCCGATTTCCCAGGGCCCCGCACTTTCAGAAAGTAGATCAGACCAAGAGTGTGAGTGTACAGGTACCATTCTGACAGGAAGGTTTGACGTCAGACTGTCACCCTGAGTGACACAGAGCCCCTCCCATACCATCATTATAATAATCATCAATCCTTTATTTACTATTTGCGCATGTACAGGTATATTGGACTGCTTCTCTTCATCTGTCCCATCTTACTCTCTATAGTTTGGGGGGGGGTCACAGCACAGGGTCAGACAACATGCAGCACCCCTGGAGCTGGGGGTTAAGGGTCTTGCTGAGGGGCCCACTAACATGTGACTGTTCTGTTGAGGCCAGGGCTCAAACTGGCGACCTTCCGATCATGGGCACAGATGCTTAGCCCAAGGAGCCTTGTGGCCCAAGGGGGGGTCTCTGCTCTGTCTGCGGAAACAGGAAAACAGAAAGGCAAACCAGAACCAGAAGCGAATTCTGGTTTAAATGTAGTAGCCAGGTCTGAGAGCAGAGCAGGCTTCTGGCAGTCCACCTGCTGTCCGCAGGGCTTTTCCGGGGGTCCTTCCGCAGCTCCTTCTTCCTCCTCTCTCTCTCTGTCTCTCCACCACAGGCCTGGAGTCTCTGCGGGACAGTGCTCACTCCACGCCGGTGCGCTCCGTGTCGCACGGCGACTCCTTCATGCCGCGCTCCCGCGCGGCAGACGGCAGCGAGAGGGCGTCGGTCATCGCCGATGAGGCCTACAGCCCTTCCGACAGCGTGCTGCCCACCCCCGTGGCTGAGCATAGCCTGCTGGAGCTCACCGCCGCACGCCAGCTCAACGGCTCCCCCTGCAGCATCGAGGAGGAAAAGGAGTGGGAGGCAGGGATGGCACCGGGCGGGGAGGCGGGCGAGGCCAGGCTGGACAGGAAGCCCACCGGCACGGCAACCCGCACAGGCGCCATCTCGTCGCTAAGCGGAGTGGAGCAGCTGAACAAGCTGGTGCTGAGCGTTGTGCGGCTGCTGCTGGTCACCATCGGACTGCTCTTCCTCCTCCTCCTCCTCCTCATCGCCCTCACTGAGTCTGACCTTGACATCGCCTTCCTGCGAGATATTCGGCAGACCCCGGAGTTCGAACAGTTCCATTATGAGTATTTCTGTCCCCTTCGGAGGTGGTTTGCCTGCAAGTTTCGCTGGCTGGGGGGGCACCTCATCAACAAGTAAGAAGCGGGGGGGGGGGCAGGATGACATCGCCTGGCAACGCGGGGGGCGGCCCAACCCCCTGTGCTGTCTCTCCCTCACTTCTCTTACTTTACCTTTTTTAAACGACGGAACTTTCCTTCCGTTTGTCTTTTCTCTCCAGAATGTTCTGGCTGTCTGAGCATTTATTTTTACAGAAATACAGTTCTTTTTTTCATCAAAATGACATCAAAGAATAAAAAAAAGGTGCACACACTTTCCTTCAGAGAGACATAATACATTTGTTATGATCAGCGGAAACAAAGCCTTTATTTTCTGTGTGTCCATTTTAATGTGAATAGGAAGCTGTGAGGTCTGTGAGGTCGGCAAGGCAGATGGTGCTGGTGTTCGTTAATGGGAGGTGGTCGACGCCATGGAGGTCGAGGTGGCCGGTTAATGCCCTCGCCATGCTGGTTGTTTTCTGGGGGCTGCAGTATGGGAGCGCCACCTAGTGGATGCTGATGGGGTATAACTGAGCACGTGCAGAGCTGGACAGCTTAGGATTGCAGAGCTGTGGTGGGTCGGTTGATTTGTTTAAGGTCTGGTGTGTTTTTATGTGCAGCGAACGACGTCTTTATACTGGCAGGTTTATTTAAGACATCCAGAGTCATTTCATAGCATTGAGGTGTGTGCAAACAGCAGCACCAGGGCAGGCTGTAGATATCAGACTCTTTTGGTGACTTTCATAGACATTTAGGTAGCTAAGATGACCTTCTGCAGGCTAGCATAACAGCGTCCATCCCCATTAAGTAGCGATCACGGTGCACACGCGTGCAACAGACGTGTGCACGGCCAAGATGAATAAATGGATGCTTGACGGTCAGACCACGAGCAGAACGTCCTCCCAGAGATTCCCGTGTTTGATTTTCTTTGAAATTTTACTGATTTCATTTTAAGTTCTGGAAGTTACTGGAGGGGGCTCCTTATGAGTTTTTTTTTTTGGGAGGGGGAGGTGATTAGTTTGGAGTTTGGTTTGACTAAAGATTTTAAGTTTGCAGTTATGGAAATTATGCTATTAAGAATTATTAGTTTATCTGTAATAATGCTGTACTTTTTGTACAAAATAGCTTCTTCCCTAATATATTGACAGTTTTCCATGTATATTTTTACAAAATTGAAATGTTATTTTATTATTGTATATTAAATTATGCTTTTTTAGCATTGTGGATGAGGTGAAGCTTGCAGTCTGAAGGGGAAGTTAGAAGAAGGTCTTGTAAAGCGAGAGTTTATCCAGATCCTACCCAGAAGCAGAACTTAACCCTCAATGAAACCACCATCAGCTTTTAAGGTCATGCTGGATTCCTCACATCTCTACCAAAGATACCTGCTACAGCAACTGGACGAACTCTTAGTTTAGTGTAAATCGGTGAACCCTGGTATTGTCCAGTCCAGTCACAGTGTTTGCTGTACCTACAGTCCCTCTATAGGTGAGCTGTGGTATTGCCTCCAGTGTGTGGGGGTCAGGGCTCCCCACGTAGTCATATCCATGTGAGAGAGCAATAAAGTCAGCTGAGATCCTGTGCTCAGGATAAAACCCTTATGTTCATTTCCCTCCCAGTGTGCATATACTAGGTGTAGGAGTAACACAGCTGTAGGTCATAGTAGAGATACAGGGGAGTTGTTATTATTCTGAGATGGTGGGGTCAGGTGACCCTGCTGCCGGCTGGGGTGATGAGGACGGGCCCGGATGTCCCGGTGACTGCACCCTGGCACCGGCGCCGCGGGGGGCGGGGCTCTGCATGCACTCGCTGCTCGTCATTCTATTTTTGTAACCGTGCTGCAGACGCGTCCACGTCCTCACGGTGTGCCAGAGGCGCTCTGGGTAACCGCGATCCCTGGCGCCGGCAAGCCGGTGTCACCGGGGAGCGTACTGTACCGGCGAGCGACCGCCCGAAGTCCTCCGGCTGCACCGTCGGGAATAGGAAGCGGAGGGGAATCATGCAGAGGAAAGCAGTTTCCAGGTTTATGTGATCATGTGACTGAAGCCGAATACTATGACATATTTAGAGATGCAACTTGTTTTTTTTTGTTTTGTTTTTTCTTTTACCGTTTTACTGATAATTTCTTTCGATTTTTTTTATGGGGTTTGGCGACTGCTGTTAAGACGGAGTATATAGAAAAACCACGGTGCAGAATCAGTGAGCGAGATTTTTCATAATTTTTAACCATTAAGCAGCATTATGTAGCTTTAGTATGATGGTGGTCTTTCAATGTGCACAAACAAGACACCACTTTTTTATCTCTAAGCAATACTGTTTGAACATTGTAATAATAAAAGGATAGCAGTAATAATGTGTGGCTAAGGGCAGGCTGAGAGACTGGATGGATGCTGTTTACCAGAGCCTGTGTCGAAATGCACATTCTCTGCTCTCCTCAGTTCTCTTACACTTTTATTCGATAGTGCTGTAAGACGGAATAATTTCACAATAGCTGATTTATTGTTTTTAGTTATTTCTGTCATTTATGAAGAGTATTTTGGTTTTGAATTATTCGTGAAGGCTGATATTTCGTATGCACTCTGTTGTACCTGCTGTATTTAGGGTTCTCCCCATGTGGGCTCCTGCTTCGTCTCCTCTCACCTCCATACAGACCGCAGAAGCAAATAGGAGGCCGGCTGTGAAATCGGAGTACAGGCAGTCCCCGGGATAAGAACATCCGATTTACGGACTCGTACTTACTAACAGACCGCGATAAAGCCTATTATTTTAAGAGTTAAATGCAATGGCTCATAATAATGAACGAACCAACTTTGTGACATTCATGAAAATACTGCGCGGTTTCAGTTTGTCGACTCGGAGTACAGTACAGTACCGTATGTAGTTACTTATTATTATATTGTGTACTGTATTACTATTATCATCCAATGCTGAGAGACTTGTTTTCCCGTTTTTTCTCTCGTCCAACGCATTCAATTGTAATTTTGACCCTGTGTTAACATACATATGAGAAATAAATTGAATCGAACAATCACCTGAATTGATTGTTTCCGACTTACGTACAGATTCGACTTAAAGACAGACTTAGGGAACGGATGTCGTTCGTGACCCCGGGGACTGCCTGTAGTTTAGCTGACCGATAAACTCCCAAAGCCAGGCCCGGTGGCGATTTTATCCCGCTCGGGTCAGCCTGCGGACGTCGGCCCCGTCTGTCCTCCCGGCTCGCCAGACGCTCGCCTTGCTGACGTCTCACTCCTGGGGTCACGCACGCATTGTGCCTGACGTCATCCAGCAGAGGAAACAAACGAGGCCAGTACGGAGCTGTGTGGGGGAGCTGGAGCGTGGCGGGGTCTTCTGTCGAAGGCGCAGCGTGAAAATGCGTCTGGATGTCCTTGGTGACACGCTGTTCTCCATCGGAGCGTGCTGTTCTGTCTCTATCTGTCAGCCTTGCTTAGGACACTGTATCTCTTTATTTTAGTCCGGTTTTGATATGGAATTGCTGTTATGTTTTCTTATATGTGTGTGTATGTATCTATACACACGTTTATTGAACTGTGTGAAACAAGCTTCTGTTGGGTCTTTCTCATTCTGAATTCATGTTTGTACTGTAGGAAACCCCTATCAGAAACAGTGTTTCTCTCAGATAGTCCCTTGTAACTGGTGCCATGAACATATTAAACATATTACTTGAAATAAACATCGAAACATGTTTAAAAGATACCTGTTGTTCTCCTTGTTCTTTATGACTCTGAAACTTGTCAGTAAGGGTTTCGATGTTTTGCACTCTGCTGCCATCTAGAGGATTTAAAAAATAATTATGAATTTTCTTTATTGCTTATCCAGTACAGGGATTTGCAGGGAGGTTGGGGTCTGTAGCCTATCACAATAAGCACAGGGCAGGCCAAAGGTATACACATGCACAGGCTTAGCAGTCCACTGCAAACGAAGATGATAAAGTTTCCAAGTAGGTGTAAGGTGTGACTGACAGAGGCTATCGCTGCTGGCGGCAGTGCGACTACGTGGCCATGCAGACTGACCCTGGAGCCTCAGACCTTGCCACAGCTGGGGTAGGAAAGATTTTGATTAGGTGTTGGCAGAGTGATGTTGCTTCTGGCACCATTCTTTATATCAATGTTTCCCAATCCAGTCCTCACTGACCCCCAGACAGTCCACATTTTTGCTGGAATTGAGAGGGTGCAAAAATTCCAGCTGATGTCAAGAATATTCTGAAGGCATCTGATGTTAAGTGCTTTTAGATGCCTGAAATGGCAGCAATAGGTGGTCCAGGCTGGTGGTACAGAAGGGTGGTACAGAAGGGTTAAGGTGCTCACTGCTTGATACGCTGCAACTTGTGTTGTGTTTTTAAGGTTTGTGTTCTCGATGACTCAAGATCACAGTCTTCTGAAGACATAGTCCGGATGTCATCATCTATGGTGCAGGTGGGTGTTAAAATCTGGTTTGCTGTGAAGGATCAGGGAGATCCTCATGGACAGAAGGATTGGAGGGCTTGCTGTTGTTGAGCAAGGAGTCAAAGTGTCCTGGCCAACACTCCATGATTTATCGCTTATCCTTGAGAAGTATCACACCATCACCTGATCTTACAGGTGTCATGCTCCCTGTTTTTGTGGCACATGGAGTGATTTTATATCAGCGTAGAAAGTCTGAGTATTAGCGGTGTCTGCATATGTTTCATGTCGTATGTCCTCAATTTATGAAAAACATGAGGAGTTTGTCTGTGGAGTCTCTGCCCCCCTCCCCCCATATGAGCACACTCTGTACCAAAACACCCCCGTTAGTAAGACCAGTGAAGCAGGAAGCACTATTACCTAAACATGCTCGGGGGGGTGCCCTCTGAGGTCAGCACAGCAGTGTGTCCCACACGCCGCAGAGGGGAAATGGGGGTTTCGCATGTTTCAGTTACTGCCGCTAAACAAAAAACTTCTGATGTGAGTTTGTAAAGGTCCCTGAAGTTGGGTTGGGGTTAGGGCCCCAGCTGAAGACCCAGCCGACCGTACAGCCCCTGCACTCGAGTTCCAGTGGTGGTGGAGAAGCAGGCGCAGACGTGAACCTTCCTGAGGAGATACACAGAGACCGGGACCAGCCCGTAGCATGCGCGGCCTCCCTGATGCCCGTCCTGCAGATACAGTCCAACATGTCCCCATAATGGGGGAGGGAGTCCCCCCTGGGAGATGGTGACCTGCAGAGTCAGGAGGCTCATCTGCTGTTTGGGTGAAGATCTGGACCTGATCAAAGTTTGAGACAGATTGCACCGAAACAGAAGCAGCACCTCATAGTGGCAGCAAAGGGAAAGGTGACATAGATAAGATGCTTGACCTTGCCAACAGGATCATTGTATTTGATATTATTGTTCTATTTACTGTTTGATCTTTGATGGATCTCATTACCAGCTCACAAAAATGTCATGTATGAATATCTCTGCCTGACAGACCTGAACAAATCACCCAAATATTGAAACAACAGCGAGAGGTGGCCAGAGAGGGCATCTTATGAACACGACAATCTGAAATTTGAAAATGTCTTTGTCAAGCTTCCCAGGAACATACAGTACAGTACAGGTGAGTGATTCTCAATCTGTGGGGTGTGAAATGATTTTCTGAATATTCTAAAAGGAAATTCACAATTGTTTTGGTCATCACTCAACCCTGTCTGAGGGCATATGCCAAATGTAGTAAATGTACTGACTTAGATACATACAAACCTAAAGGAGATATGCTGAGTTGTAAGATCCATGATGAGCTGCTGATGAACTGACAGTAAGCACATCACATGTTGGTAGAGGATGAGCTTCCAGTTCATCTGGTGCTCCTGGGTCATGCTTTAAAGGCTTTACTATCACCTGTGTGTGTGTGAATGTTTTATAGGAGAGCATGATGGGATACCTGGAAAACTAAAGCATTCCAGTGAACTTGTTCTCGTAGTTATGCAAATGGCAAATGAAGCATTATTTCATTTTCATTTGATCTTCATGGTTTCTGGTCCTTGTCAAAGCCACCGAGGAGTTTGTGGCCATCAGTGACCCTCCCCTGATCAGCACTCTAAGCCAGTGTTTCCCAATTCGGTCCTTAGGGACCGAGAGACAGTCCATGTTTTTGCTCCCTCACAGTCCCTGGTAAATGTGAAGAGTCTGCTAGGGAGCTGGGAGGGAGCAAAAACATGGACTGTGGCTCCCCAAGGACCGGATTTGGAAACACTGCCCTAAGCCTTCTGGAACAGGCTTCAGGTGCCCTGCAGCCCAGATTTGGACAAGTGGTTTAGAGGAATGACTGAAAGTTTCTCCACAAATGAACCGCTGCCCATTTTCATGTCATAATGCCACAGGGTTAGCAGGAAGACAACAGGAAATCCACAAAAAGCTTTGTGTGGCTCCTTCAGAGAAAAGTCAGGAAGTCAGCATTCCCCTGAGATATAATATATTTATTAATAAGAGGTAATCAGGAAACACATTTTATACAAAACTGGAAACGCTTCTAGCTGTGGAAATAAGCTAACGGACTAAAGATCATTCTCATACCACGGGGTATTGCTCACAGCAAAACGTCAGTTTTATTTTTCATATATTTTGTCTAAGTGTGTGGGCCCGTGTGTGTGAGTGTTTGTCTGTGTTTGACTGAATGAGTGAAACATGCCGTCTCTTTAATCACTGGATGTGTTTCTATACTGTACATTGTAAAAATACATAAAAATATTCACAGAGTAAGCACTAAATTACTATACTCCTGCTACCAGAATAATTATAGACAGGATTACAGTATATGCAACACACTTTAAAGTCGCCTTCTCTTTGAACACGGTCGATCTGAGTGTCGTGTTCTTCAGCGCGCCTGACTTGTCAGCGTCTTAGAACATAAAGCCTAACATCGCATCACATTCAGGAATATATAAAGCTGCATGTTTGTACAAAATATACAGTGTACGTTTCCTTCTGGCAGAAGTTTGTACAAAATATGTAATATCCCACAGTCGCTAAAAGTTGCAGTATTCATTTAACCTTCAAAAAGTCACTTCCAGGAAAATACCTTCGAAACGCTGTGGGTGCAAAGCAGGTTTTCAATAATAATCTTTAACCAGAACGAAAGGTAAGAAGCAGCATGGGTTCCATTAATAGGGAGATGAGGGTTTATCTAGACCCATGATTACCTGACAAATCCAATTCAGAGCAAAGAGAAATGAGGGCTTCGCAATAAGCAGACAACACTACAGTAAACACATCTCCCCGTTACTCTGAAACGCACTTTTCTGATGGCAGTTTATTGCCACATGAAGAAATTCGGCATCTTCAGGTGCTTAAGCATTAAAACATTTGTGCCGTTACATAGTGATCTGAGACGAGCGCTCCCATTTTGCAGGTAAATGTAGCAAGAGGTCAGATATACGTTGTGGACAGATTACTGGTGTACAGATGTAAGTATCATTGAAGTACAGTAAGGTAGCCCATTACCACATGACCAAAGGTTTAATATTTTTATAACCTGGAACAAAGAGCAGACACCTAATCTAATACCACTTAATGTAGCCTATATTTCAGTCTGATCAGTTCTAAATTTTTTTTTTTTTTTTTGCTGGAGGATGTAATTGCTCTGTTTTAAAAATCTTGTAGGTTCATATGTCACATCGTACACTTTCACTCACCAAAGGGGGGCAATCCCAGCTGACCAGCCCTTCAGTAGGGAGGGGGTGATTACTGGCCGACGGGGTACCAGCACGTGTTATTACTGGGACTTTTTGTAAGAACCACCCCGAGTCAGAACACCAAACAGCTTTTTTTTTTTTTTTTTTTTTTAAAAAAAAAGGATTTTATAGACATGGAGACAAGCAAAGATTCAAGGACGGGCACTTGGATTAGGGTGAAGTTCACCAGTTAGCTTCCTGTCTGGATTTGACAGAAATCCACGCTTTTCCCTACGTCGCTACATAAGTGACACTCAGCGATTACACATAATCATTTTCTGAATAAATGCACTCAGCTCTTTAAGAATTATCGTACGGATTATCATAAGAATTATCGTACTATTACTCATCCTGATTTTGAAGTGCATGATGTCACTGTGTAAAGAATTCAGAATCAGGAGGAGAAATGAAAATTAAGCAGTTAAACAGTTGGGAAGGTAAGTACCAAATTACACCAATCGACGTGCTAACTTTCCATGAATAGGGTAGGACTCCAGTAGGAATTCTCACAGGCGTCCTGTGTTTTTCTGTATCATTTGAAAATGACTTGGTTATTCAGAGACAAAAACATGGATAATGAAGCATCCAGGTTTGCTTATCTCCATCTGTATACATATGAAGGCGTGTTAGACATCTAATAACCAAGGTCACGCAAGTCCTTTCAGGAACACATAGAGCAGGGGTGGGGAACCTGATCCATGGAGGGCCGGTGCGGGTTTTCAGGATGGCCTCTCAATCAGCCAGTGACACCGGAGTTGAGAACTACTGTTTTATGATTGGCCGATTGAGAGGTCATCCCGAAAACCCGCACCGGCCCTCCATGGATCGGGTTCCCCACCCCTGACAGAGAAAGGTACGTCCAACATGGAGTCAGAAACAGATTTTATGTACAAACTTGAGCCCCCAGTGCCAGGCAATCCGCTTCAGGAAGGCACTTTAGGCTCGATTCTGAGGGATGCTTCATACAGGCCTTCTTCATCCAGGAGCAGGCTGTGGTCAAGCAGGTATTGTGCTGTCTGAGAGACACATACAATTATCATGTTGATCGAAAAAAACAGTTCCTGGGCAGTCACCAACACACTGCAGCGTGCACACACTCACACAACTACAGGGACAATTTTAGACTCACCAATCAACCTATCCTGCATGCTTTAGGACCGTGGGAGGAAACCGGAGCCCCCGGCGAAAACCCACACGAACACGAGCAGAGCGTGCAAACTCCACACAGAAAGGACCCGGGACCGAACCTAGGACCTCCTTGCTCTGAGGGAGCAGCGCTAACCACTGCGCCATATCAATATTAATAATTCTGAAACCCAAGACTGACTCCATACTCAAGGCAATGAAAAATTTGTTGTTACTGTTGGTTCCATGTGACACAGGTATGACTTTCAGCCCACGCTTGTTCTCAGAGAAGCCGGTCAAAAGCATTACCTTTGGCTGGCACTCAATCTTGTAGGCTGTCTGCTGGAACTGCCTAATTTCTCTGATGATATGGGAAATCTGAAAACACAATGAGCGGACATGGGTAACTTCTCCAGGACTCAGAGTCATAGTCAACATGTGACTCGTCGCTGGAGACAAGACCCACCATCCTCATTTTGGAGAAGTTGACCAGGTTGTCCTCAGTGTAGTTTGGGGTGCCTTCCTCGATGAAGGCCAAATCGGTGAGGTACATCCCCAAGTAGGGCACGCAAGGGGGGTCACAGCTGACAGGCAACATCAACAGAGTGAAAGGGAGGAGTCAGAAGATGCCTTCATACTCTGTCCAGATGTTCAACCATTCCAGATTACAACCTTATCTAGTTTGGCAAGGGGAAGAGGCGGCAACTCAACTGCAATATCTTAAGGGAATTTTAAAATATGACCACCTGAACAAAAAGTACAGCACAAAAACCTACCCCAGATAAAGCACTCATGGGAGTTTTGCTTACACAAACATGTTTTGAGGGCAGAATGAAAAGTGATTGATTCAAATAGAGAACCAATCAGATTGTAGAGGAGGTGGGTCCAAACAACTAGAGGAGGCGGGACCAAGCAATCAGATGTTCTCTCTCTGAACCAATCATTTTTTATTCCACCCTCAGAACTTGTTTGTGCAAGTAAAACTCCCACGAGCAGCCAAAGCATGGTGTGTCGCTCTCTGTAAAAATGACATTTCGTATCCAGCTGAGGAGTCAGTAGCAGAAATGTGCTTTAACGGCCCAGAATCCTGCATTTCAAGGAAAAGCTGAAGTTTGGGTTTGCTTAATGTGAAGCACTTACTTCTTCAAAGCCTCTCTTAGGTTTTTAAATCTGCCCTCAGAGGAGACCAGCTTCTGCAGCTTGTCAATCACTGCCTTAGTCTAGAGGTGGAAAACAAGGCTTGATTAAAAAATTACAAACACTGCAGCAGAGTCAGAATGTGGATAAGTCACCCTGAAGATTATTCAGGATTATGTTGTCAGTGACAACATAACTCAATGATTTTAATGAAAGGAAGTCTTTGCAGTTTTGTAACTACAGCGCATTCTTCATGGTCACGTGACTAACTGAGAACTAAATACTTATTGTGGTGATTATAGCACACACATTGCAGAAAGTTACACTGAACACTGCTTTCTGTGTGACATTCATAAATATTGCCATACACCGAGGTACCACAATGTGACAATGACCCTGAACTCAATTAATACATTGCTTACTCCCAAGACTCGCCATGTCGAAAGTGCCCTCAAAGTGTGCATCACCTCAGTACGGGAAAGCAACCATTTAATGTCCAGCTGCAAATTATGTTCCTGTTGCTAAAGAGGAAGCAGGATTCAGTCGTGTTTCATGAAGGAGAGACATGGAGAAAAGAGGTGGTGCTGGGGCGAGGTTGTGAGGGCCGCCCACCTGCTTGGACACCTTCAGCCAGGTCTTCTTCAGGCGGAAGATGGCGCTGCGGTTGAGGGATGAGGTGATCTCCAGCACAGCGTTGTAGTTATGCAGGCAGCGGCAGATGTCGGCCACCGCCACCCACTTCTCCATCACCGCCACCCGCGTGGTGATGTCATCACAGCGCAGGATCTCCGTGGCGATGAGATTGCTCATCTGTCAAGGGGGCGGCCATTTCACTTCACCTCTCCACTCCCGTCTCAAATCAAAACATCATTCAGAAGGAAGAGCACTTTCCAAGGACTGCAGATCTCAAATCTTAACCATGCTGGAGGTTTAGTAACACCAAATGACCCTCTGCTAGCTTTTCTTCTTTCCAGGCGTTACTCACATCATTGAAGTGCTTGGTCGTCCTCATTATGTACGGCGTTTTCTCATTCTTGTCATTCTTCATCCACCCTTGGCCAAAAAATTCCCTGCAGAGTGATTTACATATCAACACGCAACATACTACATCCCCATGTAACTGTCTTCAAGGAAGCACCTGACTGTATTAATGGACAACACTTTACTTGAGACGGCACAAGTAGCGTAGTAACTCAGTTACTACTCAAGTACAAATCATAGCAAATACATTACCTGTATGAAGTACAAGAACCGTTATGATTGATTAATGGTGAAGGAACATGGGATCAGTACATAACTAATACTTAGTTTCTGGTTAATTAATACATTACGTAAGAGTATACTACTACATTATTTATGCCCCCAAGTAAAGTATTACCCATTCCAACATTCACATCTTCTACTGGAACTTGTTTCAGCGTATTATGCAATCTAAATATTTACATATCTTGAGTTTTGTAAAAGATAACTATTTGTAGATAAACACTCAATTTGCATCTAAAGTCATTAGTATATAGCTAGACTAGTTCATGTTCCATACTCAGTAACTTGTTTACTCTTTATTACCCAGGATTTCCGTCTTATCCTCTACCCTCACTCACTCATAAGGGATGACCTTGAAGACCAGGTGGTCCATCATGGTCAGCTGCTCTGCGATCTCCAGGGCAGAGTGGTTCTCGAACGGCTCGGCCTTCACCTCAGCGGCCTTCCACGCAGACACACACATCCACGATTAACTGTGTCATTCAGTTAGACACCAGAACCCAGGTCCTCATAAAGCTGTTCCCGGTGTATCGCTGTTTGCTCTGATTTTACAAAGCTTCATAAGCCTCTTACAGTCATCATGTTTAAAGAGGAAGGTCCAGAGAACATCACAGTCTATTGCACGAAGTGGAGAAATCACCTGTGCACTGAATGCATTGTTCTTTCAGAAATCAGATGCTTCTAAAGTCACAGATAAAGGCAGCAGGTTATTTTGCACATTGAACAAAAAAAAAAGAAAAAAAAGTCAGAGTGACCAGTCAAGTCTTTGCACCAGGGGCTAAATCCACTTTTGTATTTAGCGGGTTCTGTCTTCATAGAACGGATCACTGTCACATTTGGATAGTCTTTGAGAGACAAAATATACTGTCATGTGCATCTGAGTAAGTCCAGATGAGATTGTCTTACCTGTTGTCTCAGCTCCTCCATGGTCACCTGGTTATCTCCTGGATCCTCCTGGGTCAGGGTTCTGCAGCGACAATGCAGACAGAGAGCTGTGCATGCAGTGACACGACGTGTCCAGTAGTATGGAGGTGAGCAGCAGATCCCTGCCCTCTGCTAATAGGCAGCCTTCCGGATGGCCACCGGGTCCGGTACCTGATGATGTTGGCTGCAGCCTTCCTCTCCTGGGTCAATAGCTCAGGATCATGCATGACTTCCTCCAGGAAGCCGATCACCTTCAGTTTCAGTTCGTTGCTGTCCTCAAAATCCTAGGTTGAGTCACCAAAAGAAAATTAAAGCCTCCATACTAGTGTATACAGGAGGTTCTGCGTAGTCTGTGAGCTGTACCTGCGAGTGTTTGGATACCCAGTGCCTCAGAACATTCAGAACCCTGTTGGTCGCTGCCCTACGGATGACAAACTCCTTGTCACCATTCCTCTGGTCAGTGGGGAACCCTGGGAATGGACGGCACACTCCGGTCATATTCGTCCATATTGTCTTTTCGTGACGTGTTGTTATTGGGCAGCCAGATGCCCGGTCTCCCTGCACAGGCGTCCACGACTCACCCGTGCTGGCCAGCGACATGCGGCGGTACTTCTCCTTGGTGGGCGTGCCCTCATTGGCGCCCGCGGTGGCAATGGCGAAGGCCGAGGCAGCGGACAGGGCACTGCGTGTGGAGTCCAGCTCGCGGCAGGGCGACATCACCAACCCGTTGTTGTAGGAAAACAGAGAGAAATCTGGGGGGGTAAATATGGGTTACTGAAGGTGAATTACACACATACACACACACACACACACACACACACACACCGGTGCAGCAGACTGAAACTGTTAGGGTTCTTCCTTGTGAAAACGCAGGTAATTCCAAGCTCCTGAGTACATGAATGATGTGACACAGTTGAAGACCAAGCTGCTTGATACTCTGAGGCTGAGTGTGTGAAACACATGGAACACGAATATCCGCGGGTGACTGTTTAACTTAAATTAAATACGAGTGACAGTGGGCTCTGCTTCTGTAATTTAGTCACACTCGTAAAATAACAGACTTGATCATCTGTTTTTTAACCATTTAGGAGGTTCAGTAAGGCCAGATTACTCTGTGCATAGCTCTGCCGGATAACTCTGAAATTTGACACGTGCCTGGAAAACTCTCATTGATACATAAATACAGAGATGTGTTACTTTATAAGTGCTCCCAGCAGAGGGCAGAGTAACACCCAGACATTGGGAGAGGTCCTCAGGTGCACAGCCCTATTAGGGCCTGAAGGGGGCGCCTACCCTGCTGCTCACATATATGACTGAACCTTGTGCTGCTTTTTTTTTTGTTCTGCTGTTATCTAATAATTGGCTTGGCAGGGATTTCAGTTTGTTCGTTTTTGAATGTAACTGAATGAAAGTGAGGGAGCTTAGCTGTTCGGAAAGGACGGTACACAGGGGCCGGGAATGGGGCTGTGAGGAGGAGGGTGGTCTCGCAGAGCCCTGTTATCACACGCTTGTTTGTCTTCCTCAGCTACTCCAAGGCCTCTGCTCTGAATATTGTACAGTAGCAGCTCTTGGCAGAGAGACGCATACAGATGGTGTCTTAGTGTGCAGCCCAGGTTTGTGGGGTGAAATGCCCCCCCCGCCCCGCCGGCTCACACCGGGCCTACCTGAGGCATTTTTGCATCTTGTGGTTTTGGGGGTCGTGGGGGACTTGTTGGGCGACGTCTCGGTTTCGGCGTCGTCGTTCTGGACCTTGCCGTCGTCGCAGTCCTCCCGCACGGCGGTGTCTGCATGAGAGGGAGAAGCAGACGGAGGCTGCCAGATTGGGTTTACCACGTGCGGCCGAGGCAGAGGCACCGTGATTCATTCAGCCTGAGAGACGTGTGCGCACAGGATGCTCGCCTACACTTCCGAAGGCTCCGCTCGAGACACATATTCCTGAATCTTCAGAGTTTACTGGGTTAACACTCTCAATCTCGAAGTTCCCTTTCCAGTGGAGACCTACCTGGAACCAGCCATGAGTTCCTCATAGTCAGTGTGATGCAGCCATACTGTAGGTAGCAATGCCGGAAATGACAGCTCATATCCACAGTGGGTGGGATTATCATACACTGTCCTTCACCAGGTTAACTTGCTTCCTATTGGTTAGATTTTGATGATCCCACCCACTGTGGGTTTCAAACCCCTACCGGTTGTTTGCCGTATTTCGGGGAAGCTGACCTTGCTTACAGAGAGGTGGCTCCTCGCCTCTGTCGGCCCTGGGCTCGGACTCGTCCGCCATCTTGCCCGACATGGCATTGGAGACGTACAGCTTGCTGATGTCCAGCGTGGTCTTGCCGAATGGGGAGACGGAGGAGTACATGCTAGCGTAGCCGTTGGTGGAGCAGCTGAGGGCGGCCAGGTCCAGGGCCTTGCCCCCCGTAATGATGGGGATGTTGAGCGAGAGCTTGCGGTGCCGGTTCGGAGATGAGGTCTTGCCGATGGAGAGGGGCGGAGGAGAGGAGAATTTCCGGTTGGCCCTTGGGGATTTGGGCGGCTCCCCGTACAGGAGCTTGTTATTCTGACTGCTGGCGAAGAAAAGCTCCAGGGATCTGAGGAAAGCAGTAAGAAATTAATGGTCCCACCTGGATTATTCTACATAGAGTTAAAAGACTGCAGATATAAAGCAGGTAATATGTGGACAGTAATTGTCTGGCATAGAGATGAAGGCAAACAGCCTGACACCTGTGTACTGAGATGCATCTCAAACACATAGTATGTTAAGACGGTCTTTCTGCAGAGCCCCCCCCCCCCAGAGGACAGACACCCCTCACTGAGCCTTATTAATAGGCCATGATGTGACAGAGCGGGAGGCCAGGGATGCAACATCCGCGGGGGGCGGCGGGTACTGGGGGCACCACGACGCAGATCAGCGTGCTGAATATTTAATGATGCAGGCGGAGGAGAAGGAGGAGGGCGGGGTCCTGCAGCAGAGCAGCTGGCTGCCATGGCGACAGAGCAGCAGGGAGCGATGGCCAGACCAGGGATGGGCAGAAACATAGTCGCTGATATTTTGCAGAATCAAACACATACTCGATCTCTCTCTCTCTACCACTCTCTCTCTCACACACACACACATACACACACACACACATGCACACAGACATATACTCACACACAGACACACTCATGCATAGACACACACACACACAATGAACCTATACTCACACACAGGACCACTCACACAAACATACACTCACATACGGACATAGAGAGACGCACACTCACAACACACAGACACACACATTCACACACAGATACAAACGATAGACACACATATTCACACACACAGACACACACTCGGAGATGCACCTCTGCTTAGCCATCCAGAACACACACGATTACCCTCTCCCAGGCAAATTTCTATTATCACACTACTGTTTACATACGATGACCAGTACAACATCAGAATCCAGTCCAGAACCATAACCCTAACTCTAACGCAATGTGAACATCCAGCCTACAGATCCACACTGATACAATCAACTGACCCAGTGTACAGATCCATTCTACAGATTTAGTTAGATGACCCAGCATATACTAAATAACCCAAAGATCCTTTCTAGAGATCTGGCAAAACAATCCAAACATTTTATTTAATCATTAGTGCCACCTGTATCAGCTGACTGATCAAAAAATTATTTGCTGACAAGTGAACTGCTGAGTTGACAGTGAATGGTTGGTTGGATGGGTCATTGATTCAATGATTGGTTGGTTAATTGGTAGATTGACAGCTTGGTTGGTTTGTCAGTGGATTGGTTGGTTGATCGATCGATGATTGATTGGTTGATTGGTTAGTTGGTTGATTGATTGGCAATTCTCCCTGACATTTGGGTGGCTGGAAGATGAACTCACCTAGCCGGGATGGCACTGATAGGCTTCTTGTAGATGGCGATGAGCTTGTCCAGCACCACATCGGCGGTGGTGAAGACGCGGTAGGAGTGCAGGAAGGTGTTGAGGAAGTCGATGGAGAGGAAACGCAGGTCTGTCAGCCGCTCCAGCAGCCGCTCCACGCTGGCGTAGCGGATCTGCAGCACTTTGCAAGAGTTCATCATCTTGCTGAAGCGGATGTCCACGTCATCACAGTACAGGCTGGTGTCCGACCTGGTCAGAGAAGAAACACGGTCCCGCAAATGCACACGGTGACACATAGAGGTGCAGAGGGTCTCCCACACACAGCCACTTACTTGATCATCTGAGGCACCGTGACCTTTGAGTTTTCCTCAAAGGCATTCATCATGAGGCCATTGCACCGGATGTTATCTATGCACTGCGGCAGAGATGGACAACATGAATGTCGATCCTACACCAAGGACAGGTCACAGCTCGAAGAAAAATGGGACGTGCCTGGCTGATGTCACTGGTCCAGGCAGATTTCTCCAGGCGTGAGGAAGCCACCAGGATGACCGTGAAGGCCTGACTATCTTTGGGCTCCACCACGATTTTGAAATCCAGGTGCTCTGTGTCCTGTCCGGTCTTCTCAGGTTTTGCTTTGGATCAGAACAGACATGCTTTTTTCACAAAACGTTTATCTCATCAAGAATACATTTAATTTGTTAAGGTCCAGTTTTCCAGTTTCCACACATCACACAGGGATTTGAACTGAATTCAGTAGGTCAGACTTTGAAAATGTATAAATATCCCTGAACCTGCTCTTTCGGAAAAGCAGACACAAATCCCCCAGAACTGACCTTCATCGTCTGTGCCTTCAGCATCCTCCATCAGGGTGCAGTCGATGAGGGACAGCACACCATTCTGGGGACGAGCGTCAGAGCACAAGCGCATATGTCAGCATTACCAGTAACCAGATTCCATTTCATATACTAACTTATACAGTTAGTATTATGCATGAACTAACGGTGGTGCTTGGTTCAGCAGGTTGGGGCACTGTACCAGTGATCAGAAGGTCGCTGGTTCAAATATCTTGATCAGCAGAGTAATTTTACTGTTGGCCCGTAACCCTATTTGCCTCAGGGACTGTCAGGCCCTGCCTTCCCAAAAAATACATGTACATCACTTTAGATAAAAATGTCTACTAAATAAATAAAATGTAAACTAGCGCGATGGTAAACAGTGTTTCTGATCGAGTTAAGGAATCAGCAAAGGTGCAGAGGGTCCCTTTCCAAAATGTCGTCATTTTGTCGGGTCAGTTAAAAATCAAAAAAGCTTATAATAACTAGCAATAGCTATTTTAGGAAATAAAGTGATCCTCCAGGCATCGTTAAGCAGGCACATTATCTCCATGGCAGTGACGGCATGGGGACAGGAGCGTGACTCATGTTAGGTGTCGAGGTGAAGAGAGGGATGAGCCAAACGTCACCTTGGTCAGGTGCAGCTTCCCGCCGGAGCCTCTGGTGCAGATGATCAGGTGCTTCGAGAAAAGGAAACACTGCCTCTCGCCCTCTCTCCGGAGTGTCAGCGAGCCCAGCCGCCCCCGGGTGATCTTCCCCTTCTCCGTCATCGGGATCTGAATGAGGGACCCTGTGGACGGACAGGAGAGCGTGAGTGGGGGTGGGGCAGAGGCGGGGGCTTGGGGAAATGAGGGTCAGGAATATGAGCCAGGATCAAGGAAGAGCAATGTGTGAGGGGAGATAGGAAATATGTGGCTGGGACAGGGGCAGGGTGAGTGGATTAGGGGATGGAATAAGATCACGTGGGGGAGGATGGGGTATGGGCAGTGCAAGACAAAATACAGCATATGTACAAAGGAAGCGTAACACGGCCCACTCAGCACAGCAGCCTAAGCTTCCCACCCCCTTCTCACAACATATCTGTTACCAGGAAATCTGTTACTTACACTGTGTGTCACAACATATGTATTACAAACACAGTCCCTGAGTCAGCATTCGGAGAAGTAACTGTTCTATTACACCTGGGAACGGACACTCCAGTAACACTTTCTTCGATTGCCATGTCTATAAGAATCAATGAACACATTCATAATATATTATAATGCATTCATAAAGCATTATAAACCTGGATATAAATATTTATAAAAAGGCATAATACATTATAGCCATGGTTATTATGCATTATGACTGCCTTATGAAGTTCTCATTTATAATGCACTATACAGTAGATATGTTCATAATGCAGTACAAAGCATCCTTCATCCTTATACCGACCATCAAAATGCATTATAAAGGTATCTGTAGTTGCTGTAGGTATCTGTATCAGCTTCACTGGAGCTTATGAAGTATTATAATCAACACTATAATGCCTTATGACTGTCAATAGAAGATCCTGTAATGCTTTATTAATTCTTAAACTGACCATTATAATGCATTATAGGTGAAAGTATTACCGAAATTCCTTAGAATCATGTGACAAACCACAAAGATTTCTGGGTAATTATCCTTGCTTGCAGTAACACTAGGGAAATGTGGTAATGCAAGGATCTGAGAGCCAGGGATGTGAAGAGCTGACTAGGATACAAAATCCTGTTAGTAGTAAGTTCTTGTGAGACGAGAAAAATTGGGGCTTACCCTGCCTGACGAACGTCTGGCTGGTGTCCAGGAGGATCTCGCACCCTTCTATAATCATGCGCTCGATGGCCAGGTTCTTTCGGATGTTCTCTGTCTCGCTGACCTCATCATGCATGATTCTGCGGGATTCGGCTTCACATCAGTCATTTTAGACGAGGAATGATCATACAAACTATTTCCTGTTACTCTCTGTATTTACAAGGTTCTTCTTGGTCTGCAACCACTTCTTCAAACTACAAAATGCTAATTTCTCCCAACAAACAGCTTGATCACTGTACATATTCAGTCATAGTGTACATAGCACTCTACTACTTGAGACTCAAACCTCGACCCTTCTACATACAACGTGCTGTCTTGCACCTGGGTCTTACCTGGAAAGCTCTTCCAACTTTGACTTGGCATAGTCCAGGCTGTTCCTCTCTATGTGTTCATGTGGCGTGTGGGCTAGCAATTCGTGGAGGGTCAGTATGTAGCGGGGGATCTGTCGGAGGGGACATGGAGGACAGAGGAGATATGGGACCGATGCCCCCAATACCTCTGTGGTGTTGGTGCAGACTGTTAATGTACGCAATTCAACATGGTATTTCACAGCAAAAAATGATCTGGCATCCGCCACTTTTTGCGGTGAAAGCGATGGGAACATCACCTGGAACATGGGGTAGGTGAGGAAGGTCTCCAACGTGCGCTCCTCACAGTCTGGCTTGGCCTCGTACTGCTTGAGCAGCTTGTCAAAGTCCCGGTTCTGCTTGCAGTGAGCCAGGATCTGCAGGCTGTACTGATGGTTCCTCACAAACTCCTGGTAGATGTTCAGCATGGGCAGGAGGATGTCGAAGAGGTCAGCTAGGGAAGGGAAGACGAAAAATGAGGGTGATCAAAGCAGGGTATTCATATTCGGATACTTAGCTGATCTTCTTAATCGGGGCGCAATTCAGGTTAAGTGCCTTGTTCAAAGGTGTTTTTCCAAACCCCTCCGGACACCAAGAGCCATGAATCTCTTTATCCGCTACGCCACCTACTGTCCCTATCTTGTATTTCCCCAGTCTTTTGTTATATGATTCGTGTCACTGCACGTTAGCCATGATTGAATTTATGCATGAAGATGTCTTAACACGTTGCTTTGGGTTGAAAAAATGATCAGGTAATGAAATAATCACCCTCTGTGTCATCACTATAAAGTGTCTCAACACCCTGACTGACGGAAAAAATTTGTAAAATACATGGAAGCCAATTGTGAAATGAATTGCAATAAATACTGCCTAGAGAAATAGATCGTAATCATAATTTAAAAGCTCTTTGGAGAACCCTCACCTGTTCTTTTTACCCACAGCCCATAGCTCCTTACCCAGCACCAGTGTTGGCCAGCTTGCTATCCTGGCTTTCAGACCCTGGTAGAAGATCTGGTGCAGGAACATGATAGTTTCACTGCAAAAAAAAAAAGGGGGAACAAAAATGGATCCACATTCAAAAAGCGTTTTAGCATATATGTGCGTGAATGATTGTAATAGTCAACAGGTAAAACTGTCCATGCATCATGTGCTGTGTTATCAAGTCTTGGGGCAAGTAGTAACACTGCAGGAAACTCTCACGTCTTGTAAGAGCAGAGCAGGATGTTCTGTAATACTGTCTATGAATTTCTGGTCATAGTGGCTGCACTCTCGCCTGTCTGCTGACCGCGCCGTGGACGCTCCTCACTCTCTGGGCTGTGGCGCCCGACCCAGGTGTACCTGTTGAGGAAGATGCTGCTGACGTCGTCGTGGGTGATGGGCGGCTTCTTGGAGCTGGCGGCCATGCGTAGGGGCCGCAGGAACGTGTTGACCAGGATGTGCAGCTGCTGCACGTACTCGGCCTCGGCCTCCAGCATGCTGAACACCACCTGGTTGCGTTTGCGCATGCTCTCCGCATGCGGCGAGCGGATGTAGTCCTGGATGATAGTCTTCCACTTTCGCCGGCATAACCAGCCGCGCAGGAAGCTCTGCACCTGGCGACAGAAAATTTCAGACCGTCAGCCGCCACCGGCCTGTTGCCCGCGTGACCGCATGGGCTGAGTTCGGCTCCTTACTTTTTTGATCTTCTTAATCTCAGTGTCCTCATCGCTCGGGGCTACCGCTGGGGCGGACTGAATCTTCCCATTGTCTTTCAGCAGGCCTGCTATCTGCGGCAGACGGCCATAAGAGAACAAAGTCAACATCCTCTAGCTTATAAGTGGACCGGGGTGTAGTCCGACCCCGCGGATGAGGCAGCCAGACTGCCGCTCCGGCTGTCCTTGTTCTACCTTTCTGCTCAGGAGAGCTGGAGGTGGTTGTCCTTGTTTACTCCATATGGACTGAAAGAGTTTATTATCTCGCTTCAGAAAAGGCTGCAACAGGTAAAATGATGCCTCATTCATACATATTCAGGGAACCACTTTTACAGCTCTGGATTTGCACATTAAAGTAAAATAACCATTTGATCTGTTTTACAGGGGACGCAGTCGGGAAATAACCTGATTGGAGGGATTTTATATTAGCAGGCTCCCATATGACCTATAATTACTCTTCTACGCTTGAAAACATCTCTGTTTCACCTCAAACCTAATTTAAATGTTATTGATCTGGTTGAACAAGCTAAAAGGGTTTAATTCCTTGTGTATTCAGCATATTTTCAATTTAATGTTAGAACATTGTAGAAGACCGATCAGGCCTGCGGAAATCCCACCTTACCTCCGATTTTAGGCGCTCGATCTCTATCTCCCCATCCTCTATCTGTTGACGGAGTTGCTTAGCAACCGTTTTCTCTGTCTCCACAATCTGGAGTAGATGGAGGTACTTCTGCATGAGGGTCTCATGCTCAGTGGCCAGGTTCCTGTAACTGGACACAGCACAGACAGACCACAGGGCCCAGTCACATCCAGTAGCTGCACAGACACAAACATAAACGGCTGCAGCACAGACACACACTGACATTACATCAGCACCAATACATACTGACACAGCTGCAGCACAGACACACATTGACACAGCTGC
>JAODKC010000009.1:4060915-4100919 GCA_026777985.1 Mormyrops attenuatus
AGCACGGACACACATTGACACAGGTGCAGCACAGACACACATTGACACAGCTGCAGCACGGACACACATTGACACAGCTGCAGCACGGACACACATTGACAAAACTGCAGCACAGGCACACATTGACACAGCTGCAGCACAGACACACATTGACACAGCTGCAGCACGGACACACATTGACACAGGTGCAGCACAGACACACATTGACACAGCTGCAGCACGGACACACATTGACACAGGTGCAGCAAAGACACAAAACATGTACAGCCACAGCAGGGACACATACTGACACAGCTGCAGAAGAGAAATTTGTCATGCAATTTGTGTCACACCGTTAATTAATTTTCCCATTATATTCAGTTAAAATGGTTAGTTGCTTTAATGCTAACTAACCTGCCTCAGAGATACACAGAGTGGGGACACCAGTGTGAGATACCACATTAGACAACATGCTGCATGGACATGCATTAAAACTGTAAGACTTGGTGGGGGAAGAAGCACTGCATCTGCTCCGGTGTCAAAGACCCTCCACTGTCACCAAGAATGGTCTAAAGGACGTGGGGTATGTATGTCTGCTAACCTCAGGAAGCATCCTAAACTCACAGTGAAGGGGACAAGCCCGGACAAGCTTTGCAGATGGGATGCCTGGAAACCAGCCTGAAAAATGGCTCAACATCACGGTTCAGTGGAGGTGAGAAAGAATCAAGGGACTACGCTGAGAAGTTCAGAGGGATTAGGCTGGTACTCGTTATGAGATCATCGCCCTGCCACCCATAGGCTGGGTATCAGGCAGTGCAGGGACCGCGAGCATGAAGGTATTTTGTCAGCCAATCCACTACAACAAGCCTTCCAAGAATGATGCAACCTTCTGCACCAATGTCAGCTGGCAGGAACCTCAGGGAATGTCCCATGAAGGACCTTTCTCCTGGTGCTTCTGTACTCTGCATATTTGAAGTGCCCATACACTTTATTACCCGATTAACCTGCGTTTTTGCCCTTTTCCACATTACTACCTCTAGGTATTATACTCTGGATGAAGCTTTAAAAGCTGTGTTAATTATTGTTAACGAGAGTTAGGCAGATCGTGTCCTGTTAATAATCCTGGCGCTTATGTGTGAATTGCGGTGAGCCCACTGTCTCCTCTGAACACTTCTCACAGATGGCAGCTTCTGAGGTGGCGAGCTGGCTACACTGCTCTTCAGGGAAGGCTCCAGGAGAGCCCCTTTGTTCCCTGTATCCTCGTCATCCTTTAGCACAAAACACGCTCATCTCTGCCAGTGATGTGTGCTCACTGGTGTCCCATAAACCAGTGTTCCCTAATCCAGTCCTTGAGGACCCACAGACAGTTCACATTTTTGCTCCCTCCCAGCTCCCAGTAGGGAGGGAGCAAAAATGTGGACTGTCTGGCGGGGAACTCAGAGGAAGCAAAAACGTGGGCTGAGTCTGGGTCCCCAAGGACCGGACTAGGAAACACTGGGCTAAAGGTTCCATTTATAGAATTCAAACAGTTTTCACACAGAACTGCCAGCATGAATTCGGCATGAAGTCTTGGGCCTTCCTAGATTCGCGAGGCCAGTACAGGACTTGCAGAGAAACAGATGAGACGTAGGACAGCCCCGTACCTGGCGTGCGATATTGCTGCCACCCATTCGTCACAGTCCTTCACATCCTCGGTCCTCAGTTCCAGTGCTTTCTGGTTGTCAGGGTTAAAGCTGATGGTGAAATAATACTGAAAGGTGTGGAGAAGATTCTCTATTAGCATGAGCACACAGTCAGACCACCCGTGGGTTTGAATCACACGTTGACACCTGCAAAGACGTAAGACCCAATCGGCAGGACACCATAGTCTCCACCTTTGCTTTTCATGAGGTGCATCTGTTTTCCAGCTGGAGCGTGACCATACAATTCAAAATTCAAACACTGATACACACCCCCACCACAGAATAGCTGAACTGCAATGACCATGTTACTCCCCATCTGCAGTGTAATGGTTTGGCTATGCTTACTGTAAAACATACTCAGTAAGGTGTGAGGCCTCCTCTGCCTGACCACCCACATGAGTTTGCCGAGCCGCTCTGTCCTTTCTCCGCTGCCCTTGGGGCAATGGAAAGCCAACCAGGCTATACACATTCAATCTTTAATGGAATTTATAACCTAAATAGGGAGTGATCTGGAAGGCTGCTGCACAGGCGATTGCGTGTGGTTCGTTGTGAAGTTCTTAAGGTCTTTCTCACAACTCAGACTGCCCAAGTCTTCTTTGTAAACAAAGTTCCGTGCAAAACCGTTTGCTATTTAACTTAATGCTAAATCATATGACAATATGCATAAAAGTATTAAAGAGTGAATAGCAGCAGAGGAGTGTGGGGGGCTGCAGGGAGGTGTGAGACACCGAGCAGGAATATGAGCTGCTGATAATCCCTTATCAGGCAGCAGCAGACAGTGAAGCAGCACTGGAGAGCTCAGGCCACATGGGCCTCCAGAATATGGTACTGGGGGACCTTCACTGGAGGGAGTGTCTGAGAAGAACGCATCTCTTTAGCGGAGCGGGTGGATCTTCCCTATGAGGGAATTCTCAAGATGCTCGATTACATAACTGTATGCTCCCCGTTGCCTAGCAACCGCTCTCAGTGCTGCTGGGTCGGCCTTCTCCGCTGGCTGCCCGTCCTGTTTTACACGGTAAGGCTCCTTTCGTACTCTGCTTTCCACTGATCCTTTCATTCAGACCTCCGCTCATCTCCCAGTAGCACGACCTAATGAACATGTGCTCTTCTCCAAGAGGATGGTGTTTGCTAATCTCCAGTGATGGGAGCAGGTAGTGGGTCACTGTTTGTCATTTTAGATCAGTGAGATATCATCAGTGCAGTTTATCGTGGACCTGGGCCATCTGGCTTCACTTAGCTGTCTATCACAGTCAATGGTATCTACATCCTTGTGGCCAGACTGGTCTCTGTCTCATCTGTCCTCAGTGTAGTACTGCAGGACCTCATGTCTGTGTGTAAATCTTGATCCCTCATGCTGTGTTTGGCTTCCCCTCATCGTATTTTCCCTCCGCGCCCCCATCACCGTATCACCGTTTGTCCCATATCTAATCACTGGACTGTTTACCATTGTACTCTACCTCTGTGTTACAGATATCTGTTTAGGGTGGAATAAACCCACTTTGAGATATATTTTTGGGGGTTATGATCACCATTCATTACAGTAAATTTAGCTATTTAACACATCTTCGATAAGATAAGACAAAAAACACACTGCATATTTTTCACTATGTATTTGCACTTTACTGGAGCCAGTTCACTGAAGATTATAGTCCTATATCAGACTTAATCATTTTATCACATGGATCAATAATTTTTTGAATTAAGTTTAGTTCAGAAATCTTATTTAAATGACAAAATCCTTATTATTTTAAAGTCTTTCTTACATCACATCCATTCACTATGTGATTTTTGCATGTGTGCCCATTGTGATGGCGCAATATACATCGCGTCCCCCTGGTGGGGAAAATTCAGCCCCCCCCCCAATTTCAAAGCCCTTCTGATGCCTCTGTTGACAAACACGTTGTGTGCTGCAGTGGCTTGAATCCCAAGACATGCATCTTTCGAGACAATAAAGTATACCTTACCTTAGCTTACCATAACTTAGCTTAGTTTAGCTTACCTTAGGCTATCTTAGCTTAGCTTAGCTTATCTTAGCTTACCTTACCTTAGCTCACAGCTACCCTGGCCCCCCCCAAAAAAAGAAACTGCTTCCCCCTGACTCTCCTAGGACTCCATGCCCAGATTCACTCACTTTTCTCCCATATAATATTTTCAGGGCCTCTTCTAAAAGAGTCTGGCTGTCTACTTCACTGCAGACTCTAATTTGTACTATATGGTGCTGGTCCTGTGATCTCATCTCACTCACTCGGTGCACATCAAGGGGAAGGAGAGAAAATATTCCCTAATCTGTGCACTGCAGATTTTCCTGAAACACTGTCCTCCATTAGCCAGAACTCAGCGTGTCCATCTATGTCTCTTTCATCCCCGTCTTTCTCCCATGTCTATTTTTCCATCCGTTCATTTAAAGAGGAAAGTGAACGGGTTGCAGAAAGCTTGGTTTAGTGTTCAGCAGCCGAGATGCCGAGTGTCTTTATTCCGCCAGATGCTGCATTTGGTGCTAAACAGAGTCCGCGGGATGCCTCCTGCTGAGAAATCGCCATGTTCTGTGTGTGCAGTACCTCTGCGGCCCCTACATGCAGCAGAGTAAACAGCGTGCCGCCAACACTACATAGTGTAAAACCCCACACGGTTCAAGGGGAGAGCAGGCAGATACTGTTACGTTTATCAGTAGTGGAGGTGAAGTTTGGCACATTTTAATATTATTGTTGCTTTCACCTGTCATATGTAATCTAGACAGGACCAATCAAACTTCAGGATGGCTCTTCAAAAACTGAGGCCTGGTTATACCTCCACCACAGTCACATCATGTGAATCAGCCTGTAGTGCGGTTATTTTCAATTCCTGTAACTTTAACAGCCCCCGCACACACACACACACACACATACATATTTTTTTTTTAATAAAATTTAGTTTCCCTTTGTGGGGACTGGAAAAATCCCCACAGGTAAAAAAAACAGGTTTCTATCACTTTTGAATGTCCCCACAGTGTAATATATACATGCCCACCAGACACGCGCACACACACACACACACACACACACACACACACATATATATATATATATATATAAAAAAAAGACTGTCGGGATGTGGGCTTTCTAGCTGGGTTAAGCCACATGAGCTGAACTGGATAAGTCTTCAAAGGCCATATAATCCACACATCCATCTTCTAACCATATCCTGCTCTGAGCTGTGGTGGGATTGGGGCCCTTCCCAGGCAACAAGTTGAGGACGTACCCCAGACAGGAAGACAATCAAGACCATATAACACTCCATCCATCCATCCATCTACCTATCTATCTTCTGTAACCGCTCATCCTATTCAGGGTCGCGGAGAGGTCCAGAGCCTATGGGTGCAAGGCAGGGAACGACTCAGGATGGGGCAACAACAAAGTCCAGTTAACCTCAGCAGATTTTTGGACTGTGGGGAGAAACCAGAGAACTCAGAGGCAGCCGCATGAGGACACAGGGAGAACATATGAACTCCACACACATGAAGCCACGGTGGAACGCAAGTCCCAGAGGCATGAGGCAACAGTGCTAACCACTGTGGCACCAGGTAGCCTATATAACACGTCACGTGTGCAACTGTTTCTCAATGTCTTTGTGCACTACAGAATTTCTAGTAAAAATATTTCACCCTCAGCCCTGCTGTCAGGTCACTGATACTCGCTGGGATGATCACCATGATGCTTCATGTTTCCCCTATGGCTCCATCCCAGCCTCTTTATCCTCAGCGAGACTTTTCCGGAAGGGTAACAGACGTTCTGCTTGAGAAAGGTGTCTGTTACCGTGAACACATTGACCCCTACCGACGTGTTAAACTGGGTGACCCAGCCCAGACGGCCGCAAAGACTGAGCTCAAGTTCACGTCCACATTACGCGTCTTTAAACTTTACTTTTTCAAGCGCAAGTATTGGTTGCCATAGTAACCGCCCATTTCAATACAGTTATTTTTAAATGGAGTGTAAGGACATTTAAAAGGTGCAGCACTCATTCTAAGAAAATGAGGGTGAAGACTGAAAGAGGACCTCCGGCTGCTCCACGTATGGCTGTCTCTGACCCACAAAGATAACACCCCCCTAAAGACTCTGATAACACGGCTCTCCAAGTCAAGCTGGTTTATCGGCTAATTCCATACAGCCAGTAAGGGATCTAGAGGTCTATACTGTCACTGCTGTAAAAACATCCCACAATGAGCATGTGCCACCTGGCCTGGACTTTTCTGGGAATCCCCACCCTGTGGTGAGACCTTGGGCCACACTGATGTGGGTACCACTTCCTGTAACTAACACTTATTTACAGGGTGCATAATGACGGCGGCTCCAAGTGGATGGAAGCTACAATCCACAGTGAGATCATGACACCCAGAACGAATAAAATGTGTATCCTGTGCCTGAGGTACAGACAGGCAGGAAAGCAGAACCAGCACAAAAATAGGCTCTGCAGACCATCCATACAAGCGAAGCCACACGCGCCACAAGATGATGCCGTTTGTTATAGGAATGACAGACTACATCCATTTTCTGAAACCACTTGTCCTATTCAGGGTCTCAAGAGTCTATAGACACAAGGCGGTGAACAACCCAGGATGGGACACTAATTACAGGGTACACTCACGCACCATTCACACCTATGGCCAATTTGGAAATTCCAATTAGCCTTAACATATTTTTGGACTGCAAGGGGGAAACTGGAGTACACAGAGAAAACCCCAGAAGGATACGGGGAGAACATGCAAACTCCACACATATGGAACCCTGGCAGAGACTCGAACCCGGGTCCCAGATGACAGTACTAACCACTGCACTGCCATGCAGCCCCTGACAGACTACATGACACATTATTTCAGATGTGATCTTTAATCCAAGACTCTGGTCTTGTCAGCTCCCTAACTACCCTGCTTGCCCTTCTCTTGTGTACTAACTCTCGGCTGCTAATAAGACTAACACTTTGTCTGATGTCAGATTTCGCAGAGGACATATAAGTTGTGAGAAACCCATAGGTTTACATAAAATGGGGGGTTCAGAACTGATGTTGAATAAAAGGCTTCAGACACTCCCTATCTGAAGATACTCTATCCGCACACTCCTCATATGAAGCAGGCACACTCCCCACACACTCCTCATATGAAGCAGGCACACTCCCCGCATTCTCCTCATATGAAACAGGTACACTCCCCATCTGAAGCACGCACACCTCCCATCTGAAGCAGGCACATTCCCCATCTGAAGCACGCACACCTCCCATCTGAAGCAGGCACATTCCCAATCTGAAGCACGCACACCTCCCATCTGAAGCAGGCATACTCCGCATCTGGAGCACATACACTCCCCATGAGAAGCATGCACAGTCCTCATATGAAGCAGACAAGCTCTGCATCTGGAGCACATACACTCCCCTGTGCATCTGAAGCAGGCATACTCCCATCTGAAGCAGGCACATGCCCAATATGAAGCACACACACTCCCAATATGAAGCACTAACACCACCCTTGTCCGTAAGCTGTGCACCCTGTATTCTGATAATCACAGCCTGGTCTCCATCCTTCAGGACAGCTATCAGCACAATGGTGGCTTCTGGTCAATATGTATATTAACTTTTTACAAAGTTACATATCCACTACCTTAAAACACAGTATTATAGCAATTAAGTTATCCTAGTGTTTTTTTTTTGGCGTACTACTGTCAGGTACATGCAAACCTGTGAAGAATCTTTAGAAAATCATATTGCTGTAACCCTATTCATAGAAAAACTGGTAAAAGACCAAAACTGAAGGCAGTGTGACAATGACCAGGGGCTGTGACCGCGATGGCTTCATGTTGCCCCATTAGCACATGTTCTGCTATCGGCAAAACCTGGATTGATACAGCGATGAGGCTGAAGATGCAGCTAAACCCAGGAACGTTATCAGGAAAAAAAAAAAAACAAGGTCCCCTTTGTCTATAGATAAAACATCCATAACCGGTCAATCGCGAGGACATGAAGACTTCGCGGAAATTAATTGATCACTTCGGTAAAATTAAGGCAGCATGCCCCATTTATAATATCGTTTTTTATAGTACAATAATTTAAACAGAACCTGTATGCTTCACTGTGAAAATGTTGACTGGAGTGTTAATAAGATAAACTTTATTTATTTATTTATTTGCTTGCTTGTTTGGTTGTCTATTTATTTAACTCTATAGTACTAGTCCAGAATTTGAATAGGTCACACGTAAATGCAAGTCTTTAATATACACAACCAAATTCAGCGCTTACCGTAACAGCACATTTAGACAATATATTGAATTAAAGAATAAAGAAAACTTGGGGTTAAAGACGGCGAGAAGACGCGGTTGCCAAGGTAGGATGCTATTAATATCGATTGGCAGAATTAAATCAACACGTCAAACGGGTTGTGGCAAGACTTTTTCTCCGCAAGGTGGCGCCGTACAGGCCCTATCCGAACAGCTCTGTATATTCTTATTTCATTCTTACAGAACATTAGAAAATAACTTTGTTATGGGTAAGCTGGATTGCCGCATCTCTTGACTTGAACCAGTGTACTTTGTTCTGCATTTTTCGTGACAGTGCTGCAGAAAAAATAAATAAAATGTGCGTATAATTAATAAAGATAGGATAATTAGTGGTCTGCTGCATTGGTTAATTAGTGGTCTGCGATAGTGTAACGCTAATTTATGTTACAGCATCGCAGTGTTCCCACCAAATTGTATTAAAAAATAATCTGTTAAGATGCCTACTGTATGTTACATAACCAAGCACGCTGTGTAACTTGGTCTGAATTCAACTTATGTTTGTGTCCTTAAATGCGATTGATAAACTACAAATAAAGGTTGTAAATACACAAATTAACACAGGAATAATTTCATTCTGCTCGCTTACAAGTGCACCGACACGCTTGCCTTAGTACCGCGGGGCTCCTGCGGTTCTCCTCCAGGCTGCTTCTCCACAAACACATTTATTACATTGATCGCCGGACGCAGTCGCGCCTGCAGAGGGGAGAAATCCTGCGCTATACCCGCTTATTACCGATTGATTTTTCACTCTTTGTTGCGCTTATGAATGTTAAACCTGCCTGGTATCGCGGATGACCACATATCCAAAATAAGATTTATGAAGTTGCCATGAAACCTGGACGCGGTGACTCCCTACCTGCTTCTCTAAACACTCCTTGCCTGAGAGAGGGGGTTTTGGGGACGGTGCCCTGTCGCACACGCATCCTTCCAACAGGTATAATCCTGATGGCCGGGAGCTCGAATCGTTCTCGAAATAAAACAGCATGTTCTGCAGTAGCGCAAACCACTTCGTGTGCCATTTCGTGTTATCCGAGCTCTTTTTGCTCAAGCAGCCGCGTCGGGTGCAATCCTTCTTTGCCAGAAGACCCAGATAAGTGATGTGCCCATCATTGATTCGCATTCCTTTCTGCATTTTGTTCCGTGAACCCGCCGAGGGAGAAAAGCTTGCGGCTCCTCACATTTTCTCAGCGCCAGACCCCCAAACACACATGTACTTTCCCGTCAGCGGCGGACCGCAGCACGGCGTTCCCATCCGCTGCTGCAATCACGCTGCTTTCCTGGACTGAAAACGGAGCAGAACCTACAGTCCTTAATATAAAGGGAAAGCCCGATATATCAGTCACTGGTATACATGGTGTGTGAACGCCGGGTACTGCCTTTGAAATGATCAGACGTGCATTAAGGTGAGCGGACAGCGGCGCAGCCGGGCAGCCGGGTCATATGACTCGCAGCTTGAAAAGCGCGTCTCGGAGCCTCGGACCCGCAGGACTGGGGTCGGTTTCCTCCCATCGGCTACAATAAAATGAAATCATGAGCTATAAAAAGCATCACCGTGTGTGGTGTCGCGGCTGCGGACCTTTCTCGGCTTACACCAAATTTCTCTCCAGTTTTCCCGTCTAGTCTAACTAGCTTTATATGTCAGTTGACGTTTTTTTTGTTGAGCATTTACAAACGCTGAACCCATAAGTAAAATTAGATCCGTAGTCACATCTTTTTTTCGAAGAATCATTTGTAAAATTTAAACTGAACGCCTATTTACAAGCAACGCGCATTGCAATTATAGACGTTACATTAAATGTACAAAGATATTTCACATAGGCCTACTAATATATAAGTACCGCATAGACGGATTTTCACGCCTTCCGCCTTTGAGAATGGTTGCTTCGAAAAGAACAGGTGGTATAACACAGTGGTGTGAAACAAACAACAAAAAAAAATGATCATGTCAGCCTTTGAAAACTTTTGGTTTTGTATGTTCTCGGTGGTTATCTGGGTTATATAAAAGTGCATTGTATGTGTTTATAGGTTAGACAGGTCACTAAGCAGCTGTCACATCCCCTTGGTCTTACCAATAAATTCAGAAAAAAAACCGGGGCGAAATGATGTGGTTGTGGCTTTGGGTTTGTGCATTTGCGCTTCTATAGAATCACACTATGATCTTCAGTAAAAGGTCATGGGTTTCCCCGCCAAACATGTTTGTGTTTAATGAAATGCTCTGCTAGTATCACTGACAAAGACGTTTTAATCCATGAGATGCTGGTTGGTCCGTAGCCTATGGGAAGTTACTCAAAGTAATCATCAATTATACCACACAGAAACCTTACGCTCAAATCTAAAGGAAAAACGACACATTCGTATTAATCTGCTGCATTAGACTTTGATTTGTTTTGCCGTGTTTTGCGATGAAATAAAGAAAACATAAATTTAACAGCCAAATGAGAGGAAATCCAGTGTTTCTAGTTCATTCTTGATGCCCACTCCTTATGTGAGGAAGCCCCACCTTCTCTCCGGCTGCCGTCTGAGATTTTGGTGACGAGCCCTCCTCAGCCGTTCCTTAACTCATCTTCTGTAGACAGCTGGCTGTGTTCACACCAGGACAGGACAGGAAGGATGGATTGTTCACCCCAGGGGCTGTTTCCTACGCTACATACATTCACGCTGCATAAACTGCCTACCCACACGGGCCACACTCAGACCTCACGGCAAACCGTTTGGCTGCTGCGCCCTTGTCTGTTCTCCTCTGTGCTCCTCTTGGTTGTTATGGTAACTATTGTAGGTGTCGAGAGGGTTGATAAAGATTTTCGGATATTTTTTGTGATCGCATTCTTGTGGGTGGCCATAACGTGTTCCGTCAATTCTGGAGATGAAACTCAAATTCATATTCCACATTCAGGGAATTTGCTAACACACCTGCTGTTGTGGGCTTTCCCATTAACAGCCAGTGTCCTGGGATAGACGAGATCCCCATTCAGGGTGGACCCTGTGAGGTGTGATAAGTGGTTACTGAAAGTGTTGCATTTTCTTTATATGCAGACACGGTCCTTTAAAAGCAGCAAAATGTGCCTGAGCCGGGAGCCACATCCTGTAACCTAGTGTTATCCCAGTGCAATCCTGGGGACCTCCAGAAAGTCCACATTTTTGCTCCCTCCCAGCTGCCAGCCAATCTAAAACATCGATTGCATGGTTTAGGTGTGTTGGGAGTTAGGAGGGAGCAAAAATGATGGACTGTCTGGGGTCCCTGAGGACTGGACTGGGAAACACTACTATATCCTGCTGTTTCTTCACATTGGTTTCTGACTGCAGGGATCTTCACTCAGATCTTCACTTACATCCTGTAGGCTTGCTCCTGGCTGTAGCTATGGGCCTGATCCAGAGCATACAATGACCTCTGTCATACTTCCAGTCTGTCCTTCCAATTTTCCCGTGAAATGGTTTGGAGTCAGATATCTCGGCAAAAAGGTTGTGGTTGGGGATAAACACAAGATTTTCAGCCTCAGAAGAGAGAGTGCTTGGACAGGTTCATCACTGCTCTTGAGCTGGAACACGTCATGTTACTTGGGGAACCCTTTCTTCTGTGACCATTGTTTCACTCACTCCCTGAGTCCCAGTGCCCCTTCGGACAGACTGCCTTCATAAAAACACCCCTTCATTTCAGGGGTGTTTTTATGCTCATGTATTTTTATCATTCAGCAACAAAATTAAATGCCCAGCGACCACAGCCAAATTCCCACAGCTCTTGCTCATAGGAGTTTTGCTTACACAAACATGTTCTGATGGCAAAAGGAAGAATAATTGGTTCAGAGAGATAACCAATCAGATTGTGAAGGAGGTGGGTCCCAGCAACTAGAGGAGGCGGGATCAACCAATCAGATGTCTTTGTCCCATCTCCTCTTGTTGCGTGGACCCATCTCCTCTACTTTCTGATTGGTTACCTGTCTGAACCAATCATTTTTCCTTTTGCCCTCAGAACATTTTTGTGTAAGTAAAACTCCCACAAGCACTGCTCTTGTGCATCAGTGGAAATGAGGCTTCAGAGCTTGCAGTAAGTGGGACTAGCATGTTCTGTCAATCACCTTCTTCTATTGGATAGGAAAGTCGAAAAGGGAATGGCACTTCTCAGTAATCCCAAACAGTCAGTCTCAAAGCCTCTGCATTCTAACTCTGACATCCCATGTCACTAATTATTACACGTTAGTCACTTTCTGCTCCTTTTACAGACATACAGACATAATATGATAATAATCTATTTCTCTGATAGCTTTATTTACTTACAGGGCTCAGCCTTTCTGATATATCCAGCCTGTTAGTGTGTCACTGTAAGATATTACGAAGTACATCCGATTTGTTATCTAGACTCCCTCAAAGAAAATGCAGTAAATCTCCTCTTTTTAGAACAGGTTAAATATCTAAATTCACTGTATTCATTGTGATATTCAGAATACAACCACATTCATTATAGCCCTAAAAATTAAGCTAATTCTAATACCATAAAGCAGATATATCACAAGACCTCATATTGGTCTACTTGTAATACTCTGGAGTAGATGTCCTTACAAAAAAGACGTCTCTAAACATTTTGTTGCTATGATACTGCTGTTGTGACAGGTCCCAGGTTCCAACCCTATTGGAGGTCTTCCAAAGAACCTGAGAGTGCAAGTCCAGGCACCTGCAGATCCATTGGAGTATCAGACAGTGAGGTTAAGATTACAGATTTCACTTACTCTTGCAGGTGAAAACACATGCTGTGTGTGAATGTTAGCAGTGTTGAAAATGCCCCATCAGGAAGACATTATGCATTCCTGCTGTTCCAAACGTGTTCCGAATGGCTCTTGATTCTTATGTGACTTCTGGATGTGTTCTGGATGTGTCCTGAATGTTCTGCAAGTTCCAGATTGGTCCTGGATGCTCCACATGGGTCCTGAATGTTCCAAGCATTCCAGATGTGTTCTGTATATTCCGAATGTGTTATGAACATGTGAGTACTCTGAATCAGCATTCTTCCAGTAACTAAGGCAACCAGTATAGCAGCTGTGCAGTCAGGCAGACTCTGAATCTCTGAAGCAGAGAAATGACATGGCAACCTCACAGGAAACACCCCCAGCTCTCTCCCGCCAGGGCTCACCAAGGCAGAAAGCCGCGTGTATGAGTTATGAAAGCTTCCCCCGTTCCCTGTTTAGACAGTGGTGCCATTAAGGACTGGTAACATTAACAAGCCCAGGACATAGGAAAGCTGGGTGCCGACTGCATTAGTGATCAGCTACCAGGTTCTGGATGTCAGCAGACCCAGATGGCAGTGTTCCGTACTGTTCAGTATCAATGCTGGAGTGGATCTCAGCATTTGCTGTGTAGTCATTCTGTTCGACAGCAACGGAGACCTATGCTCTGGACGTTCTTTGAAATACGCTGAAAATGTTGATCCCAGCTGCTTGACTTCCACCTGAAGCTGGCCTGAATGGAACCTCCCCGCAGTGTGATGACGCCTGTCCGTGCTGGTGTTCCCCAGAAGCTCTGTCTGCTGTTAATTACATGATATAGAGGCCCTTTAATTTGCCCTTCTCCTCTCAGACGATATTCACTAATCACTACCTTCTTTTAAGTAATGGCTCTCTCTTTCATTACAGCCACTGGCTTGATTTTACTCACATTTTTCTACAACTTTGTTTTCATGCACCAGGAGTTGCCTCTTTAGCTACTGATTGTTCTAATATACGTGCTAATAAATGAACCACACATGTATGAACCACACAAGTATTGGCTGAATGGGTAAAGCATCCTAGGCACTGGTGAGAGACTGAAGATGGCATGTGTGCTTAAGACTGAGAGAGAGAGAGAAAGAGGGAGAGGGAGCCTCATAATTAGGTCACATGACCTCTGCTGTAATGGTAAATATCTCTATTGAATTTCCCAGTTACAGTTTTTTGAGGTCAATCTTCAGAGGATTTCTAATGGGGTTTTGGGAACCTCATCATACTTACTACACGTGTGTGTGTGTGGAATAGGTTTATATTACACTATGGGGACCAAATGTAATGTACACTAATGTACAATGTAATAGAAACCTATTTTGTTGACTTGAAAAATGTTGCCCCGTTTATGCCCCACTCACCTGTTCCCTCCCTGGCACCTGTAACACAAGAACCTCATGGTGTTCCTGGGAACACATGTGACAATAACGCTTGAAACACAGCACCACATGTGTCTTTGTCTGAACCCATGTGGTCCACGGCGTGTCTGGTTCTGGCTGGTGACCCAGGGAACACGGGTTTGGGGCTCAGGCATACAGAATGAGTTGTGGTTCTACTGACACACTTTGGGTTGGAAACTGGGAAAAGAGAGACCGATAATGAGGATTTAAAGAGGAAATTCTGTGAAATTATGTCACATGATGCTAATGATTACTATGGTGAAAAGCTGCACAGAATTGTGTGTGTGTGTGTGTGTGTGTGTGTGTGTGTGTGTGTGGTCCAGGTATGCATTATATTGTGGGGACATAGAAACCTATAATTTTCACATTGTGAGGACCATTTTTTTGGTCCCCACAAGGGAGAGTTGAATTTGTGAAAGCAATCAAAAATATAAAAATGACAAAAGTCTTATATTTTGTTTGGTTACTTTTGGTTAAGGTTAGGGCTGGGTAGGGGTTAAGGTTGTTATTGTTGGGATTAGGGTTTTGGCCATAGAAATGAATGGACAGTCCCCACAAAGGAGGTGTGTGTGTGTGCATGTGTGAGACTAAAGTAATCCAACTCCAGGTCTAACATACCAGGACCTATGTGATGTCACATCCTGTTCCTTTCACTCTCAGGGTTTGATTAGAGGTCATTCTTGCAGCTGCAAAACGGGGTTTTGCATCCATCAAAGGATGACTGAAGAAGACAAGTGTTTCACCTTTTAAGGACATTCCGAAGAGGCCCTTGCAGTATAAGAATGGTTATTCTAGTATGTTCTTTATGCACAATCGAAGCCAATGCACAGTGAGCCGAGATCCTCAGCGCAGCTTGTGGTGTTTCAGAATTCGGAGTTCTCATGAGATACCCACTGAACCTGATCACCACCCCCACCCAGCACCCCGCCGTCTGGCTGCAGACTTGGGGGTGCTGTTGATATAACACCCGGCATCACGTGATCCATATCGCTGGACTCAAACCATGAGTTTGGCAGAGTCTCTCACCGCACTGGGTGGAGGTACCGTTAGTAAAATGACAGACTTTAAACCTCAGCGAGCAGTGGACGAGGAGCGGTCAGCTTCACAAGAAGGGTGCCGTTTCAGAAAGGGCGGTGATTACCTCCACCCCATCTGTGGAGAATGAAACCCAAAGATGAACGCCGCTGACAATCAGTGCCGGGGCAGCCGGGCCACACCGCTCTGAGCGTACTGACCTTTTCCCAGCCGTGGTGTTCTCGGTGGGGGCCACACCAGGGCCACGCGTGATGCCGGTGGGCCGGGGGGGGGTTAATGAGCCTTGAAAGGTGCATCCTGACGAAGGCCCGCTGCCCCGTACATCCCGTAGCTCTCTGTCCTGGCTTACGCAGCGGTTTACGCACACCCACACAAACACCGTCACCCCTGCTGACCAGCACGTGGAGTCTATGCGCTCCCTCTGATTTTGCATCCGCTCCACCAGGACAAATTTGACTCCTTGCCTGTTTCTCCCACTAGACTGCTCCACAATTTTTATTACTGTTTTTTTTTTTACTTGTAGTGTTCCAAAAATACTGATCAGGAGTGATCTTGAGGCATTTAACAGTCAGTTGTACAAGATCCTGTTTCCAGTGAGGACTTCTCCGTAAACAGGATGGAACATCCCCTCCTGACAAAGATCCTAACAAAGATCCCTGACACATCACTGGCACATGTACCACCTTACAGCCTCCTATCTCAGACGCTCTGTGCCTAGAACCAGGAAAGGACCTGAGATGTGTGTCTTGGTTAGGGGTGGAGGGGTCTTTGCATCGCAGACCTTCCCTTCCACACGAGATAATCCACATTTAGAAATCTATTTACAGCGTCAGCTCCCCCCACAGGAGGCGATGTACAGCGCCAGGCTAACAAGGCCTGACAGTCAACCCCAGTTAGGCTCAAATCTGCAGGGAAGCCGCATGTTCACTGCACTCACAGAGGGAGGCGCCTCACAGTCGATGGGATCCGACAAGTCGAAGTGAGTCCACAAGTCTCTCGGAAGAAATATGAGCTATCCAGGAATTCTGGGTCTCCTTATGTAGCTTTATGAGGACTTTCAGGACCAAAATTCCAGGTAGTAATGTACAAGTGTAACTGTTTGTAAATGCTTGTGCTCTGTGTATTATTGCATGTAATGGCAGCAGAATCAGATGAAGCAATAAAGCCCTGTTTCAGTTCAGAGTAATAATCACAATGCAGGTTAGTGGTATGAGGAACATGGATGGATTAGTTTCAAGGCAAAGCTCTTTGTTCAGGGTATTAGTGTAACTAACTGCAAATTGCATTTCTCTATAACAGTATCAAGGCCCCTCAGTGACTTTGTTGAGTGTGGCTCTTTGATCATTTTACACATTTAAACCTTTGATCACAAAGTTGCATGTTTTACCTAATGATGACCAATCGAAGCTTCATGAACCATTTTCTGTCTTTTTTGACCCCAGTAGATGGGGCACATGGTTTGCTTTTGATGATTAAATTGAGCCCTTTTTTGAATAGAGAACACCATCTAGTGGTGTCAGAAAATATAGCAAATGGTTCATGAAACTTCATTTGGCTATCACTAGTTTTACCTGTTTGCTCAGCAAAGTGGTGGTAAAGATCCTCAGCAGACAGCATAAAAGCAGTCATATTTCTCTCATGATCTGTCTTTTCCACAAAGAGCACTCACTGCTCCTTCTGCATTAATGTAACTCCAGGATTACTGGGATGTAAATATTGCTCACAATTGAATTTCTGCTCCAAAGTATTTTCAGTCTCTGAGGCACAGCCACAGTAGAGCTATGAGAACCATATGTCATTATCTTCAAGCTTGGAAGAGTGGCAGGTCTCAGAGATTGGACCTCAGGTTGTTTCATCTAACATGGATTCTCCTAAAGGGCCGGAGATGTCCTGGTAAACAGACATCATGGGTTTTTTTTTTAGCAACATGGCTGTTATCCCACTGATTCAAAGTTTAAGTGTCATATCTGAACGTAGAAGTTGGCTGGCAGCAGGTGTCTGTCAGGACTGGTATCCCACCGAAACACCAAAAGCTCTGGCTTCTTGTCTCAAAATGCACCATCTCTTTGATTGCTACCAGACACATGCCACTCGTGTCAACGCAACTGTACAACACCAGCGCACAGCGTGCCCTGTCGCCTCTGTCCATGCACCTGCAGGCGGATGCAGTCTCCATAGCAACAGGCCGTGGCAACTGTGAGCAGGCTGCACTTGAGACTGAGATCTTAAACAATGGCATCCTGCATGTGGGGTGAATCACAGCAGCGACGTTGGATGTTCATTCTACCTTTGGGGGACCTCCTCTAGATGGAAGCTTTCCTTCCTTTACAGGTATAGCCGGTGGCCAGACATCTTGTTTAAAGTTCCACACTGAACACCCGTAGCCCAACTTTTCATAGCTGCCCTGTAAAGGAAACGTAAGTGACAGGTTTGATGTGGTTTCCCTGCTGTTTATCTTATCCAATCAGCATCCTGCTTACAGATTGAGTGGGAGGGGCAGAGGAGGGGGCGGGGCCATAACTCTCATAACAGGACTGTGATCCGCAATGATATCAGCATCTGGTGGGTACCTGCAACTCATGGATTCAGTGTGAGTGCTTGATGTCCCCCCCGCCCCCCCACATTCACACTTACTAAACTGAATGTTTGATTAAACTGTTTTAATCCTTACATAAATGCGCAGCTCGAGAGATCTGATATAATCTCATCTTTAAACACTCACAGTTTTTCATGGACTTCAAATTATCCCCAGCATTATGTCTAAAAAGATTTTCACTGAAATACTCCAGTAACGTCACACACCCTGATGCTTCTGTTTCACGCACAGTGTCACACTGCTTCTAAATTGCAGACACAAAAACTGCTGTCACACACACAACTGCATCTAAATCACACACACAACTGCATCTAAATCACACACACAACTGCATTTAAATCACACACACTTCACTTATATGTCACACACACAGAGCAAGAGGAGATCCTGTGGACTAACTTCCATTTCTTTATTATGCTAAATATTTTATGTTGTATTTTATTAACCCAAAAGTGAACTGTCTGTGATTTTCTAGCTGTGGGGGATTTCTAATCATTTCTCAGTTTTTCACGGTCTAGGTTGCACTGGAAATAACTTTAGAAGATCTTGATGAAAAGTATCTTCGTTCTGAGAATAAAACACTGCGGTGCCCGTAGCTCTCAGCAGTAAGTGTGAGCAGCTGAAGACACGTCTGCGGCCACCCCAGACATTTACCTTATTCTTTTTCAGCATATTTTTTTTGCTTTTAGTCTATCAGACAGTGATGGATCTGATCGCGAGCTCAAAACCACGTGTGACAGCGAATCCGCGTCTGCCGTCATGCAGGGCATCAGAAGGTCACCTGACCCTCATGGCATCCGTAATGAACAGTCAGCAGATTTCTGCTGCGAAATTTCAAAAAGATCCTTTGGGAAGATGTAAGGCCCTTGTAACACAGAAAACTGCAATGGTCGACACCGGTTATATTTAAAGAGATGGACAACGTATTTGAAAAACTTAAAACACCCACCGTACTCACCTCCGTGCCTAACAACACCCATTCCCATAAACACCCAATGTAGCCCACAACTGGGGTGTAATTAAAGGCTGTGATTAGTTATTCAAAGCAGAATGGATCCACTGTGATTTTCTCTATCCAGCTCTATATTTCGTATCGTTTTAGACTCAAATCTTCTTCAAGCTTTGGGTCTGATTAGTTACCTAAAATCTTGCAATCTGACCAGGCAGAAATGCAGCAAAACTCTCCGTCCTAAACAACTACAGTGGAGTCTAAAGAGGAAACGCTGTGTCATATTATTGGCTGTTATCCAAGGGATAACGGGTCATCTAATGCAAGTCACCTGGGGCAGTAAAACGCAGACACAATCCCAGTGCAAGCCCCTTAACCTCAGTTTGGCGCAGAATGGCTTCAAGCCTCGGGCGGCGTCGTCGTCCTGTACACCGTCTCCTGCTGGTCTGCCCGCCTTCAGCAGGAGCAGCGCTGCCTGCGGTAATCGGGAGCTGGCTAGGCTCGCCGGCATTGTAGGCGATGGGCGGCGCTGCAGCGCCCTCCACTGGATATTTTTAGGAATAAGTTCACCGAGTACACCGCAGTCTCCTGCTGATGAGCGGACAGATTATTCTGCCCGTACTGCATAATTCCGAGAGAGTGCGAGTAATGTCAATTAAAACGTAAAAAAATTAAGACAGGTAAGGCATACATTACTATGTTGTTAATGGCTTTACCAGGCTGAAGTGTAAACTGTACGACTTTCATGCGTGAATTCGATGGCTCTAAATGAATCTGCTCAAAGGAAAATTATGCTTCATTCTGTGATGCACCTCTTGAAGCCAGGCTCGCCTTTAAAAGACGGACGGAGCGAGCGGGCTTACACGGCTACGTAATGCGGACTGACTGCTGCACATGTGAGACACCGCCGGAGCGAAGGAGGTGCACCGGGAGAGACTACTCTGTCAAATGCACTCACGGAAGCGTCTGCGGGAGCTCCCTGCGGGTTTGTGAAACTGCCACATCAATATGTCAGCGTCCTAATGATGCCTTCCTAATGTTTTCCGCCTGCGTTCCGCTGTCGGTCACTATTAGTGCAGACGGTGGCTTCACACATTGTGTCCAGGTCGGAAACAGCGCCGAAAGATGCTGAGACCCAGGTTCGGTGCTGCTCACATACCGTCTCCACACTGTGATGTAGTCTATACCCCGGAATCTGGCAAATAAACTTCAAAATCTCCGTGGCTTCCAGTCAAATAATTGGTACCTAACACTTGAAAATGCGAAGGGAAAAGTTATCAATGAAGATTTGAACACAAATCGTTTTTTTTTAAGTGAGGTTTGTCGGCGATTATATAGGCTATTCTCAACTTAATTTGCGTCGTTAGGTCCGATCATTCGGGTCTTTATAGCCCTAAATATTTTAGCCTCGATGCCAATCTTCCTAAAAAAAAGAAAAAAATCAAGCCGCAGGTAAACTTGACTTAGCCCCTGATTTCCTGTTCAACTTCAGATACATTCTTGATTTACAGAATTAACACACACACACACACACACACACACACACACCAGTCAGGAGTTTGGACACGCCAAACTGCCTACAAAAAAGACTGATAGTGTCGCATCACATGACCCGGCCACCTGACCTAAACCCATGGAATGGTTTTGGAGGACTTCAACCAGAGAGTGAAGGAAAAGCAGCCCAGTGAGTATGTGTGGGACCTCCTTCAGGACAGCTGGAAAAGCATCCCAGGAGGCCACCTCCTGAAACTGGTGTAGAGGAGACAGTAGGGTCAGCCAGTCCCTAAATTGGGGTTAAGGGCCTTGTTTAAGGGCCCAGTGGTGGGATCTCTATGCCGGCCATGGTATTTGAACCGGCAACCTTCTGAGTCCCTACCCAGAGAGCTGCCCCCACCCCCAACACTTTTTTGGTGGTCAGTGCGTAATTATATAATATTTTATGTTTTTGATGTCTTTATCATTATTATAAAATGTAGAAAATAATACAAAAAAACATTCTTATGGATAGGTGTGTCCACACTTTTGACTGGTACCATACAAACACATACACTGATGGTAATTTGTACTGACATTTTTCATCAGAACATGGGAGGTTCATTTCATCTCTACACCCAAACAGAAACTGGTGTTAGTAGAACACATGCCAGATGTTTACAGCCAGAGCAGCAGAATTGGTTCTCAGTGTCCTTGTCTTACCTGGAGCGCCTCGCTCTGCTGTGGCCCGGATGACTGACCGTGAAGCTGAACTTAATGCAGTGTTTGCCTCCATTTTGATTAAAGGCACAAAAAAGCAACTATATGCATGCATACTTGTGTTTTAATTTTGAAAAGCAGAAACATGCAGTCCGGGTTGCTTTTATTCACAGCAGAAACAGGTTATACCTCAAAGAGAGCGGAAACCCAAACTATTCAAATCCCACCGACTTCTTCGAAGTCTTAACTTCCTGGGAAAACACACAGCGGTATCTTTGTCGTTAATAGCCAGTTTGTTGTCATGGACACATTTTTCTAAAACCCACATGATTGGTGACCATAGCAACGGAGCGCTGTCGCGAGCTGCTCGGGTCTGCAGCTTGCACAAGCTTCCTGGTATGCATTTATTTCAAAATCAACGATTGGCTCCAGCGTCTCCTTCGGAGCCTCTAGTCCCTTTTTGATGGCGGAAATTAGGAGGAGTTTTGGATTTCTACCGAGAGAACGTGGATAGTGACCCAATGCTCCTCAGGTGCTGAAAACCTGTTTTCGGTGCTTTTGTTACTGTGAGAATGAATTTAAGATCTTTCTTTGAAGAGACACTGATCATCCAAACACTGAAAGATGACACAGTTATGTGAAGCTAATCTGAGAGTAAGTTTGGCAATTTTACCGGAATAGATTCTTAATTAAAAAAAGACAGAGAAAATTACCAATGCATGCTGAAAAACGTCGTGTCAGACTCATCGGCGAACCCTCAAGGCGACCACATCTTTGTTCATTTTAGAAATAAATTTTTAAATTCCCACACATATTATACTTAAACAAGCAAAAGAAAAGTATGCCTCATCCTGATTTTAATTTGCGAACCTTGTCCCACGTTATTTAAATCCCTTGAAAAAACTTTTTACGAAAGAGAACAGAGAACAGCAGCTACTGGCTGGAATATCTAAACATCCGGTTTGTTCTGGGAAGTAACTAAATGGACGTTTGGAAGAATTTTCTAATGGTATATAACAGTATGACAAAAAACGCAATGCAAAAACAATACAAAATTTCTAAATGATCTGATATTACTTTCAGTATAACAATAAAATTACAAAAACAAATCAGGTAGAAAATTAGATATGATGAATGCTTATTATGGTGAATTCTAATTTAACGAAGTATCGGATTCATACAATTTACCACCAAACAGTAGTAAATAAGGTTGTCACTTCTCGCTTTTAATACAGGTTCATCCCGCATTGGAAAATAAACGGGACGGGCCCGCAAGGACGGGTAGCAACCCTAGTGGTAAATACTGCGCTACTCACGTTAGAAATGTTAGTTTGTTTACGCAGCACGAAATGGGCAAGAAGATCACGGCGTTTCCATTGGTGTTCAGCGCCCCCTGCAGGACACCCGCAGGGATATGATATCCATATAAGTCCGAACACAAAGTAATTTAGGAAATTTAGGCCTTCTTTCCACTTGATTTAAAAATGCTTCTTGGTCATTTGGATCAGAAGTGGACAGTGCTAGATTTGACCACCAAGACACATTGTGATCCAATCACTCGAACCACTTGCCAAGATGCATTTGACCACATATCATTTGCGGTGTATATGCTAATGTCCTGATGCGAACCCAAGAAAGATGTCACAATGGCTGTGTCTGAATTCAGGGGCTTCATCCTTCTAAGGCTACATCTGAAGACAGAATGCGTTGCAGCAGTGCGATGAGGTCGTCCCATTTCAAAGGCTCTTTTAATGCAGCCTAGAAATGCGTCCTTCTTTTACTGAGTCGAGAAGGATCCAGTCGATGGATCCTTCGCAGCCCAACATATGCCAAGGTACATTGTGCAGACCTTAGAAGGACGCAGCCTGCAAAGGCTAAATGGACCTCATCTTTCTAAGGATGCAGCCGCTGAATTTGGACGCAACCAATTTCTGTGGGTGAGCCCGTTCAGCTTCTAATGGAATTGACATAGGTACTTAAGAAGTGTGAACAGGGGAAAAGTTTTTTTTTCTAGAATATATACCCACTTATAATATCAAATAAGACTTTATATAACTAGATGGATAATCATTTTTTTAAACTTAGAATCTGCTTAGAGAACATGGGGATGTTAAGATAAGTATCAGTATCACAGTAAACTATGAGGTGGCCGGAACGCTCTGGGGCAGCTAACAAATGCATGGTGGCATCTACCTCACTGTGGAAATGAGCAGAGGGTGTAGTTGAGGTCTCAGCTGTGAACCCAGCGATGAGGCCAAGCTCCCGAAGAGAAGATCCGTCCAATGTGCAGCAGGATTAGCGTAGTGCCGGCCAGCCTGAAAATGTGCTGACCGTCAGCGAAGCTGTTTGCATACGACTTAGCACTGGGACCACTGCCAGGGCCTCATACCAGCCCCCACGCCGGCCCCCGGATCAGACAGAGGACAGGGAGAGACCATATGATGGGAGCACCCCGGCCACAGCACAAGTTCCAGCCTGATAACCGCAGAAGGCGGGGGGGGGATCATATATTATTCACAACAGCACCATAATGATTATAACACGAAGCATCTCTTATTTTGTCAGACACCATTAAATGAAGTATTTTCAAATAGCCTGTAGGGCGCCCACATTTGTTCACTGTTTGTTTAGTTACTTAACAAGGGCAGTTTTTAGAGTGTAAACATTACTGGGGAAAAAAAATGTAAGAAAACAAGTAAAGTGAGCTGTTTTCTTTTTTATCCACACGTTTCTTTAAATTGTGAATGTAATCTCTGAAGACACATTGCAGACCTATTTTCACAGATAAAATCATTCAGGCCCCTCATCCTGGGGTGTCCTGTACAATCCTGTTACATCAGACAGGAGAGGAGTCATAAGAATCAGGGAAACCAGCTGTAAGTGTCAGCAGAACAAACACATTTTTCTTGTATTATTTCTTTCACATATTTCCATTAACACAACATATTAATCAGTGAGCACTGTAAATACTAACACGTACCTCATACTCAGTACTAACATGAGTACATATGAGGTTAGTGATACCTAAAGGTGACCTTGGGAAGGTTTGTATCTAACAGGTAGGTTGGAATCATGATGGTCAGTGTAGCAGCGTAAACAGAGTCCTCGGTGGAGACAGAGAGCTGAGCACAGCAGCGCGGGGGGGTTAGCCCTGACAGCACTGGCTATGTGGAGCCTTTAATCCTACTTACTCCCCCCCCCCCCAGAACTGGCCGGGAATCGGGCGAGACGTGTTTCCTTTGGCCGGGATGTTCACACTAGTGGGAGGAGCTTGGCCTGTGGAGCGACACTAAAGCACCCCCCACACAAACTGACACCAGCATGCCAAGATGTCAGAGAGCATCAGGGGCACCGCGGCACCCAAGCGGAACAGCACAGCGGCGCCCTCGCCAGCCTGCAGGTGCCGTATCTCTGCAGTCATGTCATACATGTGGACACAGAGGGCCAATCACCTCTCTTTACACATATTAGCCACTCCGCCATCACCATCATCATGATCACCCTCATCTATGCTGACCATCTAATCTACCTCAGGGGGGGACACCATGAGCTAGGTCAGGGTTTGTAAATGACCATTTCAATTAACAGGACCTAGGTTTCACTTTAGTACTAAGTTAAACAACGCTATAGTACCACGAATATCAGCAGAGGTTATTTGCAGCCTTTGTCGATTTTCGTAAAGCGCTTGACTCAGTTGATCAAGTTTCCCTGTGGGACATCCTGAGACTTTGCGGTATCCCCCCAAACTTGCTGGACGTCATGGCCGGCCTGTACACTGGTACTGTGAGCGGTGTGGGGAATGGAGGGAGAACCTCCGCATCCTTACTAGTTGATTCTGGGGTTCACCAGGAGTATGTTCTTGCTCCTACTCTGTTCACTGCTTGCATGGACTGGGTGTGGGGCATCAGTTGGTAAAGAAAGATTTACTGATCTTTACTTTGCTTACGATGTTGTGATCTTAGCAGAGTCAATGGAGGCTCTGATCGGGGGTCTCGAGAGACTGAGCCAGGAGTCCAAGTGTCTGGGATTGCAGGTGTCCTGGATAAAGACCAAGATCCAGGTATTTAATGACTTCTTACGCACAGCCAAGCGGGGAGAATGTCAACCTTGTCGAGATGTTCACTTACCTCGGCAGTCACATTCATGTCTCTGGTGACTCTTCTTATGAAGTCAGTAGACGGATTTGGGAGAGCATAGGGGTCATGAGGTCACTGTAAAGGTGTGTGCGGCATTCCCAATATCTTTGCAAAAGGAAGAAAGGTCCAAGTCTTCAGAGTCCTGGTGCTCCCTGTCTTGCTGTATGGCTGTGAGACATGGACACTATCCAGTGGGCTGAGATGAAGACTGGACTCCTTCGGCACTGTGTCTCTTTGGAGAATCCTTGAGTACCGCTGGTTTGACTTTGTGAGTGAGCAGTAGCTAGGGGAGTCCCAAATGAGGCACATTACCTGCATTGTGAGGGAACTTCAGTTACAGCACTACAGCCATGTGGCGCGTTTCCCTGAGGATAATCCGGCTCGCAGGATCCTCATTACTGAAGACCCAAGTGGCTGGACCAGGCCAAGGGGACGCCCACGTAACACCTGGTTGCGGCAGATGGATGGCTATTTCCAGAGGGTGGGATTGGACCGTGTATCTGCCTGGGGGATTGGCGGCCAGGATCCCGAGCAGTTTCGCCATGTGGTGGGTGTGGCCACAGGCTGCATCAGCACATGCTCCCCAACCTGACCTGACTTGACTGAGCTCTTGTTGTGTGCTGATTGGTCAGTCTCCTATAATCATAAATGGGTCACTAATGTTAATGTGAAACAGCTGGATGAGTCTTTCAATCAAGGAAACAAACCAGTCAAAGCGCAAGAAGAGCTGAACTATTTAGCCGAGCACAGGAGCCTTTCAGATTGAAAGTAGTTTGTAAAACCTGATGTAATTCAAATTGTCCCCCCTGACATGGATTAGGTGGTCACCCTACCCGCATCCTCAGCATTAAATGTTGCCATTATTAATTTTATACTGATACACATTATTATTTTGAATAAACACCTGTAGATGCTATTCAGCCTGTTACTGTCTATCCTTGAACCGTCATATTCCATTTTCAATCTGATATTAATATCAATATGTTTTTAGTAAGTAATGAGGTTAGGTTCAGGTTTTGGGATAGGATTATATTTAGAAACTTGAACTTGAGGATTAGGGTTAGGATTAAGTTTATTTTTACGGTTACGTAAGAAAGTCTTGCTGGTTGTTTCCATGGGGCTGAGAGAAGGGTTCATACAGAAATGAGGGCTTGACGTTGTCCTTACAGGACTTCATATTCATACAACAAAAATGCAGATTAAACTGTTGCCACAAATCCAAACGCAATTGTGTTGAAAAGTGCCATCGCTGTGAATCAGAGAGCTTTGTGCTGTGAGTTTTTTAGGTAACGTTGGGTGACGGTGCTGGTGGAGTGAAGCAGGAGTAAGCACTTGTGATTATTTCTGGGTGTGTGTGCGCAGTGTGTTTGTGTGTATGTCTATGTGTCTGTGCTCTCTCTGTATTTCTGGGTGTGTGTGTGCAGTGTGTTTGTGCGTATGTCTCTGTGTCTGTGCTCTCTCTATTTCTGGGTGTGTGTGCGCAGTGTGTTTGTGTGTATGTCTCTGTGCTCTCTTTCTCTGTATTTCTGGGTGTGTGCGCGCAGTGTGTTTGTGTGTATGTCTCTGTGCTCTCTCTCTCTGTATTTCTGGGTGTGTGTGCGCAGTGTGTTTGTGTGTATGTCTCTGTGTCTGTGCTCTTTCTCTGTATTTCTGGGTGTGTGTGCGCAGTGTGTTTGTGTGTATGTCTCTGTGCTCTCTTTCTCTGTATTTCTGGGTGTGTGTGCGCAGTGTGTTTGTGTGTATGTCTCTGTGTCTGTGCTCTCTTTCTCTGTATTTCTGGGTGTGTATGGTGTGCTTCTGCTCACCCACCAGTGATTTTATCTCCCCTGACAGGTCCTGCCCCAGGCTCCCTGCCTGTTGATTCTCTTGACACCCCTGGCTCCCTGCCCACCCTCCTCAGGGGCCCCCGGCCTGAGACTGTCCTCTCCTCCTACAGCAGCTGAGATGGGCCTGGAGCCTCAGCATTCTGGGACATGTCTCATCATCTCCTCTCCTAGTTCATGCTCCCTATTCCTGGCTCCGTCCGCCCTGCTCCTGCCTCCGTGCTCCTTGTACCTGGTTCCCTGCTCTTTGCTCCTGGTTCCCTGCTCCTGCCTCCCTGCTCCTTGTTCCTGGTTCCCTGCTCCCTGCTCTTTGCTCCTGGTTCCCTGCTCCTGCCTCCCTGCTCCTTGTTCCTGGTTCCCTGCTCCTTTCTCCTGGCTCCCTGTTCCTGGTTCCCTGCTTCTGACTTTCTGCTCCCTGCTTCTGGCTCCCTGTTCCTTGTTCCCTAATGTCCTCCTTGCTTCTGATGCCCGCACCCTGGTCTGTTCACACAAAGGCAAACCCAATGGCTCCCCAGATCTGAAACAGGCTGCTCCCACCCCGAAATCTTTGAGCACCGGCTGTCCAAAGAAGTGTCTAGGAGTCTCTGCTATAATACAGTTTGCAAAGAGACCTGCTAACAAGGAGACCACAGCCCCAACAGCCTAGTGTAGATGAATGAAACACAGCCAGATTTAATGATATGAGAAGCTGGAGGTGGGGATTCTAGGGAGAAGGTCATCACATTGGCTTTAAATCGTCCACTAATGATCCTGATGAGAAATCTTCTCTGCGAAGAGGTTTGAACGTCGTTATTCAAAGAATCCTAGGATCCTCTTTCTGTGGCACGGTTTTTTAACCGTCTTCTTCCTTTTTGGGACGACAGTGCCCTCTGGCTAGAGGGAGTCAGCTTAGTCACTGGGGCTCCTGTGAATCAGAGCTCTTCTGCTGGGGCTTGCCTACGCGTAATCTCCATAGCGGCTGACGGGACCCCGGAATGCTGCCATCCTGCATTCTCACGGCTGCCAGGGGCATGTGTGCGGAGCCCTGCCAGTCCACGGTCCTCATTTACCCGCAAGGAGGCAGCAGGCCACTGGGATCCGCCCTGCCCCGCCCTCGCCAGCACCCCCTACAGGCATGATGGAGGGCCTGCAGGAGGACACTCTTCAATGGCCAATGCATTTTCGGTGCCGACATTCTGCTGAATCTCCTATTTTCCTCAGAAACACTTAAAAAGAAGTGTGGCTCACAGATTTCATGTTGTTTTATTATTCATGCACATGAAACACTCTTTCAGCTCCTTTGTCGTGCAGGAAGAGTAGATTAAGGAGGGTGTGAAGGCAGTTGATGCAGAAACTGCAGAGAAACTTGCTTTTCTGCGTTGGGTAACGGCTTCTGTTCTGCGCAGCCTCTTAATGAACGAGTGACCCCAGGAGGGGCAGGGTATAGCACAGCTGTTGCATTGTGCTGATGTCTGGGGTCCTGCCACCCCCCACGCGCACCGTGAACGGGGATGGACCCCGTGAGAGAGGCACAGGCAGCTGCTGGCCGCCCTCAGGGGAACCGGGAGCGGACGGATCACGCAGGTATGCGAGTGCTGGAATGCGCTGCTCAGCCACACCTGCGTGACTCGTAGCTTCCTGCCGTTGAAAAAGCCCAGCAGCACTGGGCGTCTCCCAGCTCATTGGCTGACTCCGTGGCGACCAGCAGCTCAGGTGGAAACGGCGCTCCAATCAATGGACTCTGAAAGGAAACAATGGAGAGAGCGGGGAATGAGCCAATGGGAGGTGACATGGGGAGTGGGCGGGGCCACAGGGGGATAAAACTCACCAATGGGGTGTGTCCACAAAGTTGGTCGGCGGCTGACAGTGAAAGGTTAGTCTGGGGAGGCCCTTCATAGCTGGACCGTGCTCTGCTTTACAGAACAGCCTGGCTTCTTAAGACAGCTTCTTCTGAGAGCATGTCCACAGCTGGACGAGCTGAGGGACATCTCTTCTGCCGCCTTAGGCTGGGTTTATTCCTCGACCGGCGTTCCGTGCAGCTCTGGACCTCCCGAGAAGCGCAGCGAGCTCGTGGCGAGTTGGTGTGGCGAGGAACCTCTGGACTCCTTGCTGAACCCTGCCGCTCCCAGGACCCCTTGTCGTGATGTGGTCCTTCGCTTGTCCTTATCACTTTTCCTGCCCAGCTAACGATGCTGTATCCGTTGGACGGAGAACTGATAAGGGCGCGCGACTGACGCTGTCTGCATTTGGTGAAGACATCCGGGGCCCGGTGTACGACCGCTTCAGACCTCCATTACAGGACCATTAATACACTGGGAGGCTCCTCTGAGTTACCCTTAAGAAGGTGTGAAAAATGTGCCATTGTCTCTGTATGCTTACATGCTCTAACTCCGTTTGCACCCTTTTCACTGTATTTCCCCTTGGGGCTTCACTCTGGTTGACACAAACTCCTGCCTAGTGAGTAATTACTTTTAGCTGCAAATGCATTGTTTCTGTAATTACTTTTTGCTGGAAATGCAATTGTGATCTGAAACTCAGTGACAGATCACATTACTATGCATGTCATGTGAGCTCTTTTCTGAAGAGTCTAACCTCAGAAAAACATGACTACATGACTTCTTATGACTACGATAAGTTCGTTAACTAGCTATCCGCTGGGTGTGAAGTCAGGATGTGACTGGCCTGCACACAGGCTACTCAAAAATGTGAATGAACCATAAATATGTAGTAAAAAACAAGCATAAAAATACATAAGGTGGCATTTATACTCCAGTACATTAAACGTGTTGGATGGAATGTTTAAAAAAATCTGGAATATACTAGATTTTACATGGTCACTGGGATATTGTTGTTGATGAACAACATACTGTATATTGGTTTATAAAGCTACAGTTATATGAGGAAACACAAGAGGTCGCCACTAACACTTAGAGATTGTACTGATCATATGCACCATTTAATTAGGACAAATGAAAACCGAAACTGCAAGACGTACGCATCTGTTAAGCTGAAATGTGTGACCCGCTTACAGCTAATACACTGCACCTTGCACTTTTAGGCTTCTGAGAATTTCTCAAGTCACCAAACTGCTTTGAAATATATGGAGGACTATATTACCTCCAACCAGAAGGGGGCACTGTGACTCTTTCTTATGGAGAAGCACCTCCCATGACTATGATACAGCTTCACATAGCATAGCCGTCCTGCTGGATCCAGCTTCACATGGAGTCCCCTGGACATTGCTGTTCCCTCCAGATCATATAGCCAACTTGTCTGTTAAACTTAATAGTTATTATAAATGTAAATACATTTATAATGCATAGTTTATTTGAGCCAAATTCCATTGCACATAGAGTCGCTGTTTCAGGGAAACTGCAAACCAGTGTCAGTGGAGAGGCTTCCAGTTTAGTCCGGCTCTCCTCCCTGTCCCAGCTTCAGTTGCCATGTTTGCTGTTTCTAAGCCTTACGAGCAGACTTTCTTAAATTGGAGGCTATTAAAACTCAGCAATTCCTTCTCCCCGTAACCATAGAAACTATATTACCAAGCGACAGTCCGACACTTGCTTGTAAGTTTGGTGTTGGCAGACTTTATATTGCAAATGGGTTTTCTGTCTGTGTGGTTTTCGTGTTTCTCTGCGGGTAATAGGTAGTGTAATGAGAACAGACCCTGATCTCATTGGGTATGACACCGTTACTGGAGGGGCTCTGTTATCACAGCCTGCCGTGTCACGATAAACAGTATGGAAGTCACACTTATGTTACACATGTTTACTGCGTAGTTATGCATTGAGCATCACTCTGCATTATAAAGAGCTGAAACGGTAATGAGGATTTCTGGGTCATTGCTGGGTATAGGAGAGGACACCCCCTGCTGGACCATGACAGTTCTGACAGCACTGAGAAAGTAAGGCGGCTTCTTAATTAAACACACAAGCAGGAGGACCGTCACCATGACTACGCAAAGCCAAGGAAAAGCTGAGTTCTGCGGATCAGGTGCATTCTGAGGACCGACCACTGCACAGCAAGCTTCAGCTCAGCTCACATGATTTTAGCGTGTAATATGACGTGACGTCATGCCAAAGCAGTTCCCGTCTTATGCGTTAGCAGCGCTAAAACAGCATCCTAAAAACGCAACTGAAATCTATGAACCTGCCTAACTTTTCTTATTTCTTATCTAAAAACATCTCATTTATTTTTTAAATCTTCCCGGACTGAAATGCTTACAGTGCAGACATGAGCACGGCTGTCCAGCCTGCATGTAACACGTCTGCCATGTATGAACTCCATTCCCGCCGTGTTACAGTACAGGCGGATGTTTGAGCCTGAACACTGACTATGCGGGGGCACTCGGTGACACAGAATCACTAACGACACACTTCCTACAGACGCCTGGGAGCCTCATGGGCTTAGCAGCCTCCCGCCACCTGCTGCTGTGTGAAGACAGATTATAGAGGACCTCTGAGTGCAAAGCACCCGGGGAGGGGGGCTGGGGGGCAAGCCAGCCCTCTGGGGGGCGGGCAGATCTGTGACACTTTGTTGTCTCCCTGCACTCCCTTCATTAATTAAAATCATGGTTTCCTCTGAAAATATCACGGCCTGGCCTTTTGCAGGTGAAAATTAGCAGCGGACTCAAATGTGACCCCCTAGCAAAACCAGGTGATATCATTTTACACACATCGTGAACCGACTACTGAGACACAACAAGAGCTCGCCACTAATAATCAACAGCAGTACTATACTAATCCTGCTGCGATACTGGACAGTAATACTACGTTAATCCAACTGCAATAATAAACAGCAGTACTGTACTAATCATATTGCAATAATGAACAGTAATTCTATGCTAATCCCACTGCAAAAATAAACAGCAGTACTATACTAATCCCACTGTCATGGCAATAATAAACTGCAATGCAAAACTAATCCTACTGCCACTGCAATATTAAGCATTAAAAAAATAAAACAATATATAATTAAAGTAAGAGTTAAAGGACATTCCAGTGCTATATAGCCATGGACATAAAGACACACAGATAGCAGCAAGACACCCTGCTGACAGACACACAGATAGCAGGCAGACACACAACCGACAGACACACTAACATGACTTAATGTTAAAAGAAAGCCCGACAGTTACACTGACTGTCTTATCTTGTCAGTCATCAGCACGCTGCTCCTAGTAATGGACTAATCTTGTGTGGATCACATGGCTTCCAAACAGCTGCAATCAATGAGTGACTCATCTTTCAGTGAAACTTTTCATATATACAGTGATATTCATCTCAAGGTGTAAATGGAAGATGGAAAACTGTACTTCTTGTTTAGCCGGGGCGATGATTTCAGGAGTAGCAGCAGCCGTCCAGATGCAAGTTCTGCTTTTTCCTAAAATCCTACTATTGATTACAGAATCATTTAAAAATGAATGCATGGGAATGACAGGGAGTCACGGGTCTGGCGGCCTGTATGTAGGTCTTAACGCAGCTTCGGCGCTGTGGCGCGCTAGGAGGGCATCGGCGGGTCCGTGCCAGAGCGCATAGACATCTTCCCGGCGCGTGTGACAGAAGACGTTAGAGAAGGAGCTCACGTGTGTCGGGCCTCAGAGCTCTCAGGATGACTCATCTGCAGAGCGTTTTGGTCATCAGAGGTGTGAAGAGCTCCATGGAGATGGGGGAGGGGCCAACGTGGCTGCCCGCCCCCTCCCCAACATTACAGAGCTGTAAATATGGAGTGTGCCTCGCCACCTTTCATCTCGTATGAGAGCTGCGCTGCATCACACTCAAAGACATCTGGTGCATATTTACAGACTCGGGATTTCACCCCCTCCTCAGATTCATCAAGTCCATCAGCAGTAAGAGCTCCTGCTTTGTTAAGCCGCGGCTGTGCAAACGCGAGCAGGTCGCCTTCGCGACCCACAAACAGGCTCCCCTCTCTGGCACGATTATCCGCCTGCTGTTGGAAAATGGTGTCGGACCCGATACAGCGGGTAGCTGAAAATCGTGTCGAGAGCCGGCGGTGTCGGGAAGCAAGCGTGAGATCCTCCAGAATCTCAGCATGTTTTCTTTGGGAAAGAGGGGGCGTCTTCATGCAGCTGGGGTGACAGAAAGCTGCATGTGGGCGGGGGGGGCGTGTCACGGCCACATCCCCGAAGGTCCTGAGCAGGACGGGACCTCATGTTCAGCGATGAAACACGGCCGTGTATTTACTTGGCTGCGTCTTTGGTTGATTTCCATGCTCACGCTTCTCCACAAACTGAATCCACAGCAGCAGGTGTGTCACTATCCGTGCCGATAATGCTTCTCTGGCCCGTTGCCGCCTTCAGCTGCCCCCTCCCCGATATGAAAACATGCTGCTGTCTCTAATGACAGCACACCCGCCTGACTCCCCAGCCGCCTGATTGCTTGGCCTCAGTTGTAACTTCTACCTTATTGCATCTTGGCAAAGTGGCCCGTCAGAGCCCCCCCGATGGCACGGTCATTTATTGGCTCTATTTATAACCCAGCGTTACCCTGGTTCGGCCTGCGCTGAGTCCGGCAGCTCCGTGTCACGTTGTCTGGGAGGAAAAGGCCATGCCTGACTCAGACTCGGAACAAATATCAAAGGCGTGACAGAAAACAACGTGATACTGTCTGAGAGCAAATTCCACAACGTGAAAACACTTACCTTCAATCCATATCAAAAACATACTATCAGGACAATGGATGTAGGAAGTAATTCATTTTCCTGGGAGAATGCAGAGATTTCTGAGCAGACGTAACACTTCAGATGTCTGAGATAGTCCACTGCCTTTGGGTAAAAGCATTGAATCATTATTACTCAAACTTAAATGTTAGTCTTTGACGACTTAATGTTAATTACCGTATCTGTATGTACTGTTAGCCAGTACACTGTAAGGCAGGGCTACTTATGTGACAATAATTATTATACAAAGAGGTCTCTGGATACAGAGCATGACGGAAGCAGAATTTCAAAAGCTGAAAAAGTTTTAAAAGCAGGCTTCATCTGTGAACTTTGGAGTTAGTCATGTGACCATTTGGAAATACTTTTGCTGGCATTTTACCTCCAAACCAAAATCAGCATCCAAAGTACAAACACCAGGGATAATCAGGAGCAGGAGAGCGCCTGGCAGCGGAGGATGTCGCCCCGCTGGCTTCCCTCGATTACGGAGACGGGATCTGGACCTGCGTCTCAGAGGAAGCAAGCCTGGGCTCAAAGGGCCATATTAAAACCTGGAGTCGGAGGGAGGCACAGCAGACACAGTAGGGGTTGGTTATTTATTTAGGAAACGCCTCCCTCCACATCTGGCTTGGGCAGCCTGGCAGAATCTACACACTCCACCTGTTCATCTATGCCAACATGGCTGTGAAGCTCGGGGCCATTCGAGGGACGTGCGGATGGACGACAGCGCTGTGGCAGCGACACCCATGGAATACATCGATTCAGAGGAAGAGTGAGCAGAGCCGAGATCCCCCAGAGCTCGCCACCCCAGCGCTCAGCCCCCCCCCCCCACCATCCCTGCCCCCATTTCTGCAGCCAGCTGTGGTTCCACGCCAGCTTTTGCTCTGTTTACTAAACTCATCCCCAGGATTTGTGGAGAATGCAAGGACCCTCCTGGGTCTTAGAAGGTTTCATGCAGAGCTGAAGTGTCCGACACATCTACATTCCGATTGCTTTTTTTTAACTCACATTTTTAATACAGAAGATACTTCTCTAATGACTATTTATGGATTGGAAATGAGTTTCACATCAGATTAATATCAAATAAACATGAATGCGCAGGGACAGACGGACAGCGGTGGTGTGAAAACTAGCCGATCAGGTCATAATAAGTTGTCTAATAGCATAATTATTAATAAAGGCAATGAGGATTGCAGAGCTCCTTGGTGTGATATCCGGGTACGTGCCGGGCTTTCATGCCGATTAAAAGTGACACGAGGCGTGAAGCATTTGGAAACGCCGTCCAGAGCCTCCAGGCGAGCCACGGCGTCTCTGAGGACATGACGGCACCAGTGACTCATAGGTGACACCCAAAATGCCTGCCCCATGTCTACTGAATGCCTTCCAGTTCAGCGGCACCGTATCACGCCGGTTATAATATCTGCCAACCATAAGAGAGGAGTCTGTTTTGCGCTTGAATCACTTGACGTCTTGTTTAATGGTATTACAGACCACGATTTGGCCACTAACATCCTTTCAGGGTTTTGTCACAAGGAGAAAGGTCTTGTGGCAGTGGCCCCTCCTGGACACCATAACACCAGCCCAGCTCCCTGTGAAGGGCATCCACCTGGAACTCTGAGAGTTCCCTGTTTTCCTCCGTACGCAGACGTCCGGTCACCTGGAACTCCACCTGTTGACAAACCACGTCCATTGAAGAGGTTCCTCCCTCAAAGCGAATGGAGGGCTGGCAGAGAAACACACCAACTTGTTTTAGGCATATTCGGCATATATTTCCAGGAATTTTTCTGCTGTCTTTCTTCTTAATAATCTGATTAGCAAATGGAATCGTTCATCCTACAAACATCAAATGATGAGCATCAGTATTAATTAGCCAACACGTGTTGATTTGTCCCTTGATCCAGTACAATCTGAGCTATATCACCACGTGGCTTGCAAGTCTATTCCCGAAGACATCAAACACACTTACATCTTTCATCTTAATACCTATCAATTAAAAAAAAAAAACGGTCCAGTGCGACAAGCGTACAGCCTGTTCAAAGCACTATCCTACCACAGACAGGCTTCATCTGCAGTGTAAGACCTGGAGAGGAATTTAAGAAGGATAAAAGCATTTATTACACCTTAAATGCACATTTTAGTTTAAATGATCTAGAGTATAAAAAAATGACTAGATATCAGCCCTGTATGTAACAACATGAGACAGAAAGCATGCTATTAACAATATTAAGCTCAAAACATTGCTTTCTTTAACCACATCGTGATTGTGTGCTGCTCTGAACAAACATCACGCTGTCAAAGTGCAAAAAAAAATTAGAAATAATGACAAAGGAAGAACATGATATGCTTGTAAGAAAACAGTCTGGCTGCAGACAACCGTCCTCCAGTAACAGCCGAGATTCTGTTGTCTTCTTAGAGACCCGTCAGATTTGATCTCTTTGTAGAGGGGGGGTGAAAGGTGTCTTCTGTGAGGTTTCATCATGTTGTTTGGAAGGCGTTCACAGAGGGAGGGAAAGACAGAGATGGGGAGTGTCCCAGTGTGAAGCTGTAACGCACAGACGCCGCAGTCAGCGCGCAGATGAGGGGCCCGGCATCTTCGCCCGCGTTCCAGAGGGGCGCCGCGTGAAGATGCTATGCTGGTGCCCAGTCCTGCTCCTCCAGCTGCCGCTGTGGGCCACTCCAGTCTCCACTAATTACATACGCTCATCTTTGCAGTTACCTGGCGCCGGGCCCCAGCTGGCTGATTACTCATTACTGCAGATCAGTCCTGCCGCCAGCAGCATGCTGAGCACTAGAGAAAGCACGCAATAAAATGCCATCTGAGGGTAGAAGCCAGTGCCAGCCATGTGGGCACCCCGCGACGGGTTTTTGTGTGTCACACGGCCGGTTGGCTGATGCTGTACGTGCGACCGATGACTGTGGGCCAAGCTGGACTCGTCCATGGGAGACGATGTTCCCCACGTGTCTCGCGGTGGACCCTCACCTCAGTTTGTGGAGGGACTGTATTTTTGCCCTGATTCTCTTGCATGTCACAAGCGTCACGGTCACAAGCGTGAGAACTGTGGAGGAGGAGAGAATGCCTGCCTAGACACCTGCCAGGGAAAGGAGGCTGTCTCTCCATCTGCCCCAGATGCTCCATGAAAGATGAAATGAAGACATGATGAGTAAGACAAGTGTGGGAGTCATCCGGAAATGACCCCCCAATGTTTGAAGTTGTAACTTGGATACCTGGAAAATCATTTAAAGGCCCGAGAAATGCACAGCATTCACAGCTTTAAGGTGACGATACACGGGGCAACTTTTTGAGCAATGTTGCCGATCACTGTTGTTTGGGCACTTTCCCATTGATATTGGGCAACAATTTTCTCTTTGAAAAACTCTGATCTGCAGCAGACAACTGTACGCAATGAAGATGCAGATGAGCTGCCCTTTCTCTCACCTGGTTGGCAGTTGCCCGGCAACATTTCTCAAAATGTTGCCCTGTGCATCATCGCCTTTAAACCCGGAACTGCAAACTATACAATCCGGACTGTAGGTCACATATTAATATCTAACAATAATATCTAAAGATCTTAAAGGATGGTCCTTCGTGACTTCCTTGGTGAAAAAGGGGAAGCCATGTTGTTTTTGCCTACTCTCCTTGTGGGAGACCCCGCGGTGCAATCAGTACTATGTCAGGAAAAGGATTTGGGAACTGGGGAGATTCCAGATGAAAATTCTACTTGAGTTTCTAAGGCTTTGCAAAGTTATTGCAAAACATCTCTTACACTTCAGATGATGCTCAGCTGTGCAGAAAGTGGCCTGTGTTTAAATATGGTGTCTGGGACAGCAGCCTATTTAAGATCACAAATACCTTTACGAAAGGAGCCTTGAAGGACAGCTAATAATCTCTGGGTGACCCAGATGTCAGCATGAATAGCATGTTGAAGATCTGCAGAGGTTGTTTGGAGAAGCAGACCCTCACAGGCAGGGTGCTGTGCTTCATGGACGGCTCTCCGCTTCTGTCAGTCCCCTTCCACGCATGTCAAAGTGACCCCTGTCCAGTCAGCACACCAGCCATTGTGAGGACACACTTTGAACATTTTGGCCTCTGCTAGAAACTGAATTTTGAACCATTTGGTTAATTTAGCAGAGAAAGACATCAAAGCACCTGCGGAGCCCGGAGGGCTTTCGGATTGAATTACATATTCACCTGTCTCCTAGGATACAGACACCACACACAATAATCCCGGCAATATTGATGTATTTAATATGTGCACGTTACATACACATGCACACGGAAAGAGTGTGCTGCGAGACCAGCTGTTAGACTTCGTGTCTGCGATATATCTGTGGCAGGTTGTACACATCTAGCGTTCTTTGGGGTATCACTACAACACCTGTGGACATCACAACTCAATACAGATGTTGTCTGCCTAATATTTCGATCAAGCAGGGGGAGAAGAGGAGGTTGGGGAAGATAGAGATAAGCCCCTCTGGATTTGAAATGTAACTTAGCAATGAAAAAACAGACTTTGAGAATGGTATAAGGAACCAGCACCAGCTGCCTGTGGCTCCCACACATTCTCATGATACAATCATTTAGACACCAAATGCCATGGGACTGTCAGGCCTGCTTAAGTTAAAATAACTCACAGACAGAATCGACAGCAAATCCCCATAACCATGGCCACAGTGGATACGCTGTCTCAGCAGGGTATGAAGACAGAGCTGAGGTCCAGAGGGAGCAGCGGTCAGTCGGCATAAAGACAGAGCTGAGGTGCAGAGGGAGCAGCAGTCAAGCGGTCTGAAGACAGAACTGATGTCCAGAGGGACCAGCGGTTAGTTGGCAAGAAGACAGAGCTGAGGTGCAGAGGGAGCAGCGGTCAGTCAGTCTGAAGATAGAGCTGATGTCCATAGGGAGCAGCGGTCAGTCGGCACAAATACAGAGCTGATGTCCAGAGGGAGCAGCGGTCAGTCGACACAAATACAGAGCTGATGTCCAGAGGGAGCAGCGGTCAGTCGGCACAAATACAGAGCTGATGTCCAGAGGGAGCAGCGGTCAGTCGGTTTGAAGTTGAGGCCCAGCAGCAGTCAAATAGCTTGACCTCAGGATCTCAGTTGTAACTGAAAGAACTAATAATTTAAGCACAAAAATGAAATTTAAAGCACAAGAGTAAAAAACACAAATGAAGCAATTCATCTGTAAGCAGCTTTTCAAATCTTGCCTACTTGATGGTGCTTCATAATAATAAAAATAAAGGAGACCAAAATAAAAATGTCAAGGCAACCAAGAGCCACTTAGGAACCAAAGTTTTGAACCTATTAATTTAGGCATTTAGAGCAGAGGGCAGCACACTCTCGGGCAGATCTTTCTCACAAACCTCCAGCAATCACACTCAGCTCTGTGGTCTGCTGATCAAGGAGCCCAGACCCCGTTCCAGACTGCTGGACCAAAACAATTACCTCTGTCTCTCTATAGTGATTATCTTAATTTTTATCCTCTGCGCTCTTGTACAACTCTATAGTTAGTGCCTTACTTCGGGCAGAATTAGGAGTTACTGTTTCTCTAAATGATTTTACAATGGCAAAACAGGCAGGCCTAACCAAATAGCCAATGACATGGAGGAATCAGCCTGAGGGTGCTTTTCGTGTCTGATCAGCAGGTCTGAATGGGGTGAGAAAATCATCTAAACAAGAACCTGGGAAATCAGCAAGGGACCGGAGAGTTCTGGAAATTTTCTGACTGCTGCTGGATCATAGCGTGAGTAGGTGAGACTCCCTGCATCCTGCCCTGTGTAAGGGCTCCATACAAAGCTTTCAATATGACATAGACACCCCCCCCCCCCATCCAGTTCCTTTAAATTCTTTGCTTTGAGAATCTACCTGATTGCCCGTCACGTTTGTACCCACAACTTTGTCAAAGTAAAACGAAAGCATGCCATCTCGGTGCCGACTTCATTTCATTACAGTTCCGTTCTCACGATCATTAATTTGCCTTCTTCCACCTGAAGTCTAATTACATGCTTTACCATGTTGCCATTGGCGACAATGCCTGCTTATTTTTTTTTAATTGGCAGCTTAGGTCACTTCCTGCTGCAGTCCTTCTCAGATCAGAGAAATATGACATATAAATATATTTACACTCCCACCATACAAGGACGTACTATGTTCATATTATTGCTATCACAAAATAAATACCCCTAAAGAGCAATAACGACGGAAGGACAAACCCAGAGACGACCACCCCCTCAGGGCTTTCTCATTCTGTTCAGTGATCACGTGCCACTGTTTATGCCTGTATGAGGCGTAAGGCATTTCACACAGAATTTCTCCACCCTTTGTCATCACTGCAGTGCAGGTCTGTTCTATTCTATTCATCGGTGGAATCATTAAAGTATGAAAATACAGAACATGGAGGTTATCAGACAGGGGGAGTCCCAGTATTGGGCATCTCAGATCCAGAAATTACAAATCCAGACCAAGATTTTGTTTCTACCATCCAGCTGAGTACTCTGTGACTGCGACTCTTTTTGC
>JAODKC010000009.1:4100940-4128703 GCA_026777985.1 Mormyrops attenuatus
TCCAGAAATTACAAATCCAGACCAAGATTTTGTTTCTACCATCCAGCTGAGTACTCTGTGACTGCGACTCTTTTTGCTCAGCAGGTGGGTAGAACCAAAACATTGGTCTGGATTTGTAGTTTCTGGGCCTGTAAATTCCCAACACTGAGGATTCCTAATACCATCCTGTGTTGAGGTTCACAAGATACAGCAAAACAACAGACCCCCTCATATGGCACTTTGCCCTCAAACCCGAAGCAGAGAATTCGCCGCAATGAGAAACAAAAGTTGGATATCCTCCTGATTATTGCTGAGCGAATACCTTCTGTCATAAACCATAAAAATGAACAGCTGAGATGGATATCAGCTATTGGGCTGACAGTTTTGCGGACACATAACTTCCGTAAAACCTTCAGAGTGCGTAAATGTTAACAGGTAGCAGCGATTTCATGAGCAGTGCAGTTGTTTAGAGCCTTCCACGTTACACAGGGGAGAGAAACTGTTTAGAGAGCTCATCAGAAAAAACACAGTTGCACTGAGACCCAGCGGAGACGTTTATATTTTTGGAACCGTGGTTCTACGTCAGATTTTATGATTTAGTTTTGGTGAATTCTAAATATACCTGTGGTGTTACCTCAGTCTATCAAGCCAAATCTCAAGTGCCATCAGGGGGATGAAAAAGGTTATATTTGGAGGGAAAAGTGAAGCTCGGGTGTGGTGAGAGGTTGCAGAACATGGAAGCTGCTCCTAGGAATCAGAGACTCTGATCAGTTTGTTTATTTATTTGTTAGCGTGACAGACAAGCTGCTCCTGTATGGGTGATGTGAGGAACCAGAGCAGACAAACACTCAGGTCTAAGGCTGGACTTTTCCTTTCATTAAAGTTAAATAGTTATGCTGCTTCCAAAAAGACATGGTATGGTGTTAATTTCCTTCATTTCAACCCCCCATGGTACATTATAGATGAGAGCTTCATAGAGCATTCGTAATGCATAATAAACATGGCTATAACGTGTTATGCCTTTTTATAAATATTTATAGCCATGTTTATAATGCTTTATGGATGCATTATAATGCATTATGAATGTGTTTGTAAATTAGTAAAAATATGGCCTTAAGTAAAGTGTTACCATAAGTTTTTTCTTCTGTGGCTGAATAACAATTATCATCAAAGTAAAAAAAATACCTGAAAAAAGAGAGAAAAAAAATCACACTGTAGCACTCCAGTTCTTCCGGAAGGCGCCGCGCTTCCTGTAAAAACCAGCCATCAGGCTGAAGACGTCACCATCAAACTGACCGCAACCTCTGCTTTGCTCACCATTCTCTGTATATTTTAAAAAAATGCTCCTCTAACAAGCAGTTTGACTACATGAGAACCACGACGATCATTATGTGCGACATCTGAGGCCGTGCTCATCACTGCGCGGTTAGCATCCGTAAACGGCAATGGCTCTGTACTAATACATTACATACTATCAAACTGCTGAATCACGCAAACAATTGATCGCTACCATGAAACTTCGTACATGAGCCTGTTTAAGGCGACCTATGCCATGTCCTTCAATCCAGAAGGCGGAGATGATCCCTAATCAGCCAGTTGAAGCTTTTATCATACCAGTGAATCATTCCCTTTGAGGGCCATAATCGTTGTTACAATGTAACACATTTTAAATGTTTTACTAACTGTTTCTTTGAATGGGACTCACTCCATTTCCTTCTCTCATGTAAGCGAAAGAATAGGCCCAACCTGAGGGACTACATTACCCGTTTCATGGGCCCCCACTGGCAGACGTCCAAGAGAACATCTCTAGCGAGGATGGGGGGGCCCTGTCTTGCGAGGCAGTTAAACAGGTTGAATGAGTGGGGAGGTGCTGAAGTACGTCTCACAGAGAGGACAAGGAGATTCTAATTACTTGCTGCTCAAAGAATTCCATCCTCAGTGCCAAAACTGCATTAATGCTGTATCATAGCAACATTAATAAAATGATATTTTCTTTAATGGCTGCTATAACTAGAGCATACTGATAAACATGCAGGAAAGTGATGTACAGCACTGACGTTTAATTTTACGTAATAGGCTGCAACCCTGACTGAGAAAAGCACTTAGAAGATGGATGGATGGATGGATGGATGATTTTATCCAAGAGTGGGACGACTGAGCAGAAATGAACAATACTATATCGTTCAACTAAGATGAATGGTTGCTACTGTATCGAGTATTGTCAGATATGCACACATTTATCTCAGTGTGTAGAACGCAGAAAATATTTACTTATTTCAGAGATAGAAGCTTCAGTCTGGTCACAGTATATCACGGAAGGAAAGGAAGTTTTCACTTGTCCACAAATCTGTCTTTCCTTTTCGTTATCTCTGACGTCTGATTACGTGTCTAGGCCAACCCAGCAGTATGGTGTCAAGGGCTAATCTAGAATATCTCATTCACTCTTATGCAGTGCTCCCCCACCACAGACAGTCAAATCCCCCTCGGCTCACAAGCTAGAAAACAATCTGAGAAATTTAGCAGATTCAACACCCTGATTAATGGCTCTGCGTCACTTCCGGTCTCAAGATGCAGCGTGATTTATGCTGTCATTTGGAGTGATTTATGATCTCCGAATTACAACGAGGCAAATTGCACATATTAAAAACCGGCGACCGATTAAATAACAATTAAATCATACAAAACATATCCAAACAAGATGCAAAAGCTGCAGCTTATATTTGATTGACGTGCATAATCATATTAGAAATCTACAGCCCGGAAAACATGTCATGTCACCGCCAGAGGTCGAGGAATTGAACCCTAACACACGAGTTCAAATTCAACACTACGGAACCACGGACCTAAACCAAAGCTAGCAAAATTATTTTCAGATAGACAGCTCAATTTGTTTTCCAGCTTTCTTTAAATGACCTGAAGAAGGATACTGAATTATATATTATTTATACTAACCCATATCCCGCTGCCCATCAAAGGAAATAGAGAATAATTATTCCGTGCGTCTAATTAATATCTTCCTGGCGTCCTGTTACTGAAACTGAAATAAAAACTTCCATTAAATATGACACGCCTCGAAACTGCAAAGGCTACTTTTGGACCACTGGATTTCCAAACTTCTATAATCATATTTACATATGAACACGTCCTCAGTGCAACTCGTGCACTAGAACTACAGATTCCATAACAATCCCATAACTTACTGCATTAATGAAGACACGTAAGATTAGACTCGTAGACCCAGAATGCCCCTTTTTAGAATTGGTGTGAACTTGGCTTATTAGATTTGCGTTTTCCGTCTACGTGCCCCCTCCCCCCGACATCAACACCTTACATCAATAATCTATAAAACTGATTTTTAGGTTGTTTGTAAGTTACTCTTTACCAAAAAGGTCCTTACTAGACGCAGTAGTTATTTCTGTATATTCTGACGTCAATGATCCGCACGTTTCATTCAGCCAGCGGTAAGTTATTTATACATCCAACATCTAGGGTGTTTTTCCAGAGCTGCCTGATAGGGATGCTGCCATCGGACTCATCTGGTGACTTACCGTAGGAATAGATCCACCCACATCTCCGTTTAGTTATAACGGCAAAGGCGTATAGAAGTATGTTCGAAACAGGAGCTCTGCCGATGAAGAAACTCAGAAAGAGAGAATAATGCCGGTGAATTTCAGGACGCCCCCGGAGAACTGGACCTTAACAGCCTGACATTTCGGCATATTCTGAAACTGCACTACTATCACCTCATGGGGTAAGCATTAATCTCTTGAAACTGCAGATTTTTTTATGTGCTTTTGCAGGAAATCCTGAAATCCCCGTTATCTATTTCATAAAGTTCGTTGGTGATTTGGCGAAACAACGCGTAAAATACCTGTATTTCTCCATATCTGATAAAACAGAATACTATTTCTAGTGGTGTAGTGGTATAATTAAAATTAAGTATTGAAGAACAACATGTCACCCAAATTAGTATATGATGTTAATTTAAAGAAATTAAACATATCAAATGTTCGCTTTACACTACCGTTCTTAAAATCGTTAGAGTGACATTTATTCCCGAAGACTTAATTGTATATGTAATCATAAACGAAATGCCTAAGCACACACGATGGACTCCTCTGGTCTTTAAAAAACGCACTGTCGTTATATGCAAACGATCAGACAGACGCTGTAACGTGCTGTGGACAAGTTTCCAGCCGAGGACCATGGAGAGCAGCCTGGTCCAACCGCAGCCCAGGGACCGGAACAAGTTTGCAGCCGGTGAAGGCAGCGATCATGCCACTTCTAGCTAGTTTGAAAATATTATGCATTCAAGTTTAGTAATAAACTATGAGCCCAATAATAAGACGCATCTTTAACATCGGTGCATAGAATAAAAAAGGTTACGAATATGCATTACCTTACTGGTAGTGGACAAAATAATGGAAACACCAGCAAAGTGACCCATTCGGTTTTTGAACCACCGGCGAACAGCCAGCACGGAAGTCTTCTGCAGGAATCCGCAACTGCACACCTCCAGACAATTACACACCTGTTCTGAAATTGCACAACTTTGAATACACCGCCTAAAACAAGCTTTAAACCATGCATCCCTCAAACATTCCTGCCCTGAATTAGAGAGCAGCTCAAAAGAAACGCTGCAGCATCGATGAAGACAGGACCATAACTGCATCATAACAACTGAACAAATGACCAGTCCAGGATCGACATACATACTAAGCGCTATGAACGGCAATGTTACAAATTATAACCTTGATTAAGGTGATTATATAGGGTCTTAATTACCGAGCGATACCGCACCCTGACATTATTTTGAAAAACTAATGAGGATCAAGGATACAGAAACATTACCACCTGCCGACGCACCGTGCGTCCTCCTTTAAGTCAAAGCGGTAACGAGGCTGTGCGCGGACTTTTTTACGGATGCATGGCAAATCTAATCGATTAATTAATGTACAGTGATCGTACGCTGGTGGGGACTTGAAAATCGTATATCACGTCTAATTCCCGTTTTTGTCTGATTCTATTATGTAGTACACCGAAGACAAAGACATTTTTGTTAACATTATTAGCGTTAACATTATTATTAGTTAGAGCCAAGTATGTCGCATAAACAAATGTATACCTTCTACAACAATAATTATTTTTTTTTAAGTCTTCAAAATCGTGTGATATTGGGGATAACAACAGAAGCACCACATTGATGTTTGGACACATAACATGCATATACTATTTTAAGTATACGTATATTGTGTGGTCGAGAGAAATAATGAATGGATGATACTGTATTTTGGACCCTGTATTGTGAAAGTGTACTGTCTGTAATTATTAAGCGAATTTCTGTGTATAACGTGATTATAAGCGTCCTCTCTAAATATTGTGATCTTGTAAATATTGTGATTGTAATCACCCTTCCTGTAAGTATTGTGATTATAAGTATCCTGTTTAAATATCGTGATTGTAAGTACCGTGATTGTAAGCATCCTTTCTGTTAATACTGCAATTGTAAGTATCCTCTCTGTAAGTATCGTGGTTATGTGTCCTCTCTGTAAATATTGTGACTGCAATAGTCCTCTTTGTAAGTATCATGATTGTATGTGTACTCTCTGTAAATATTGCAAGTATCCTCTCTTTAAGTATTAAGATTACATGCATCCTCGCTGTAAGTATTGCAATTTTAAGCATTCTCTCTGTAAATACTGCGATTGTAAGCATCCTGTCTGCACATATTGTGATTGTAAGTGTCCTCTCTGTGAGCATCATCGTTGTAAGTGTCCTCTCTGTGAGCATCATCGTTGTAAGTGCTCTTTCTGCACTTTTCCACCCACAGCAGGCTTTAATGCGACGCCAGACCTGAGGGAAGCAGCCAGAACCCCGGTCTGGATGATGGACGACATGCTGGAGCTTCGGACGGACGGAAACTCACTGCTGAAGGCCGTGTGGCTTCGGCGCTTGCGTCTGACGCGGCTGCTGCTAGAAGGCGGGGCTTATATAAACGAGAGCAATGAGCGAGGCGAGACGCCGCTCATGGTGGCCTGTATGTCCCGTCACAGCGACCAGCAGAGCGTCAGCAAGGCCAAGCTGGTCAAGTATCTTCTGGAGAATAAGGCTGACCCCAACATCCAGGATATGGCAGGCCGGACAGCCCTCATGCACGCCTGCAGCCAGAAGGCTGGCCACCAGGTGGTGTCCTTGCTACTGAACAATGGCGCCGACCCCAGCATAGAGGACCGCAGCGGGACCTCGGCGCTTGTTCATGCCATAAATGCAGATGACAAGGAAACATTAAAACTCCTGCTGGATGCCTGCAAAGCCAAAGGCAAGGAAGTGATCATCATCACCACGGACAAGTCACCATCAGGCACCAAAACTACCAAGCAGTACCTTAATGTCCCCCCATCCCCCGAGTTGGAGGACAGATACTCCCCAGAAGTGTGGACCTCCCCCTCCGAAATCACCATCCAATCGCCACCGTCCCCCGAAGACGACAGACTGCAGGACGCAGTCTTCGGCTTCCAGGCCAAACGGGCAGCGGGTAGTGGCGTTGGAACCGCCACGCCTAGCAAGCTCCTCACCGAGCCGGCGTCTCCCATCAGGAAGCCAGTCAACGCTAAACGCGCGCGGCTGCCGCAGCTCAAACGGCTGCAGTCCGAACCGTGGGGCCTCATTGCGCCCTCGGTCCTGGCTGCGGCCAAAGAGGACAGTAAAAGAGCCAATTCTCATGAGGATGTCATCGCTGGCCTTAATGGCCTGGCACTATCCAAAAGAGCATCTCTATCACGGCACAACAGCACGGAGAACAAAGAAGGCTCTGGATCCTTCCCCTCCATGGGTGATCTATCTTCCAAGGTGCTGCCCACACCTCGCAGGATGTCTCACGATAAGCCCCTTGCCCAGACCGGTGGCATTCCTACATGTATGCCAGTCAGCCTGAGGGACACCATGCACTGGAAGATTCTGGGAAGTGAGCTCTCTGACTCGGATTCACAGCTGTACTGTGACTCGGGTGTGCTGGACTCTCCCAGGGCAGCCTTGGAGCGGAGAAAGAACAACATGTCTCCACGGACCATACTGAGCAGCTCACGGGAATCGTTGGATGGCAGTGCCGGCACGTCGCCCGCCACAGCCCGCCGTAGGGACCCAGGGCTGCTGGAACGGCGCGGATCCGGCACCCTGCTCCTGGACTACATCTCCCACACACGGCCCGGTTTCCTTCCAGCCCTCAATGTCAATCCCAACCCCCCGATTCCCGACATCGGAGCCTGCAGCAAGCCCTCTTCCCCTCTCACCGTGGCCATCAGATCCATCATACCAATGGCACCCAACTCACCAAAGAGAGGCACATCAAAACCCAAGAAAAAGCTGGTGAGGAGACACTCTATGCAAGTTGAACAAATGAAGCAGCTGTCTGGTTTCGAAGAGCTAACTAACCAGTAGAGGGACCAGTGATGCAACTGGTCACACTCACCAGGAGAGAGGAGGTGGCTGCCTTTGAGTCAGAGCCAAACCCTCTGGAACACCTTACGCTATGTTCTGTTCTGAATGTTATATCGTACTCAGAGCTGCATCCTCGTGGATGTTCAGTTTCACAAGATCGGCGTTGAGCTGCGAGCCTCATTTCGCACACGGGAGCCTAACGATGGCCTTGGCGGAAGTGAACATTTGACAATAGCAAACAGCCTGCATTTCTGAGCAGTTTAGAAAATAAGCAAAAAGCTAGACGCTGGAGGAGAGTGTGTAGTATTCACTGCCACCTACAAATTCATGGTGTAAAAAGCTCTGTATTTACATACCCCCGCTGGCCTTCTGTGTCCTTCAAAAGTTCTCGGCGCTGAGAGGTGTGAGAACATGAATCTCGGCCAACAGCATCCAACCTAAAATGAGAGAGAAGCCTGTGAGAAAAGCCAGCTGAGATGCTCTTCAATGAGAAGCCAGAAGCAGTACAAACTTCATCCTGCAGGTGGAGCCGGAGAGTGTCAGTCTCATGTCGGTCACATTACTGCTACATTTGGCACGACGTTGTGTTTTTGTTATTTTAAAAGCTGTAGTGTGAATCGGCAGCTACATTATGGTGATGCAGGTTTTCCACTATGATTCGGTCTGGGGATTCTTTTAATGCAAAAAGGAGGAAAATTGCAACAACAAAAAAAAGATCATTGACAATGAGCAGTTTCACATTAGAGTCACTAGTAATATGACAATGCAGGAGTTAAATGTCTGCAGCCTTTAGTGGTTTATGGTGCCTTCAGGATAAAGCAGTTGAGAAAATCAGTATATCAAAGCAGGTTCCTGCTGTTTGTGTTTATATAATATATTATATATGCAAATAACAGAATGTTTGTCTTCGATTACTTTGGTTTAAAGGCATTTTGTGTTTTCTGTGAAAGCCTATTACACGGGACAAAAACAAAACTGGCACATTCCTTTTTAGTCTTTGTAGTACTTTATTTACCATTTTTCGCTGTTATTTTTTAAATCCCCAGAATCACGTTTTCACAGTGACATTCGCATTCAGGCTTCATTGTACAGATTCTGTTCTCCAGAAGATTCTGCTGTATGGTGAACGACGTAACACAAATATTCATCCCTCTGCGTCATTAATATCAGTTCTTTTGGGTTAACATCATAATACATTATAATAAAACATTACTGGCAAAACTAAATTCTAGTAAATGTGGAATAAAATAATACATGAAATGAAGAACAGTTACTACTTTAAATAATTCAAGGTTCAAACTGCATCTGGTAGGTGTGACACGAGCGGTTGGGACACCTAAAATATTAACGAAGATAAAATATTAAATAATTGAACTCCAAATTCTCCCAATAGTCGTTTGTAGCGACACAGGCAGCTCTTAAAGAGCCCTTCACATGGTATGTCTTAAGTGATTAGAGGCATGGTAGCGACTCTGAGAGCTTACTTTGCTAAATCATATCCATAATATTAAACCCTTTAAACTTATCGGCCCCGATGAGCATATTAACCAAACTCAGAGGTTATATCTGGATAACGAAACACCGTTGTTATAATATTGACTCCATAATGACCACGAAGAACACAGCTGAACATCAGTGAAAAGCACGGACAAGCGTGACGCAAAAACAGCCAAGTGACCGGGGTCTTCAGCAAACATGAACCACCGCCAAGTTGATTTGAATGATTATAATACGTCCGGGCAAAATGATGTGTATTTAGGTCTAGATAAATAGGAAAACCTGCGGTAAGTAGCCTTGGTTCAAGTTTCTAGAAAGTGTGTTAAAAATGACACATGCTATAGCATATTTCCCCGTGTAGTCTGTACGTCTTAATTGGGGGATGCAGTACAACGGGCCTTCCCAAGCGAACAAACGTACGAAATAATACTCAAAATGTTGCATCATGAAGACAACGCGATTGAGCTTTTTAGTTGTTTTTGTGAAAAGGACGCAAGTAGGATAAAACATTACTTTCGAAGATGTTTGTTGTTTAAATGTAAATTATACTTTCATGTTGGAATTTGAAGGTATGCCCACACAACTACTTCTGGTTTTTAATTTATTACTGTAATATAGAATTCAGCTGTAAAGCGATTACCGTAGGAGTCCCTTCTCTGTACATGTTCACAGCATTATCTTACAAGGCTAATCCCAAACTGTACAGCTTCCGCGTAACACCCGTAAGACGCCCCTTCGCGTTCACTGAATGTAATGTACACCTTTTTTGTACAGTGTTCTGAATGTTTTCAATAAATGTCCTGCAAAAAAAAATTGTTTTCCCGTGAATAGTCTTACTAAAAGACACGAGGTTTAAGCCTAGTTTTTCCAAGGGCTTGTGGGTTCACTTTATTCAACGTAGTCGCAGAAAAACAAATAAATAAAAAGGCACTAATCTGGTGTGTGATTACTGAGATGATGAGATCCATTTACGTAGAGCATGAAGATCACACCATATTAAGCTGACAGTATAACATCAATCTACCATTAATAATTTAATGACCAGGAACACCTTAAAACGACACACACTGGTTACAATCACCATAAAGCTTCAGAACTTCAAGGCCACCTGCCTACAAATTCATCTGTCTTGCAATTGACTCGGATGAAAGTTATAAATACTAGAAGTGGCTTAGAGTAGGCCTAGAAAATAAAAACAGAAAATCTAATTATTTTTATGCTACGTAGCTTTCATACTTCGGCTTTGCCACAAAATGTTTGAAGCTGAATTTTTAAAATTCAAATATAGCCTACTGTGCATTAAGAGAAAAGCTTAATCACTCACTGTAACATTTCAAGATGATACATTCTGCATGTTACTACTTGATGTAAGCCATCCATCCATTTTCTGAAACTGCTTGTCTTATCCAGGGTCACAGGGGGGTCTGGATTAACCTATCCCAGAGGCCACTGGGGCAAGGCAGGGAACACCCAACTCATCGCAGGGCACACTCACACACCTATGGGCAACTTGGTAACTCCAATTAGACTGTGGGGGGAAACCAGAGTCCCTACAGGAAACTGCACGATGGCACATGGAGAACATGCAAACTCCACACACATGAGACGCTAGCAGAGACCCAAGTCCCAGAGGTGGGAAGCAACAGTACTAACCACTGCACCACCATGCTTCCCTTTGATGTAAGCCATATAGCCTGAAATTGCTGCCAGAAATTTTACACACGAAATTTCTCTGAAAAGATACGAAAAAAATCACGCAGAATTCTGAATATAAAGCTGTACTAACATAAACTTCTTCCCTTTAACAGAGGAGCACTTTCGCGCTTCATAGAAATGTTAAAAACATTCGCGCGAATATCCGCTCTATATAATGTAATACTGACCCCAGGTGGACAGTTCTCGCAACTGCATTACTAATCAGACAGGCAGACCTCCGTAACCCCCGCGGGGGGATGTATATCGTGATGGGCACATTTCAACATTTAAAATAAGACTAACATTGTTTAGGGCACAACTAAACATATGTAAAAAATAAATAACTGATCCATATAATAAAATGAGTTTGTCTGATAGGGGGCATTTATCCACCTAGATCTCTATCCATCCGGAGCGTATCGCGGGGGCTACGTGCGCAAAGCAGGGAACAACCCAGGACGGGCCGCCAACCCATCGCATGGCACCAGGGGCGCAACTACTACTCGCACATCTACAGACAATCTGGCAATTCGAATTAGCATGCTTTTGGACCGGGGGGACGGGGGAAATCCCACGGCGACAACATGCGAACTCCACACACATGCAGCCGTGGCAGAGACTCGAACCCAGGTGCTACCATGCTACCCCTTCTATCTATCGATCTCACCCCTAGCTCGCCAGAATAGTCTCTTTTTTTGCGGAAATTCATGGGGGGGGGGACTTCCCCTTCGGCCCGCAAAAAGTACGCCCCCCTTTTCGAGCACCTGCCCCTCGAAAATTCTGCGCACGTCACTTCAGAAATAAGTAGCAGAAGCGTTAGATCTGGGACACCGGCTACAGTTTACATACCATGCAGCCTATTGACTGGATATTCTGCACGGGGCGCCGGTAAAAGTTTACAGACCAGCCACACAATGGTCGGACATTCTGCACGCTGCCCGGGTAAAAGTTAAAGCCTGATTAGCGTCCACCCAAACACTGCACTGAAGCATTGAGCCCGGTCTGAACCAACGCTTTAGTAAAGGCGGACCGGTGCATCCCCGGAAGTGCTGCTCTTTCATGCCACGTCAGTCGTATCGAAAAGGGAGGTCGTCGGAGGGCTGCATCGCCCAGACTGAGACTCCCCAGGCGAGCTGATCCGCTGCATACCCGCGCTGTGTCGCCAGCTTTCGCCCAGAAGCATGCGGCTCCTCTGGCTTTGCGCTGCGCTCCTCCATGTTACTGCGGTCTGGAGCACAGAGTTAACATTTGAGTTGCCGGATAACGAAAGGCAGTGCTTTTACGAAGAGCTTGAGAGTGAAGTTAAGTTTAATATTGATTTCCAAGTAAGTTTTCCTCTTTAAAATGTTAGCCTGTACTCGTCGATATACTTCGTGACTCGATTTCTTAATCAATGACACACCGTAATCTGGTCATTTTCATACCTTTTTTCTGTTAAATGGTCGTGTTTAAGTTCAGTGCGCATGTCTGATTCATGTAACTGTTCGCTAGAAACGCCGCTCAGTAAGACATTTACTCAGTTTGACGCTTACGGCGTCTTGCAATAAACTGTTGAAACAACAGGACTGGTTCCCATGCAAGTTTTGTTTTACAGCCTCAGGTCTCCCTGTGTTTCTCACCTCACTTAGGTTATCGCTGGAGGGAACTACGATGTTGATTGCTTTGTGACGGATCCCATGAACAATATCCTGTATCAGGAACGCAAGAAGCAGTATGACAGCTTCTCTCACACCACAACAACGAAGGGTGTCTATAAAGTGTGCTTTGGTAATGAGTTCTCCACCTTTTCCCACAAAATGATCTATTTGGATTTCCGAGCTGGGGACGAGACTCCGCTTCTTCCTGACATGATCAAAACGACAGCCCTCACGCAGGTATGACTTTAATCGGAGAAGCTGAGGATGAACGTGTCCAGCCTCCCGCAGGCCTTGCAAATGTGACCATTTAACTTTTTTTTTAGATGGAATCTGCCTGCATGTCCATCCATGAGATCCTGAAGGTGGTCGTGGAGTCGCAGACATGGTACAGACTTAGGGAGGCCCAAGACCGCATCAGGGCAGAAGACCTCCGGGACCGAGTCTCCTACTGGTCCATAGGGGAGACCCTCTTCCTTTTTGTCGTCAGCATCGGCCAGGTCGTCATGCTCAGAAGCTTCTTCAGTGACAAGAAAACTACTGTCCCCGCTAGAACTTAGATGGGGTGTGGAGGCTGTGACATTGTGAGGCTGCGAGCTCTGCTGCCCTGAGAAGGAGGCACACATCTCACCAAGACAAGTATTTATGTCTGAAAAGGAAGTCATGTTGAATACCTAATACTGGAAAACATTCCTCAGGAAATGAGGGTGGAATATTACATTCCTTCTGTGTTTTGGTTTTCCTGTCTGGTTTTGTATTTCTCACGTGGAAATTATCCAACCTCAAAGTTCAGGTAAATAACGCAAGTACTGCCTTCAAACCCCTATTGGTTAAAACAGCGCCACCTTTATTTTGTCTGTGGTAACAACTGGGTATCTGTACCAGGAAAACCGGTGTATGGCAGCACGAGACGGTTTTTGTGACTTTGATAAAATATTGTCACCTTTAATTCCTCAACAATGTAAAATGCCAGGTGTCACTATGCTGTTTTAATGCAGTTTTAAAAGAAATGGTCACTTGCTTGTTACTCTTACAAAATTTGCTGTTTTTCTTCTGGATGCAAAATAAGTAAATAAAAGAATTAAATTCAGATGATGGCTGTGATTAGCCAGATTGCCTGGCGAATAACCGACTCTGCTTGCATTGATTCTCTCCCCCTGCATTTTGGTGCTTGGACCGTCCACATTTCAAAAGCAAAATTACAAACTTCAGATTTAACAAAAAATATATACATTTTACATTGTTGGGAAGGTGCTGATCTTACAGGGGGGGTGAAATTAAGCACCCACCCAGTTTCATTTTGAGGCCAGGCTTTAAGTGATGTGTTTTGTGCAATACATCTAGTAATCAATAGGGGGACCCATCATTTAAATCTGAATGTACATTTTTTTCATTGCAGCCAAGCACAAGTGTTGGGAATAACAGTGTAACACCAAGGCCTTGCATGCGTCCTCATTTTCTGGTACCGTTTATAATAAAACGTTTAGAAACGAATAGTCTAGAATATGATTTGTAAGATATTGTTGCACAGACAGTTTCAGGATGGTGACCTGGACTGGACTGATTACCTGGTGTACTGGGCATCTTCCCGGTGGGCCGATTGGATATGGGGGGCAGGCAAGAATGTATCACTCGACAAATTTTATCATGCACTCTCAGAAAAAAGGGTACAGCCCCGATACAATTCTGTTCTCCAATGTATAATAACATTAATGTACCATCCATGATACAGAAATGTTCATCTGAGTCAATTTCTGTACCTTAAAAGGTACATTTACCTACAGCTATAGGGTACAATTGGCAGACCCTTGAGGGTATAGCCCCAGTGACAAACAAAGGTACAAATTTGGTACCCTTTTTTCTGACAGTGTAACTGTAGGTAAATGTACCTTAAAGGTACAGAAACAGACTTTGAAGAACATTTTTGTACTGTTGGGGGTACATTAAAGTTGTTTGTACCTTGGGGACACAAAGGTATACCAGTGCTATACCCTTTTTCTCCCTGATAGTGTAGGCTTACAATTTACGGGTGCTCCCTGGGATTTGAACCCACAACTTTTGTATCGGTAGCACCACATACAATTTATTAAGTTGTAGGAGCTACTACCTCTAATAAGTATGCCCAGGAATGTAGACGCTGAACGCAACCTTGCGACTCCCCACAGCTTGGAGTTTGCTGACATTCCAGACAGTCAGGCTGATTCATTCCCCTGAAGGACGTCAGCTGGACAGCCCCCAGAACGACGCTCTCGCACTCACATGACTGCAGGCCTGCCAGGTTCCCTCCTAGTATGGATGCTATCACTGCTAAATTTAGAGCAGCGCTTGGCAAATGAGGGACAAAATGTGACGGTTTTTTTTTTTTCCCAAGGCTCCCTCAACTCCCCTCTAGCCCGCTATCAACCTCCCCGCAGGACATTTCCCCATGGAAGAAACCTGACGGTGCATGAGGCAATTCCCTGTTTGGTGTCCACAGCCCGCTTCACAGCCAATATCCCAAAAATCTGCTCGCCGGGCAGCTTTTCCACATAATGAATTTCGTGCTGATAGATAGAAGAGAATGATTAATGTATGTTAGACTATATCATTTCTGATTTTTAAAATCAACTTGGCATAAGACATACTGATGAAACATATATGGATTGATATAGCAGAATTTCTTATATTTAATAAGTTCTTATTTGTTCTGTTGAGCATAGAAGTATTTACATATAATGAAAACCTAGGTGTACAGCACACTGTCACTGGGACCGGGGACATCCAGCCCAGGACAAATGACCCTCAGGGAAGGTCTGTCTTCATAAAAATAGCTTCATCATAAAAAAAACTAAGAAACTGCGTTTGAGTTTACCTTCACCTCCAACAAGAGACTTCTGCCTCCAGCCTCAAAACTCCCATATTTCTGTGAGCTGTGATCCTCAGGAGTATTACGGTTACTCCTTTATCTACCCGGTGAGATTTAACACTGTTACACATTCATTCTCTGCTGTACATATTGCGTCTAACAGCGCCTAAGAATATTGTCATAGTTACACAAAAAGTTCGACAGGGGTCACTCATTAACTTTATGCAGAATCCATTCAATGTTAAATAATTTAATCGCGAGATGAGTTCATTTCTATTTTTAAAAAAAAAATAAATATCATATTCAAAATGTTCCACGAAAAATAAAAATAAATGGTTAGTTTGGGCAAAGACTGGGATGTAGAAGGTTAACAGGCCGAGTCCTGGCAGCTCGGTGCCGGACCGCAGTTATTTCGGAGGAGTTGGCCGCAGTTACCGGCGGCTGGGCGCACAGGCGCCCCATTGGCCAGCTGGCTGCCTGGATCGTCCTCGCTCTGTCCCCTGCGCTCCGCCGGGGAGGTGCTTTCTATTTATTCCGGGGGGGCGCTCCTTCTGAGCTCGGCGCGCCGTCAGACTGCTGCTCAAGGTGGATCCGGTGAAACATGGCAGGGCATTTGAAGGTCCTTACTTCTCTCTGTAGGTCTTCGGTGGCTCTTTCCAAAAAGCCTCCCGTCATCGCGTCTGTTACATCCTGCCATCATGGGCAGCGGCGAAACTGTGAGTCTCACTAACATATATTATAATTAAATTATGCGTACGGTCCACGCTGTTTCGCGAAGACGAATAACGGCGGAGTCAGTGTTAACTGCGTCTCCAACATCAGGCTGCTTGTTACTACATGTAACTATTGGATCGGATCCTTTCGTTTGGCAGTGCTTGATGTGTCCTTCGGCATAATCATTTTCCCATGCATTAGTCTTAGCGTACAAGCGGAAAATGGGTAATCGCCCTATTTTTCTACTGCATTTTGCCTAAAATTTGAGCCGTACGACACCGAGTCTGCGCTCTGAGATCGCTTTGCCTAAAGATAAATGGCACAGTGACAGGTAACCAGCTAGTTAGTAAACCGTCTGCTTGATCTAGAAAGTTGATGATGACGGTGAGAGGTATTGGGCTCAGCTGTTAGACTTTAGCGTTGTTTTTCTTTGTTTTAAAATGCGAATGAATTGCACGTGTCTAATATGACATAATAGTCAAAATATAATTTTGCAGTATATGAATATGTTTGGAAAGGGTGATTAAACGGTTTCATCCTGTTTGTCTCATCGCATTTTTGTAAAGTTTGGGCGCTTGGTAATTTGTCCGTGTGCGGTATCCATGGTGGATGGCAGCCGGCTTCAATGACACTGACATTCCTCATCAGTTTTAACCCAAATCTATTAACGACAACGCAGATATTATTTGTATCAGACTCCGTCAGATCCCTTGTCCCGCAGCGACTGAATTCGGTCGCGCATCTTCTGTCTCTTGCCCACCGGTATTTAATCACAAGGTCGCAAAGTTTGCCGGTGACTTGGTGGCAATAATAAGTTAAGTTTCCCTGAAATAATACAAACGGTGATTATTTCCGCCGCCGGTTGAAATGCTGCGATTTTTACTGCGATTGTGCGAGGTTTTGAGTTTTTAAAACTGCGATTTGTTGTGGAAAAGGCTGTGAACTTGGGGTTTCAAGGTCAGACGCTGGGAAGGAGAAGCTGGACCTGGAGGAAGGGCAGCCGCTTCAGCCCCACAGACCAGTGTGTCATTTACACACAAGGCAGATGTAACCGGCATTTTTATAGTTTTACAAGCGACCATAACTTGTATCTGTTTCTTGCACAATCTTTGCCGTGACATTTTTGTGGGTCGGTCATGCGCTCGGTGGGATTGGAGGCTGGTTTATACAGGCTAAAAGCATGAATATGGTCCAGATAGCGGCGAGCCCGGCGGTGCAAAGCTGTCCGCCAAAGCCCTACTGCCGTGGAAGATAACGCAGACAACCGGTGCCAGCGAGTTGGTCCAGAAAGACCAGCACTGCAATCTTATCCTCAGTGTCAGATTTGTTGATTAAATGAGCGATCCTGTTCCCAGACTTACCGTTTCGTATCTCTCTCTGTGTGGTTAATGTCTCTGCATTTCTGATCCTGTAATGGATAACCGGCAAGTCTCCTAACACGATCATAGAATCTCCAACCGTCATAAAAGTCGTTCTCGGCTATTTTACTTTATTGTCCTTTAGTAAGGGCATAAGCAAAATTACTGGATTTTCCATGTCAAACAATAAATTTCTGTGTAGGCCTATTGTAAGTATGTTTAAATTTTCGGTATGTTCTGTAACCTAACTTAATCAGTGTTCTAGTCGTCATATCTCGCTGTTTAACTTCAAAATAAGACCATGGAGGGTCCAGGGTTTAATGGTCCGTGACGTGCTTTAACTGCAGTTCTGTGAAGGGTCCAGCCTTCAGCAGATCCACAAATTATATGAATGGTGAGTCTAGATCTGCAGTTCCTTTGGTAACTACGGATTGCAGATTTCCTTGATCCACCTATAGCATCTGACACCTGGTGTGTAGGCCTGTTGAACAAATCATCCTTAATGAGGGTGTCATCTCTCCTTTTGTAAAAAGAACATGATTCATTTATCATAAGCCAGACATCAGCATAGCAGAACTTTATGGTGTTTGACACATTAAACAGAGACATTGATCTCTGCGCTGTCTTTGAGCAGTGGCAGATATTTAACACTGTGTTTTTGCATAGGGTAAGCAGTGTGACCTGAGCAGTGAACTTGGAAGCAGCGTAAATGATATAAATAATAATTTAACCATCATTTTAATAGATCATTAAGTTTTTATTTCCTGAATGACAGTAGAGCGGACAGCAGACACCCTGTGACGTATTGAAAAGGTCAAAGGTGACGTGTGTCACCTGGTCACTGGTTGTATGCCAGTGATTCAGCTGCCGCGTGCGTATAACACTCACCGATGCCATGATCAATTAATACTTTTTCAATGAAAATAACCATCTTTGACTAATAATTCGATTGGCGCTCAGTCTTGTGCGATTTTTAGTGAAAACATGCTTCACGAGTGAAAAAGGTAATCAAGCACCTTTGTTTACAGCAGGGGTGGGGAACCTGATCCACGGAGGGCCGGTGCAGGTTTTTGGGATGACCGCTCAATCAGCTGGTTAAATAGCAGTGGTTCTCAACACCAGTCCTGGGGACCCACTGTTATTGGCTGATTGAGAGGTCATCCCAAAAACCCGCACCGGCCCTCCGTGGATCAGGTTCCCCACCCCTGGTTTACAGCATGGGTTCCCAAACTTTTCTACCCGCGACCCCCAAGATATCAGTGCCAGAGACTTGCACCCTCATTTTATCCTACTGGTGTCTCATGACTCCCACTTTGGGAACCCCTGGTATACAGTGTGCAGAGCTGTGTGATGTGTTATGGCCATGTGTGGTATGCGAGGGTCACGTTCTGATATGTTTCTGGGGGGTAAACCCCGTTGCTATGGAGTCATCATTCCCATTCCTGTCCTGTCCTGTGTGAGAATGGAGGCCGGGTCCTGGGCCCTGGAGGGGGTGCTTTCGGCAGAGTCTTCCCTGTTTTTGTGCGGTACTATTTCCCAAGGTCAGCTGATGCAGTGTGACATCAAACCCGGCTTACTAGCTAAGGACCGAGTTTTGTCAAACTATACTCTGATATTAAAGAATTTCTTCCTTTGAGTTTCACCATCAATGGACGGCGTGTCTTGATGCTCAGCTAACAAAACATGCTGCACTCAACATTTTGTTTCACAATATTTTATTGCAAAATGCCGGTCCATTTTCTTTAGTAAAAAGACCCACCCTTTAAACTTACGAGAAGGTGTGTAATTTTCATTTTCTCTTTCCTGTTACACTTAGAATGACTCAACAATAACATTTCTGGTCCACTGCATAGGAAGTGTTTCTCTGCCATGATGTTCTTGGGTCTTCTTGGTTCTAGAAAGGGCACCACCCATCATTTCCGCCTTTTTTTTTTATTGCTCTGCAGATGCCGATAAACGTATCAAGGTGGCCCAGCCCGTGGTGGAGATGGATGGTGATGAGATGACCAGGATAATATGGGAGTTCATCAAGGAAAAGGTAGGGTTCAGGAACGGCGATCAGACTGAAGATGGTACAGGAGCTTCCACTGGTTACTGTGGGTGGTGCCCAGTAAATGACATCAGAGCGTGTGATCTGTATGAACTCGAAACAACAGGAGCTGATTGATGTTTAACTGGCATTTCCCTAAATGTGTAAATAAATGTCCTAAATTAATGAGTCTCCCAGAGAATCTTTATAATTTAACATTTCAATTAACCTGTCGGAATAGCAGATGGCTAAATGTTGTTATTTTCTGCTCCTGGTAGCTCATCCTGTCCCACGTTGCGGTGGAACTGAAATACTTTGACCTGGGCCTTCCATACCGTGACCAGACAGACGATCAGGTCACCATCGACTCTGCCCTAGCCACCAAAAAATACAGTGTCGCTGTTAAATGTGCAACGATCACGCCAGATGAGGCCCGAGTGGAAGGTAGGGTCGGTCATTTGGATGGTGATAAGGGTGGGGAATAATTGAGTATGGTTGAGCTGTGTCATACTGAGCTTGCTCACCCCCACTCCCCAGAGTTCAAGCTGAAGAAGATGTGGAAGAGTCCCAATGGAACGATCAGAAACATTTTGGGCGGGACAGTGTTCCGTGAGCCAATCATCTGCAAGAACATTCCCCGTCTGGTCCCTGGTTGGACTCAGCCTATCACTATAGGCAGGCACGCTTTTGGTGACCAGGTGTGGCTTCTCGACACAAATGCGATCCCTGGTGATTGTTACATGAGACTTTCTGTCATTCCATGATGCCTGTTGTATCTCTGTCGAGCAGTACAGAGCGACGGACTTCGTGGTGAACCAACCCGGCAAATTCAAGATAATCTTTACCCCCACCGACGGGAGCAAAGCCAAGGAGTGGGAGGTGTTTGACTTCCCTGGGGGGGGATGTGGCATGGGGATGTACAACACAGATGAGGTGAGACCACCCACCCCCACTTGTCCTTTCTGTCACTTTTGGAACTTACAATTTTAATATACAAAATTAACATCATTTGGTCTGTTAGTCATTCAGTTGCCACCTGGTATACTGGTTTCAGTTTCTATCCTACCTGCTGTAATTTGAGTCTCAGCAGTAATTCTTATTTTGGTACCTGGATTATTGGACTCTCCCTCCCTCCCTGACCCCCCTCCTGTAGTCCATTAGTGGCTTTGCACACAGCTGTTTCCAGTACGCCATCCAGAAGAAGTGGCCCCTCTACATGAGCACAAAGAACACCATCCTGAAGGCCTACGATGGTCGCTTCAAAGACATCTTCCAGGACATCTTTGAGAAGTAAGGATTATGAACACTAAGGGTGACAGTATCAGGCTACATACCATAGAACAGAGCAGACAAATGCACCAGATGTGTAAGATATGTAGGTATTGATAGATGGTTAGCAGTAGATATGAAGAGCAAAATGTTGAAGAAAATCTCCAAATCTTCATCACATGACTGTGATGATCGTGTTTGAAGTGGACTTTGTGATTCTTCACTCTGTGTGGATCACGATCTACATTCATGACATCTTATGCTCGTGCAGGAACTACAAGCCAGAGTTTGACAAGCTGAAGATCTGGTACGAGCATCGACTCATCGACGACATGGTGGCCCAGGTGCTGAAGTCCTCCGGGGCCTTCGTGTGGGCCTGCAAGAACTACGACGGAGATGTGCAGTCAGACATCCTGGCCCAGGGTGGGGGTCTCTGTTTGCTCTCCACACGGTTCCTGTGAAAGGAAGCCCCATTACGTAATTTCCAGGATGACTTGATGTTTTTAGCACTAGTACTGATAATAGTATTTAATCACTTAGTTCATTTGATCAAAAGCATCAGCCAACTCCGAGGTACCAGAAAAGGCTCCTTCTGGGATTGTTCTCACCCGCTAGGCTACCTGCAGTACGTAGCCCCACTGGGGTATGACTGGGCTTCCCCTTGTATTTCAGGTTTTGGCTCCTTGGGGCTGATGACCTCAGTGCTGGTGTGTCCCGATGGCCGCACCATAGAAGCAGAGGCGGCCCATGGCACGGTGACCAGGCACTACCGAGAGCACCAGAAGGTGAGGGAGGAGTTCTCTTCTCAAGTAGAGGTGACTGAGGAGCCTCTGTGGTCCCGATGACGTAGGTGCTAATGTCTTCACTCTTCCAGGGAAGGCCGACAAGCACTAACCCCATCGCCAGCATATTTGCCTGGACCAGGGGTCTCGAACATCGTGGGAAACTGGACAACAATCCCGACTTGATCAAGTAATGTCAGCGTTCGGCTCCCGTCTTGCCCTGACCAGACAGACTTTTCAGTCAGACAAACAGTCTCATGGAGAGGAGAATGATGCAATCTGTGTTTCAGTGCTCAGACACTGCGAGTCATTCATAGAAAACATGAATCACTGTACTTGCAGGTTTTCCCAGACCCTGGAGAGGGTGTGTGTAGAGACCGTGGAAAGTGGCGTTATGACCAAGGATCTCGCCGGCTGCATCCATGGCCTTGCCAAGTGAGTCTCCCAGCTTCCTCAGCACATTCAAAAAAAACTGCAAATCTGGATCTCTCTCCTGTGTTTACCTCCTCAATGAGTTCCTAGTAATTGAATGCATGAACACACTATTCTAGAAAGATCCAGACCCCCCCCACAGTTGGAGCACCCCCTCTGTCCCAAACAATACCATAACCCGTGCTTGTTACCTTGCAGTTGCAAGCTGAACGAACACTATGTCAACACCACGGACTTCCTGGATGCCATCAGGAACAATCTGGACAAAGCTCTCCGCAAATAATGACGACTGACCTGGGAGCGACATCTTCAGCAGCGTCTTTTTAAAGGGCCTTTATCACACACTTCTTCCCTGAAATAAACCTTTTGACTGTATACAATTTTTTTTTCTGTTAGGACAGCATCTGAATGTACAGTCACACTTTCCATTGTTATGGTTCCCAGATCCTGTAGAAGGAAACTGGAGAACCACCGGCTATTTTAATGATGATGCCCTCCAAGATTGCTTTCAGGAGCACCTGGTCGGCCATAAATCTTTCATGTTTTCTTCCTCGATAAAGCACACCAAAAGTGTTTTTATTTACATGTAGAGATGTTTTAAAGTTCTTTACAGTAAGAACCAAAGACTTCAACTGTCCCCCAAAGCTGGCAGTTAGAAGAACACAGTTTATTTTACTCTCTGTTGTCTATGATGTCAAAGCTTTCGGAAATACAGACAAATTAAATGTTTGTTCAGTCTGTGGCGTGCTGTGTGATCTGTCGCTTGATGGGGCCCCTCGGTGTGAGAAAATGGCAGTTCCTGAATTTCACAGCCTCTCTGGTGCAGTGTGAACAGCTTCCCTTTCTGGAGACTCTGCTGTCATTGGCTGTCCGGAGTTCTGCTCTGCTACACCAAGGCTTGCAGGCAGGCTGGAAACCGGAGGAGCACCTGAAATATCTAATGTCATGATCGCTCTGTCAGCGCCATCTCATTTCCTGATCCGGGTGCTCTCTGGTCACGTGGGTTTTATTCCCCTTACTCACATGACCTGGTTACCTGGGTAACTAAACAGGGTCTAATTTTTGCATCCGAGTTATTTTCTGCAGCCCCCTGAGGTGATAGATGCGTTTTAGCACGATTGTATTCCCAAGAACCGCTCCTGAGGAAATCACCTACTACCGCAAAATATTTTGGGCTTCAAGGACAGAGAAATACTTTTTGGATTTACTTGAGACACATTAACACTCTTGGTTTTATACTTCTGAAGCACCAACACTAAAAAGAACAGGTTTATCACAGCACATAGTTACACATTGGGGTTACTGTCAAAGTATTACTGGATTTAGAAACCAAAATAAGAACACTATTATTCACCCTTCGGAAAATTCACATACCTCCAGCCATTTCTGCGCACAGGATCAGACCCAAAGAAAGATTAAATTTTTTTTTCTGCAAAGCCACTGAAGGAGTTTGAAAAGCACATGTTACACTGAGGTGAGCATCAAACAGACCAACGGTGTCTGACGGTAGTCTGGGGAGCTGCGGGTGTTGCCATTTTGAAAGCCTCCTGACAGTCACTACAGGATGCCAAGTGAATCAGGAGCGGTGGGTCTCCGTCTGAGGGGGGGTGGCTTAGGGTCCCGTGTTCATTCAATTTGAAAGAAAAACAATCAGAAGTAACAGTGAACTGAAGAAAGAGCAGGTTATCTGCCCTCTCCGTGTTTCAGGATGACCTCTAATAACAGTGTGTCTAACACCCCCCTCAGCCGCAGGCCTCATGCAGACCCCCTCCCAGCTGCCTCAACACTCAGCATTTACATCAAGAAATTTATGCAACATCTGCTGAAATATCATCCATCATTTTCCTTTGAGGTCTGAAGCAAATGGCTAATTTATTCAAATATTTTAAATCATTTGTCCAAAATACATTTATCCAGGGCAGACAAGATGCTGCCAAACAGCAAGATGTTCTGCCCGGACATATGATCTTTTAAAGACGGAATAAATTGCGTTCTGAAAAACACCCAAAGAGTGATCACTCAAGTCACACCGGGGGCCTTTATGCTGAGATGGCAAGCCAGCCTCCAGTGTCAACCCATCATACCCAAAAGGACAGGGAGATAGTAGACTTCATCTGACCTGCTAACGAGAGCTTTTATTGGGCTGCTAGTATTAAAAACGCTAATGTGTTACTAATGGCAACAGTGTGTAGTGTTTGAGGCTCAGAGCAATGAAGTTTGGGTGTATGTGATGCAAGGATGGGCAGTGGGTCGCCACAAACTGCACGTTAGTTTATTTGGGGTCACAGGAAGTGATGCATGAGGAAGTGATGCGTGGGGCTGTGTGCAGCCTCCCTACCATGAACGCATACACATTCATTATTAAAAAAATATATTTACTGCCTGGGGCTCATGGTGTGAGTCTTTAAAGAAATGTTTGTAAAAAATAGGAAACAGACACTTTTTCCATTTCTGAGGACAGTTTCTATCATGAAACATGTTTTAACATTTGGCCAGCATGAATCTAGCCACTCTGGTTGTGCTCCAGCAGGGGGCAGCACTCACCACCAAAATATTGGAGGAGGAGGGGGGGCCGTCGCAGGACTGACACATCGCTGTGTCCAGGCAGGCACACCTTCAAGGTTTGCTGGTACGGGAGGGCGGCAATCTGCAAAGGTTCATACAGCTGAACATTTCATCAGTTCAAACAAGGAGTGTAAATGAAATGCCAGTTGTGTGTCCAAGGCTGTTATTATGAAACTCAGCTAGGAATCATTATATAAATGTCTGCCCCACCCCGCCCCCCACCAGCTGGGTGTCATCTGAACCTCAAAAAACGGACCTCATGGAAAAACACAGCTCTGCGTCAGAATGTGAAAGCTTGTTTACCCAGGCGAGTCCACCTCAGTTAGAGCAGAGCAGAAATCCATTATGCTGGGAAACAAAACAGTAATTCAATATCCAGCCAAAATCAGGAATTCATGATATCTGATAAATGTGAAATACGCACAACGCGACAGAGACACAGCCGGCAAAACACTACAAGGACACGCACTGATGCACCCAAGACATGTGTATCCACACAGAGGCTGTTCTCGCTGAACTTCTGTAGCGAAATTAAGAAATGTTCTTCTGCTGGGTGTCTGCAGGAGCTGGGGAGTGGAGAGAGCACTGTGGTGTCAGCGATGGCCTGAGTCAGCGCCTACCTCGCAGAAGTGCGATCTCAAGCACAGGTCACACGGCAGACCTCATTCTGCCGAGACAGGTGCTTCACATCTCACTGTCCATCTTCCCAGAAAACAGTCCAATTCGGTCACTGCAGAAGCCCTGAACACACCCAAGAGAACCGCCACCGCAGAACATAGAGGAATGTTTCGGATACACCCTTTCAATAATCTCATTCCTCGTCATCACCACACCATCCTGGTGTTTCTCCTTCACGCAGCCTCAGCTGGCTTTCAGGGGACACTTTCAGCAGCAGCGCTGGTGAGAATCTCCTGTCCCTTCATACACATGGCCTTCTGAAGGTGAAGCAACATTGCAAGGTGGTGCTAATTTCAAGTTCCACACCGCAGAAGGCTAGTTAGCCCCTTTTCTCCTACTGTAAACTCCAGCTCCCAGACCTAACCATTAGTGCACACACTCTCCCAACGTCCCTCCATCCACCCACCTTCAACTAATCTTTATCCACTTTGGGTTGTGGCTTTCGTTGGCCAATCAGTTTGTGGTGAGGCACAGCGCCCCCTGGGTGTAATGCCAGCCCAGTCTGTCTGCGCACACAGGCGTTAGGCGTAGCTCTGCCTGTGGGGACTTCCCTCTGGCTCCCATCGCACCGAATTGTCCCAGCAAACCACGAAAGCCGATTTAAACTGATAAACCCCTCCTGCAATTTATCTTCACGATTTGTCCCCATGATACACGAAAACACAAATGCACACAAGCTAAAGGCTGGGGCAGGAAAGCAAGGCATAGCAGGGAACGTGTAACGTAGAATGTGGAGCGTGGAACATCACAGGTGCTGAAAACGGCAGGAACGGGGGGCGGACAGAGAAGTTGTGTGTAGGCTGTCAGGCAGGGGGTGCTGTTCTTCACCCAGCACCTCCGGGGTGGCATCCATAACACCGTGCTTGACCTTCATGTGCCTGCTGAGGTTCCCCTTTAGGTTGAACTTGCTGGAGCAGTAGGGGCACTTGAAGGGCCTGCTGCCCGCGTGGAGATGCATGTGGCCTAGCAGGTTGTACATGCGGTTGAAGGACTTTCCACACACCTGGAGACCAAAGGATACACTCACATGGCACACTTATACTCCGGTGATGCTTTACCGTACACAGCTCGGGTCTCACACGACCACCTCACACGAGGTACCAAGAATATTATGGGATGACAGCGATGGTGGAGGTGTGTTCATGTGGACATAGGATGGAATGGCAGCTTCAGAGGTGGACCGCAAACATGGATGGGAAACAGTTGCCATCTTTGATTAGCTGATTATGAGGCTTTCCAGATACAACCTGCTTGTTTTGTTTTTGTATCAACTGTGAAATTATGATGTTTACTCTTCCAAGCGACTAAGGTGAATTCCTGTGTAAAAAAATCCTGCCCTCAGAGGCTGTTAGTCTCTCCCTGGAGTGAACAGACTCACCTTACATTTGAAGGGCTTGACGGGAAGGTGCACGATCATGTGGGTCTTGAGGGTCTGCTTCTGGACGAAGGTCTTGAAGCAGACATGGCACTGGTAGGGCCGCACACTGGTGTGGATCAGCATGTGCCTCTTCAGGTTGGCAGACAGCGTGAACTCACGCGAGCACACGTCACATTTGAACCCCTTAGTCACCTGACAAAGCAACAGATGGAACACGTCACTGGAGGGAACCGCCATTTCCATCCGCTTCCCGACCATGTGCTCCACATGTGCTTTGTAATGTTCCTGCTTTGATGTTCAGATTAACTTGTGTCATTACCTTAGCAACCACAAAACTGAAGGGCAATTTGAACGTTTCTACAGAAACTGAAGGCGAATAAACCCTGTGCTGAGGACCAGGCATCTTCAGCCATTTCCGGCTGGTTGTCGCTGCAGCTCCACCTAGTGTTGGATTCCTGTATGTTTGATTCAAAACATACTTAAGAGAGCAGTTTTGAGTCAAACATACTGTGGGAAACCTAGAATAGTTTGTGTTTATTTGTTCAAGTCTCTTCACTCAGTGAGGATCATGGCGAGGCAGACGCATGCTTGGATCACAGTCATGTGCTAAGATCAAGCAGTCACATGCAGGAACACACTAGGATCATGTAGGAACACACTAGAATCATGCAGGTACACACTAGGGTCATAGTCACATGCTAGGACCATGCAGACATATACTAGGATCACACAGATACACAGTTACAGTACGTGCACACGATTATACAGTTACACCCTACGATCATGCAGATGCACAGCAGGATCATGCAGTCACATAAGCATCAACCAGACACATGCTAAGATCATGCAGTCACGAGGATCACAGAGTCACGTGCTAGGATTAAGCAGTGACGTGAGGATCATGCAGTCACGTGCTAGAATCTCGCAGTGAAATGCTAGGATAACAGGCTAGGATCACACAGAAACACATTAGGATCATATGGACACCTGCTAGGATCACATGGACACACGACAGGATGACATGGACACACACTAGGATGATGCAGTCACATGCGGGGATCACGTGGTCACATGCTAGTATCACATAAACTCATGCTAACATTTTGTAGTCACATGTTAGGATCATGCAGACATACTCTTGCATCGGAGTCACATGCTAAGATCACCTAATCACTTTGCGAATATTACACAGTGACATGTGAAGAGCATGCAGTGACATGCTGGGATCAAACAGTCACTCACTTGGGTCACACAAACACATGCTAGCATCACACAGTCACATGCTAGGATCACACATTCACATGCAAGGATCATGCAGTCACATGCTAGCATCATGCAGACACACAGTAGTACCGCAATCACATGCTGGGATCACCTAATCACATGCGAATATTACACAGTGACATGTGAAGAGCATGCAGTGACATGCTGGGATCACATAATCACATGCGAAGATCACACAGTTACATGT
>JAODKC010000009.1:4128803-4144353 GCA_026777985.1 Mormyrops attenuatus
CACATAATCACATGCGAATATTACACAGTGACATGTGAAGAGCATGCAGTGACATGCTGGGATCACATAATCACATGTGAAGATCACACAGTTACATGTGACGAGCACAGATCATACAGTCTCTTACCAGGGTCACGCAGACACATGATAACATCACACAGTCATATGCTAGGATCATTCAGTCACACACTAGTATCATGCAGACACATGCTAAGATCATGTAGACACATGTCAAGATTGCACAGTCACACATCTGCCAGGGGAGACAGAAGCTGGTACCTTGTGTGTCACTGCGTGCTGCTTCAGGTGGTGGAGCTGGGCAAACTCGCTGCCGCAGTCGGAGCAGGCATAGGGCCGCATGGTCACGTGCTTGACTAGGTGGGCCTGCAGCTGGCTGCGGCAGGTAGAGGCCCGTCGGCACTGGGAACACTGGTGGGAGGTGGCTTCCCGGTGGGCAGGCCGGTGCCCCACGGGGTGGCCGTGGCTGGCGTGCTTGGCCTCGTGCACCCGCAGCTCGCTGGGGTAGGCAAAGCCACGTGCGCAGTAGCGGCAGCTGTAGGGTTTGACATCACTGTGCTGCAGCATGTGGCGCTTCAGGTGGCTGGTCTGGGTGAAGGCCCTCTGGCAGACGGCGCAGCGGTGTGGCCGCGCACCCTGGTGTGTCAGCAGGTGCGTCTGCAGGTGGCTTGGCTGCTTGAAGAGCTTGCCGCAGTGTGGGCAGCCGTGTGGCTTGATGCCACTGTGGCCCAGAATATGTGTCACCAGGTTGTACTTGGAGGTATACGACTTGTCACACAGGCGGCACTTCCAGCGCCGGAGGCCGCCGCCCACGTCCACGCAGTACGACTCATCGATCTGCACGTTGACGTCCAGCCGGTCCACCTGCGCCACCCTGCCGGACCCATGAGAGGCCTGGCCAAACCTTGGGATCCCCACCTCCTCCCTGGCCTTGATCCCCCGCCCACCCCTGACCTCACCCTTCCTATCATGCCTTTCTTCCTTCTGGCCACCCATGTCCCGCTCCGAGGCCTGGGCGCCTGCCTGTTGTCCACCTGCCTCGCTCTGACAATTGGGCCGGCTGTTTCTTGACCTCTCCTTATTCAGAAGGTCCACATGGTATGTGGGATCAGCCAGCTGGAGTCCCTCCCTAAGGGCGGGGCTTCTGACCAGCCTATGGACGCATGTGGAAAGAGTGGACGTCATCCCCTCTCCTTTCACATGGGGACCCGGCCTCCATCTCCGCTGGCACGAAGATGGATTCCCGTCGCCCAAGCACTCGTCCAGGTAGTCCCCGTTGGCCCCAATCAGCTGATCGGCGTACTCGTATTCTGCGTCATCCACAGGGTGGGAGGGACTTTCCTTGGCCCCACCCACATAGAAGCCATTGGGTGCGATAGTAGCACCAAAGATGCCATTCTGGGAGATGAGGCCCAGTATGGCTGCCTGGGCCAGAGACAGAACCACCACCGGTTCTGTCTGCGTGGCTGCCTCTGGATGCTGGTCCATCGGGTCCAGGCTACATGTAACAGGGAACCTGCGTCCGTCCTCCTAAAAGGGCACATGCTAACATTAAAACAAGCAAGTGAAATAAAACGTTTCCTCATATCTGATTCACTATTTTATGGTGACAATGGCACAGAGCAGAGGATGCTTTGGTGCACATTCTTTGTACCCTTGACTGCGTGATCAGGAAGTGGACTTCCTGTTTGATCCTGACCTGCCAACATCACCCCCTGTCTGCCCCACTCAACTGTTCCCTCAAGGGTAGATAAGCCACGCAAGGGCTCTGTACACATCCTACCCCAGCAGTCGGGGCAGAGGGCTCACGTGAGGCCACGGGGCCAGACGCAGAGGTGCTCTCTGAGTGCCAAGTTTCCTTTCCCAGCGTGCTCCACAAGAAGAGAAAGCAGGAAGTGACATGACTCTCACAGGAAGCCCGTGGTCCTGCCAGCCTGGCCTCATTAAACACCACAGTGTGACAACAGAATAGAATAGAATAGAATAGCAATACTTTATCAACCCATGTGGGGAAATTCTCTTTTTACCTACTCCATCTTGACACATACATGAAGAGCAAGGTTTGTGGTCATAGCACAGGGTTCGCCAGCGTGCGGCATCCCCCTGAGCTGGAGGTTAGGGGTCTTGCTCACGGGCCCCCTGATATATACCTATTCTGCCGAGGACTGGGCACAAACCAACAACCTTCTGTTCACAAGCACAGAGGCTTAGCCAGATGAGCCACACACCACCCCAGGTAGAGCCTTTGAAACACTACATGACTACTGACCCTTATGAGGACCCATTCAGTCTGTCAGGATACTGTCCAAGTCATCAGCTGGTAACCCAGCAACTGAGGCTTTAGACTGGAACCCCAGTATGCACCTGGATCAAGGACCCTTCAGAAGCACCTGACCCTGAATGACACTGAATAAAACTTGGATCTTTTAAGGTAAAAGCTAAGAAGACCTGTAAGAAGAATATAGTTAAAATGTATCCACCTGCATGTACACACCTAAAATAACAAACAGGACCTGTTCTCGGCACCTGCCATAGATTTCTGTCTAGAGGGACAACAGACCAGTGATGGGGACAAAGCCACTCGCATCTCGGTGCTGCCCCAAAACCTCAACCTTGTGTGATGTATGATCACTGTTTTCAAGCAGCTAGAAAAACAGAGAGAGAGATGAAAAAGAGGGAGGTCAGGAAAAGGAGGGAGGGAACAGGATGAAAGGAATGAGAGAGGAAAGTGTCAGGGAGGTGCAGACCAACGCAGGAGACTGCAGGGTGGCAAAAAGAGAGGAGCCACCCCACGGAATGACAGTCAGCAGAAAAGTAAGACAGGGAGGAAGGGGGATAAGAGCAAATCCTGTGGGGGGGAGCTTCCCACATCTATAGAAACAACAACCACCCGGCCCCCAAGACAGGAAACATGGTCAGGGTCAAGCAGAGAACTCACCGACTCGCTGGCTCTGAAGTGATCATTCAGAAGATTCAGGGTTATCACCCATCGAGGATACTGAGGAAAGCCTGCACTAGAAAATCTCCCGTTTGTCTGCTTTAGATGAGGGGGAGGATCCTTTGAGGTCAGTCCCCTCCTCCTATTGCTACCAGAGCTGCCTGCTGTTCCCGTTGCAATCACCTTAATTTTCTATGTCGCATTTCATTCCCATCGCCTCTTTCTCACCCTTTCACAGTTCATTGCCATCCCTTCTTTCACCCCCTCTCTTGGGTCGTTCCCACCCCCTCTTTCTCTCCCTCCATTCAGTTTATTCCCATCCCCTCTTTCTCTCCCTCCATTCAGTTTATTCCCATCCCCTCTTTTCTCCCTCTCTCAGGTCATTCCCATCCCCTCTTTCTCTCCTTATGTTCATTCCACCCTGTTTCTCTCCTTCTCAGTTCAGTCCCATCCCTTCTTCCTCTCCCACTTTCAGTTTAGTCCCATTTCCTCTCTCCCGACCCGTCCACCCCCTCTCTGACTTCAGGCCCATCCCCCCTCTCACCCTCTGAGTTCAGCCCCCTCCCCTCGGTCGGTCCGCCCCATCCCCTCTCTCCCCCCCTCACTACATCCCCATCCCCTCTCCCTCCCTCAATACATTCCCATCCCCTCTCTCAGTTCATTCCCATCCCCTCTTCCTCTCCCAGTTCATTTCATCCCCTTTCTCTGTTCATTTCCATCCCCTCTCTCTCCCTCTCTGTTCAGCTATCCTCTTTCAGTTCCTGTCATGTTCACACACTCATGCACAGACACACAGACAAATGTTCCTCCTTTTATTTGACCCTCACACACACACAGGTTGGCGGATAGACCCACACACACACACAACACATTTAATGGTTTTCTCTGTCTCTCGCGCGCGCGCGCGCACACACACACACACACACACACACACAGGATCAGAGCGCATCTGAAGGCACCTTTATTGCAAGTCTGTCTATTAGTGCTGAACTGTCAAACGCGTATCTGTGATGTTGGGCTCAAAGGCAAACATTCAGTCGATGTCAAGAAAATCCACACAGTCCTCAGATGAAAATGTGGTTAAAAAAAGCAATGAGAGATGAAAGACAGAACATTTAAAAAGCAGAGGGAGAGACGGAACGAGGAAAGACAAATGAGAGATGTAAAGGAGAGAGAGAGATGTGGAGATGGGGAGAGAGAGGGGGAATGAGGGTGACTGATGTGAAGAAAGACAGAATGAGATGTAGAGGGAGGGAGATGGAGAAAGACAGAGGTGGGGGCAGGGAGATTGCGGGGGGAGGAATACAGTAAAAAGGAAGACAGGAGGAGGAAAAAAACGAGGGAGGGAGAGCAGGAGCCAGAGAATAGAGGAGGTCAAAAAGAGAAAAATAGAAGGCAGGGAAGGGAGGTATGGTGCCGAGCGGGGGATGGGGACAGGCAGAGGGGAAGAGGAGAAGGGAAAGGGGGATGGGGAGTGTGAAAATAATAATAATAAAAAAGAGTCCATCAGCAAGTGAGAGGCAGGGTGCAGAGACAAGAGAAAGGGGGGGAGAGAGAGAGAGAGGAAAAGGGAAATGGCGGAAGAATTTAACTAGTAAACTTCCAAATCCCTGTGAGCTGTAACAGGTGAAAGTGTGTCTAAAGGACAGAGAGACACACAGACATCATTCTGAAAGGCAGTGGGACAGAGAGAGAAAACTGCCACTGCTACTGAGCCAGGGGCCAGAAGAGAAACAGACAGAGGAGGGAAAAAAGGAGAGATAAGACACAAAGGAAGGAAGGAAGAAACGAGGGAGGCATGCATAAGACAACAGTCGGGCGAAAAGAGAGAAAACGTAAGTCTGAAAGGAAAGATAGAGACAAGGGGCTTCCATCTTCAAAAAGCACCCAGAACTACTGGCTGGGAGGGAGAGAGGGGCTTCACAGCTCCACCTGGGTCCTCCCAGCATGTTTCAGAAAGTTCTCAGATGTTGGCAGGTGGGGGGGTGGGTGTGTGATGCAGATAGGATATCTGGGGACAGGCAGGTTCTGACATTAAGCCGACTCACTCTCTCCCAGATCTAACAGGGGGAGACCATGCGCGAGCGGAACCCGCAGAGCAGGAGACGGGGACCAGCAGGTGGCCGAGGGGCCGCCTCAGCGCTGCTAGCATTAGCACTGCTAGCGTTAGCATGGCCCAATGCATCAGGTCACCAGACTCTAAGCTCCTGATGTGACATGGACCCGCACACAGAGGGAGCAATACCCCACAGGGAAAGAACAGTGCTCACTCTGAATGCAGGCATCAAACCAGGGTGACACACCATTCTGACGGCACAAGAGACTACATTTGGCGTACAGCTGGGTGCACACACACAGCGAGGCACAGACACGCAGGTGCGACTATCCTCTCTTGGTCGGTCGTCACTGCTACTGACCTCGAGATCCCACCTTCACAGCAATCGACAGGTGGAGAACCTTGCATGCCAGGTCATGCCAGACAGATACCCAGCATTAAAGGCTCACATTGACGCAGGCTGTTCACTCTTCAGTGCTAAACCATTCTGAGAGCAAACATGGCTACTTTTGCTTCACCTAAAGGCTGCCCCCCCATGCTTCACCTAACGGCTGCCCCACCCCCCATGCTTCACCTAGCCTATGTAGAGCTGGAAGACAGTGCTCCATACCTACAGGGTAGAAGAGTAGAGCAAGAGTTTACCTTTCTATGTATGTCCACTTACCCCTACTGACCATAAAAAGCTTTTTCATTTTATGCTTGCTTTCTTGGAAAGCTAAGATGGTGCCGTGACTACCCATAATCCCAAAGACTACCCACAATTCCCTGGGAGAACGGGAAGGCCATGTTTGCCCGAGGAAGAAGAGTTTGCACAGGAACAGAGACAATGGGGAAGTAAGAATCTTCTGCTGATGAGGAAGAAGCCGTGAGACTCTGGAAAGGAAGCGAGGGGGACTGAGAGAGAGAGCATTCAACAAAGGGGGATGACAGGAAGAGGCAGAGGAGGAGTGATCTAAAGTGAAAGGGGGGAGAACAGGATGATAGAGAAACAGAGGCAGAGGGGAGGAAATGAAGAAAGACCGACAAAAGAATAAAGAGAGTCTAATTCAAAATGTCCCTTTGTTCAGTTTGTTCTCTATAGATGAAGGTGTTGAAATATCTGTGGTAGCACACACTCGACCGCAGGAACGGGTCAAGTACTAACTAACTCGGTTAACTGCCTTACTTTAATCTGACCAGTCACCTTAATCACTTCTAGGTGCGACGCCAGGCAGCGGCAATGTGAATCCTTTCATCCAAACTGTCTATGATGTTTTCCCACAGCCAAAGAATCTCGCCTACAGTTTTATGTCCGATTAAATGCATCAATCACATTCTCACCGAGAGAGGAGAATGGTCACCAGCGGCCGGGTGGGGAAATGGCTTCACAGCCGATTTTCGAAAAAATGAAGAAGCCAGAGCTGAAGATGACCAGCTGACCTCGGAGAAGAAAAAGGGCAGATTTCTGAAGAGAAAAGACAGTCTGTCTATAAAAACAGAGGAAGAATAGCAGGCCACACTCATGAAGGTCGTGTAAAAGCAAGTCAAATCACGTGGTCGAAGCGGGCTGAAGCAGTGCCCCCCCCCACCCCCACCGAATATGCAATCTACCACCTGAGATCAATCACATTTGTAGGTATGTATGAATGTCTGTATGAATGTCTGTACTGCATGTGTGTGTGTGTGTGCTTTATATGTACAGCTCTGGAAAAAATTAAGAGACCACAGCAACATTTTTAGTTTCACTCATTTCTCAATTTATGGGTATGTGCCTGTATAATTTTTTTGTAAACTGCAGCCTGGCTCTTCCCTGTTTCTCATTAATGAAGGGCTACTTCCTTGCTTTATGGGACTTCAGTCCTGCTTCAAGGGGCCTGTTATGAACTATCCTGGCAGTGCACTTCACACCTGCACTTAATGTTTCCCAGTCATTCACTTGATGTCATCCTCCCATTCATGAGAAACTGCTGGATAAGTTGACGGTCATTTCTGGCATTAGAAACTCGCTTCTGCCCTTTACCTGACTGGTTTTTGGTCATTCCCAGTGTCTCCTGCTTCACCTTGTTCTTGTGTACTACTTTCTTAGAATTTAGGAGCCTAGAAGAAGTGTTGCCTTCTGCCAGCAGAACCACGATTAAACCAGGATTTAAAAATGCAGAAAATATATAGAGTGGTCTCTTAATTTTTCCAGAGCCGTATATAAAAATGCATGACACATTAAAAATATCTCACATCTTTTCAAAGAGAAGTAAGCTCAGACTATGCTTAGTAAGGGACAAGAATTCTGATGAGGTTTGGATAAGGAGAGGTCATGAACGCTGAACCACCTGACAACTAAAAAGTGACTATGAAGGAAGGAGAGCAGCAGCGTCCTGGGAGGGTTAGGGTTAGGTTTAGGGTCAGGCCTACCACACATAATTTCTGGGCCTGGTTAGGTTTTTATTATGGTCATTTAAAGGAGGTTTTAAATTAACTTCAATGCCCAGGATCTGAAGCAGCAACAGGTGAGAATCTGTCATTTTTATTGTACTGCAGCTTAACAAAGACTGACATTTTCATACTCTCCATCCTGAGTGCTTACATTCTTACCACTTCGTACCTTTATTATAGTAACTCACCTGGAACTCGGATAATGCTAAGATGACCTTCTACATGACGTAAATCAGATAGCGACCTTCAATGTCAAACTAAGGATAATAAGACAAATGAAGGCTTTATTTATAACGTTTGTCTGTTTCATGGCTTGGGACATGGCAGTTGTGCTGCACTATTACATTGGTAATGTGTCAGTACAGTGAGGGGTTGCACATCAAACACAATGGCTAGTAACATCATTAACGTGATTCCGGGTCTCAACCTCTCGATATAACAAGGACAGAATCCATGTGTTACATCAGAGGGGCAGAGGGAGTCATCAATGGCATCAGAGACGACAATATAAAGTTATCTGACAATATAATAGGTGCACGTATGCGGCAAGGAAAACACCTGAACTATTTATTAAAATGAACCCGACCTAACCATTTTCCAGATGAATTCCTCCCTCCTTTCAGCTTCGCGTGAGCGTATACATAAATGTGCCACTGTCAGAAATGGGCTTACAGGATATTGGACGACGGTGAACTCGTCAGGGTGGGGTGAGGGGGCGGGGGGAGCTGCGCGTACAGGGTTTGCTGGGACTCCGGGGAAGGTCGATTTCCAGCCCCTCAGTCTGCTCGCCTTTTGGTACTTGTTTACTTCTTTACTTGGGGTTTTAATAAATAAACAGAGCAGTGATGGAGGTTTAAAATGTTCTGCATGCTAAACCTCCTTTTCCAGAAACATCTACACACAGATTTAACAAAACAAACGAAAGGCAGCTTTGGGGGTTCAGCCATGCTAAGGATGACCGCAGAAGTGAGGCCGGGCTCGTCGCTCCCCCTCTCTTCCACCTATTTCCCCCTAAAGTTTCATTCTTTACATGTAAACCCTTTGTCTCTCTCTCTCTCTCTCTCTCGTGCCGTCCTCGTTTCCATGGTTACCCCCCTCCGCTCCTTCCACTGTCTCTCTCCCTCGTTCCCCCTTTGTCTTTCTCTCCGTCCTTATCTCTCGATTTGCTTTCATCTCCGCTTTTCCTTTATCCCACACCCCCTTTTATCTTTTCACTTTCATCTCTCGTTCACCTCACCTTCTTTTCCAGCCCCTTGCACGGCTGTTTGTTGTCTTTTTGCTTTGTTTTTTGTTAACAGTTAAAGTTTTTTTGCATGTTACATGTTCAGTTATATGTTCAAATAGTTTCCTTCACCGTCGCCCCCTGCAGACTCATCAGGAAAACACGGCCATGGGCTCAGACATTAATCATCTACTGGGCTAAAATCAGACAATCAATACCGTCTTGGTCTGGGAAGGTTTCTGTACGCAGATTGGCAGGTGGGGTCCAATCGTGTTAACAGCATATTGTGACATGATATGGCTGAACCGCAGCAGGCCTTCATCTCCAAGCCGGAATTACTTAAGTGTGAGGCCGGAGTTCGACACATTCTGACCATGTGGCCCCCTGCCCTCACCCTGACCCCTCCTTCCTGTACTTCTGTGCACTCGGTGTGAAGTAAGATTCGAGCCCCGCGATGGCAAGTCAAGTTAGACTCCCACGGATCCGGACGTCACAGTGGGTGCATTCAGTGGCCGCCGGAATCTAAAGGCAGCTCTTTAGAGTTCCCCCAAATTAGTCGAGCCATTCAGTAGAAAAATAAAGAAAAGCTAGACAGAAGAACAAGAAACCGACGACTTAGGAAAAAGCAAGACTGCAGAGGTCAGGAGTGGGGCTGCAGGAAGGAAGAACAGAGAGAGGACTGGCAAACAGCATAGTGACATGCAATGAGAAGCACTCAGACACACTAAGGCACAACGAGACACACAGAGACTCTCTAAGATACACTGAGAGGCACTGAGACTCACTGAAATGCTTTGAGACACAGTTAGATGCACTGAGATCCCCTGAGACACAGTGAGACTTGCTGAGATGCACTGAGATGTATTTAGACCAAGTGAGAAGCACTGAGACACACTGAGACACAGTGAAATGTACTGCAACACTCTGAGACACACTAAGACTCATTGAGATGCACTGAGACAAACTGAGACTCACTGAGACATGGAGTGTGAGCCTGACCGCGTTGAATCAGCTGGTTCAGTGCCCTTGTGGGATGTCACTTCAGAGGGGATGAGGTCCGAGTCCCCGTATTTCATCAGAAGCCTTTTTTTTGTTTTAAAACTTCATCTGGCTAATAAATGCTTTGTGGGGGGACAGTGTGCACCTGAGCAGCTGAAATTGGTGTCACTGTGTCAGGATATTTTTAAGGAAACCATTAAAACAGGTGCAAATTAGGTATCACTGCCCTGGTATTCCACACTTTTCTAAGTTTGTTGCACTTAATAGTAAACATTCTGCTAGATGTCATATTATTAAAAATAAAATTAAAGTTTTAAAAATCATTAATTGTCACCAAGAGAATATTCACATCCTGCACCGTTAGGGCTGCCCAATAAGTTAATAATGATAATGTTCACTGTGCTTCGGGTAAATTTGAGTGCATCACATTATTGTTCCATTAATGTACTTAGTGCCTTACAGTGCTTTTTAAGCTAATCCTCCTGTTTCAGCTTTAACATTGTAGGATTAATCACAGCCCTATATCTTACATTACAGTGCACTGGGTGTGCCTGGGCCTTGTGCCCTGTGCATTCTGGGATATACTCCAGGTCCCCCCGTGACCCTACGCAAAGAAAGCAGTGCAGAGAGGGATGGACTGATAGATGGGCTAACCATAATCTCACATTCCTAGGAGAACACTCCCCTTTAAAAACAGGAGGTAGCAGTATTACTGTGAGAATAGGGGATGTAACTTTGCTGAAGACTCTGGTTTGCTCTGGGTCCTGTCAGGCAGCCATACCCCTCCAGCACTGTTCCCTCTCCCCCGTTTCCACAGCTGTGATCAGGATGCATTCAGTCCCAGTATCACCCATTATTATCATCATCAGGAAGAAATGTATTGGTAACGCCAACTAAAAGATAAACAGCCCATCGGGTTAATTTAAACTCCAAACTACCCCGAGCTCAGATCCCTTAACTAATATAAATGATTCTCAGAAAAATGTAGCCCAATTTGCACTAACTTTCATCAGTATTATTAATGAGCCGGAATGAACTATGGATCCTGTGTACATAAGTTTAAAATGGAATACAATGTGTGTAATTATACAGCGCGTGATTAACAATGTGTCTTTACGTAAATAAACATACCAGCATGCAGGCAAAAAAAAACTGCATTTCCAGACAAATCACAGTTATTTCCATAATTAATAAGGCGGGCAGGAAGCGATTGCGAAAATAAGGCTTTCAACTTGGGCAGCAGCATAGGGCTCTGTCTGTAACGGCGTTCAAAGGCGTCGGGCTGAACCTGAAAAGCGGCGGCTGATGGTGCGATTTATTGCGGATATCGGTGATCAATCGGTATGATGACGGACTGACGATTCGGGCAGCGCTCGGGGCTGCACGCTTTGTGCCAGGAGAGCGCATGGGGAACGACAGGTATCACCTCACGGTACCAGTATATCCGCATGCATGTGCTAACATTAAAAAACCCACAGCGTCAACATTATTTTTAATTACTTAATCACTGCGGACCGAACTGTTTTGTAAGGCAGCGTCTCTGTTTAATCGACTCCTTTCCCGAGCGATTAGTTGCGAAGATGATTTGAACTCACCCGGCTCCAAAGGCGCTTTTTACGGGGAGAAGCTGGTGGGTTTTGTCCGGATGAAAACTGTTTGCTTCAGCCGAAGCTCTCCTTGGTGTGTATTGCAGGAAGGAAGGAAGGCAATGATGAAGGGTGACGTGCGTGAAGTATGAGAGGGCTCCTCCTCGCACAAAAGCGGGGTGAGCGGCTTTTTCACTCATTTTCTTTTATTTTACCTGCATTTCCGCCACCTGGCACCCAGGTGACATCTTAGCTGAACTTGTCTTGGTCAGACTTAAACTCCCAGGGGTGTCATTATGCAGTACAAGAAATTATCAGATATTGCATTTGAAATATTATCGTCCAGTTATAAAATCTACATACGCCTAAGTGCGTGTTCAGACGCGTTTTCTACGTAAATGCTCTCATTTGCGTTTTGTATTTCGTTACTATTACGGCTTATCAACTTTTCTGTTGAAATGCGACGGTAGAGGGTGCTGTTGCATAAATGATGAAATCCATTGTAGCAGCCCCTCCCCCAAATACCTCCTTAAACTACGTCTTAGGTCTCAGTAGAGGGGAGGGCCGCCTTAAATAGGGGGTACTGTAAAGGGTAGGACAGCCTTAAATAGTGGTTTCTGTCTCTGGACGGCCGCCTCTAGTTCGGAGGTGAAGAGTCTGTATTAGCTCTGACCGCTGGGCATTCTGAGAGGACAGATTTTGGTTTCTCCAGACCTCACAAAGGAAACCTGGGATTTACTGTAAGGGATGCATAAAGGCCCATTTTCTGGGTGCAGAAAAATTACAGCTGAGGGTTACTATGGAGTTCTTTACGGATTTATTGTTGGATATTTCAGAGAAGCTGCACAACTATTGTAGTAACTGTAGTCTACCACAAGGTACCACAACCCTACCTCCATCAGTGACAGTCTAAGGTCTCTTAGCACAGCTTCTGGGATTGTTACTACATGAATCTAAAGGGTATAACGCCAGAGCCTCTTGCGCAGCCTTAACTAGCTATAAACCTGTCCTTAGCCACAGTACTAAGTGCTCTCCTTGCTGGGTGTCAGCCAGGCAGAACCCCAGCAGTAAACGCTGCCTGGGGCGGCCGACATTCAGCTTCCCAGGGGTCCCGGCAGTCTGAACACACACTGTCCCGCTGACGTTGGTGCCTCCATCCTGTCCTCCTGTGGGTGCCGCTGTGTTGCATGTTGTGGTCACTTGTGAACGTGACTCATATTCTAGGGTTTTATGAAATGCAAAGAAAGTGTCTTTTCAGAATATGCATCCAAACTTCAGAACGACGTTTCTCCCATAATTACAATTTTTTTTTACACTCCACTAGGGGGCAGCATTGTCTAAACAGAGTACCTGTTCAATCTCAGCGACCTAGTGATAAACTAGTCCAGAGGTACTTTGCTACAGCTGAATATGTAACACAGGAATGTAATTTGAGGATCTGGTGATTACGGACATAGGCTGGTACCATAATGGGTTTGTTTCTAGTGCCCAAGAAGTGGCCTGAGGTTCTACCTAGTGCTTATCCTGAATTTATCCAGGTGTATAAATGTTTACACACTGTAAGTTGTTCCGATGAGAGTGTCCGCAGTGCTGCCTGTTTCTTATTGTCCACATGGCTTCTTTGCTTGGCAGTGACCCCTGCAGCGCCTTTGGCGATTCTCACGTCTGCTGGGTAACTGCCCTGGCCATGTGCCTTCAGTGGCGTGTTTGCCTGCGGTTCCCACATTGACGGCGTTTATTTGACCTTTTCAGAGCAGCTGTAAACTTAGTTGCATGTAATTCTGTATATATTATTTTTTTTTAACTTTCAATGGTTTTGATATACAAATTAATCGAAGGGGCTCAAAATATAGAAGGAGGTTGATTTTGAATATTGGCGTCATGGGTAAATATGAATATCTCGCACACCAAAGAGAATTTTACATATGGCTGTAAGCAACGCTAGTGACTGTCAACATGACCATGCACATAGATGGTGAGCACAGATGTGGGTCTCCAGCCCCCCTGCTGCCCTCCCCCCCACCCCGCTCTGGGTGTAGTGCACAGTATGGCCACCTGGTCCCGACATGCTTAGTGTGTAATTTAGTGTGAGTGTTGTGTGGGGTTCCGAGCTGGGAAAAGCTTGAGTCATGTCTGAACATTAAGACGTGTATTTTCTGGGATGCGGCAGTAACGGTGACAACGAGATATTACTAACAGTAATAACGGTCCCTTGGATGCTGACAGAGCAGCCTGAGGCTCTGGCACCAGTCTTGCCCTGTTCTGACTCGCACCCCCGCTGGTCCCTGCAAAGTCTTCGGTTGGCATCATGGTGCCCCCTGCTGTTTGCTTGTCTGGGAATCCGCCACCGCGCAATCCGGGTGCCGGCAGCAGGGGGCACCTACTTTGGCATCGCGGTTCGTTCTTTGAAGCCCTGTGACGCGAGGAAGCAGATCAAGGATCAGCGGCGTCACCGCAGCGTAAGCGACAGCCGCTCTGTGCCTCGGTACCGCTGGGCAGCGTCGTGCCGTGATGGCGTAGGGAGTGAAATCTCATTGGTGCTTTCTCTGGTGTATTATGTTTGCATATCTGTGTAGCTGGTAGACTTCAGCATGAAAAACCGTGTTTGGGGAGAATATGCTACAGAGCTGAAGAAGCTGACAAAACAGAACGAAGCAGTTAGCTAACACCCACCTGGTGTCGAGTCCATGATGAAACCCTTTGGAGGTCCAGGAAGCCTAAATGAGGCAGAACAAAGAGGGACCGGTTTTAGCTGGATAACAGCCAGTCAGTTTGTGTCACTGTACCGATAGCCATCATCTGTCAGCCTCTGCTGGCCTGTGTAAGCCTGATGCACTCCCTGACGCAATGTGTCCTGTATCTCAGGAGGACGCAGGTGTACATTCACACCAGAGTGACCTGGGTGCGGTGGGTTACGGCCCAGCCTGAAAGGGTGCCACTGCCACGTCATACTCTTTTTACTGCAGATTTAGGGACATCAGCAGGGATTGAAGTCTTCATGTCTCTCCTTTGAGAAGAGCACGGAAAGCAGCAACTCGGAATTCGCTGACTGACACGTGGACTTCGATGGACCTACCGACAGTCATTGGTGCACCTGAGTGTGGCCTTTGCGCTACTATCAAACACCATTTCCAGGAGATTTCTTGGGTTTCGGAAACCGAAATTGCAAGGTATGAACCAAGCCGGATACTCGATGGAGCGGATGCACGGAGTGGACTGGAAGGAGCCCAGAGAACGTATCGATGGATGGCTCAAGCCCACTAATGGGGGTCCCTGTCAGGAGTCCGGTTTCACCCAGACCTCTTCATTTTATTCTCAAGGCAGCACTGAGCCCTGAGGCATGGTATTAACCGCCTGTCAGAAAACTCAGTGGGCTCAGAAGCAGAGCTTTTAATCGGCGCAAATTAACCGAGCAGCTGATTCGCACCTGGGGGCTTTTTCCCATAATGCACGTCTCAGTTTCTGTATGGCGTGCCCTTTGAGCTAAGGTGGAGGGTATTAACAGGGGAATGTGGGCACACGTTGATCCACAGTAGAACCAAGTGGCGTCTAATTTGAAAAAGAGATTGAGGAGCTGGGCTTTATCACAAAGTAGCTGGGGGGGAGTTAGCTCTGAATAATTTCTGACACACCATAACACAAACTGCGAGTCTGCATGAGTTACTTCATGACCCCGAGGCTCATTACCTTGTGTGCTAGTGTCAGTGTCATCCTGTCATCCAATCCTGTGTGACTCGTCCACTCGGCATGTTACGCGTGAGTCATGTGACTCCTCAGTTATACATGTAGAGCAGGTCTGCTTTGCTTTTGGGTGTCCAGGCGTGAATGCTGTGTGTGACTGGAGCTACAAAGCACAGAAAGCACATAACTTAAATGTTATATTTGACATGATGTGTACAGCACAAAGGCTTTTAGGGCTGTTTTCCTCTTCGTCTGAAAATGACTTTTTGTAGCTAACATCAAGTGTAATAATAGTCTCATTTGGTTTTGTCGCTCTAATAATATATCATTCTAAAGCAGTTTCAGTGACAGTTTCTTGTATTATAAATGCTTTTATTCCCCAAGATCCGGCAGATCGGCCTCTGTGTGTGTAAGGAGGCCTTTCTGTGCTCATGTTTGGCCGGCAGAGTCACTTCTGAGCCTTGAGAAGCTTAGTGTTCACTTTGTACTGTATCACTGTATCCTGGGCTCTTTCCTGCATAGGATTTAGGTTTATGGTGATGTATAGTCCATTTTTCTGTTGAATTATCGTCTTCGAGTCCCTCACCAGCACCTTTGTGCAGATGAGTGCTGAGTGTCAGAGCGAGGCCCAGCGTGGATGG
>JAODKC010000009.1:4144453-4157566 GCA_026777985.1 Mormyrops attenuatus
TGCGGGGCTGGCGGCAGGAGCCGTCAGAGCGAGGCCCAGCGTGGATGGTGCGGGGCTGGCGGCAGGAGCCGTCAGAGCGAGGCCCAGCGTGGATGGTGCGGGGCTGGCGGCAGGAGCCGTCAGAGAGAGCTTCTCAGGCTTTGGACTGCACGGTGGCAGATGTTCCTAAGTGTCCGGCGGCTGAAATGATGATGTCCTGCTGAAAAGGTTCACGCTGTGGTGAGAAAGCTGCGAGAGACAAACACACTCACCGTCACCGCAGTAACGGTAGGAGCCTTCCACAGGGTGGCGCTACTGTCCTGCTTCGGCATCTGTCTGTCCGTCCATCCATCCATCTGACCATTGTCAATAACCTTATATTTGATTTGAGTTGCAGTGACCCCTGGCAAGAGGGACAGGAAGTACACTCTGTACGGGATGCCAGCACTCACATACACGCACTGTTCTCAGTGAACATTTATGGGTAAAGGCCATGAGTGTGTGCGTAGTCTTGTCTCAGTGCCGCCCTTGGTGAAGGCAGTGTGTGTCATGGCAGCTGGAATCCTTTATTTACATCTCGTTTCACACTTTGTGTTCCAGCTGGAAGGAGTTGTGCTCTGCAGGGACCTTGTCTGAAAGATCGTTTAGTCACATGAGTGATTTCAGCCACTACCATCAGCTGGCTGCCACGGCCGAGTCGCCGTGCAGCAGGAGAGATGGACCCCCTGCAGTCGAACGCACTCGCCCTATTAGAGGCGTTCTGCTCTGCTCCGCAGATGCGGAGATAACGAGTGCAGAATGAAGACAGCGGGGCACAGAGGATGCGCGCCGAGCACGTTCCAGCGTTTGGTTTCCTCTTCAAGTCCATCTGTGCCCAAGGGCGACAGCAGCTCAGCTATTACCGTAAAAGTGAGATGCAGTTTGCCTGTGGTCTCACCCGGGGGCGCCATTGAGAACAATTGATAGGACACCTGAGTGTCAGGCGTGCTGCTTTAACGTTCACTAATGGTCTCGTGAGGCCGTTAGCAGATCATCGAAGCGGCAGGGCCCTACTGACCCACAAACTCAACGTTTCAAATGACTTGGAAGGCAGCTGGATGTTTTAGGATGGATTCAAAGCCGAATTTTGAGAACAACCAGCGGTTCCAGTTCTGACCACAAGGGGTTAATTCCTCCTCGGTATGAAAGAAAACTCTGGATAATTACAACAGAAAAAGAAAGAGGACAGGATGGCTAAGGGCTCTATCCGTCTTGTTTGATTTGCTTCAGTTTGAAACCTCAAGACTAAAGGTTTTCCTAACGACACATAAGCCCTTTGTTTTTCATCGTTAGCTAAAAGGATTCGCTCGTTAGCAGATTCACTCCGTTCTTAATCATCTGACTTTGTGCATTTCGGATTCCTTAAGGAAACATGAGGAATGCTGGACCGCTGTATGCTTACTCACTGTCAAAGCCCATTTTGGTAGTCTGTAGTGGTTTTGCACATGGACCCTCCCTCACATTCCCATCTGAGCTGTGTGTGGAATATCCCCCCCCACACCATGCCCTCACAGTACAAAGGCCACTGGCCTGTGTGTACGCAGGCACATTCTCCTCGCCGAAGAGCCCTGAGCTCCTGGAATGATTGGGGTTTCTTGCTCTGAAGTTATGTCCACACTCGCCTCCTCTGTCACCAATCGCTTCCCGCTGAGGGACCAATCGCTTCCCACTGCAGACCTGTGTGTGTGACACGTCCGCGGCAGGGGCGGGTGTCCGGCGTGACGTCCTGGCAGCCGTGCCCGCCCCCTGCGTCAGCCTGTTACGGCTTTAGCGGAGAGGGCCATTGCGAGGCCGCGTGCCGGGAGCCACTGTTAACGTGCCACCGGCCAGGGGCTGCAGCTAAATATAGCCAGTCAGCTGGCTGACACCTTCTGCTGGACCTGTGACAGACGCGATCGATGCACTTACAGCAGAACACGACGGAAATGCACTCCAGAAGCTCTCAGAGAGCTTGGGGGCCCATTAGCAGCAAAGTTTGAGAATATCGGGGGAATTTAATGAAGTTTCACATAGTACCCGTCTCAGCATGGATGCCACAGGGCACTTAACATTAGGTGTCCTAACGTGTTAATTAACATGGTCATTAGATAATAAGACATTAAATAATGACCAGTGCTGAGACATCCTCAGGATGGCTTTGGGGACAGTCTGTAGCCTCCTAGATTATGGGAATGCGGATTCTGTGTCCTCGGTTCCCCCCCCCCCCCCACCCAGAGCATTAGACCTGCTACTTATCATGCAGAGAAGAGGTTAGACTCCCATAAGACAGGCTATGCATTTTAAACCTGCTGCTGAAATTGGCACTCCTAAATCAGAGGATCTCAAACTTTTTCCACTACATACCACCTCGGAAAATATTAGTCTGTCTGCATACCGATGGCAAATGGGGGGGGGGGGGTCACATGCCGCAGGTAAAAATTGTCGAATGCGGGGGTGTGTCCTTACCCTGTATCAGCATTATAACCGATGAACGAATGCGCTGTTCCCTTTGCCTGCCGCTAGACGGGACCCTGTGAACCACCAGGAGTGGACATGGTGTGAGAATCACTGTCCATAGACAACGCCTTGGATGGAGATTAAACCAGCCGGCGTGTTTCTCTGCGGGGTTCAGGAGTGTCGTTCTGGCTGGAAGTGAGGCCTTCTTGGGGTTTCTTGGCCACCTTCCCGACCCACATGGGTGGGATTCTTACAGAGATCCAGGTAGCCTGCAGGTTCACGCAGAGTTGAGGACCATGAAGGTGGACCTAAGAGCTAACCGCTGAACCTGACGTGGCGTGATGCGCACTGAGAGCTCACAGCCCTCTGGGGGAGCCTCAGCACTGAAGCCCCCAGACGCTCCTCATTCCCTGCTCAGCTGCTGAGACAGACTGGGGACCTCCCTTTAGTGAACTGCTGCTGTCCGAATATTGCCTGGTACGAAAAAGAGGAGCAGTGTTTCACCTGTACCAGCCTCCCTGCATCGACTGTGGTAGAGTTTAGGATCCAGTGTAAGATTTTATTGCTGAATTTGAGTGTGGTGGCACAGTGGTGCACTAATCCTAACCCTAACCCTCACACCTTTAGGACCAGGGTTTGAGTCTTTGGGTACTCTGGTTTCCCCTGACAGTCCCTATACAGGCTGAGGTTAATAGGAGTTACCAAAGTGCCTGTAGGTGTAAATGGAGTGTGAGTGACTGGTGTGTGAGTGTGCCCTGCGATGGGATGGCGCCCCATCCTGGGTTGTTTCCTGCCTCTGGGATAGACTCTGCCCCCCCCCCCCCCCGAATAGGACAAGCGATTACCAAGGATGGATGGATGCTTACTTTTAAATCTCTAAATGGATTAGTCCCATTCTTTACATACACCACCCGAGGATCCATGAGCTCACGGGAGCCATCTCCTTAGCCAGTTCCTAGGACAAGATTGAAAACAAAGAGTGATCGTGTCTTTGCCGTCGCGGCACCGAGACTTTGGGGCTAGTCTGCCCATCCACATTAGTGCTGCTTCGCCTGTTTCCGGTTTTTTTATTCTTTAGCGTTTACAGGAACCTGAAAATATTTTGAGTGGGTTGTTTGTTTTTATGTGTGTTTCTCAACACATTTTTTAAACTTAAGTTTAAGTTTGTTTTTAAAGTGCTTTATAAATAAAGTTTATTTACTTACATGCTATTTAACTTCCACTGTGCTGTGACACTAATGTGACTACCTGTGACAGGTGGTCACTGATGCACAAATTCCCTTTTGTTTAATTATCAGTACATTTTTAAAAGGTGTATGTGTAAGTTCAGATTTAATGATTCCAGATTAATTCCGGTTAAACCTGCAGCTATTTCATGTGTCTGCAGAGACCTCTATCAAAGAGCCAGACGTTACTGTCCCCGCAGAGAACAGCGGCTTTTGTGCAAGAAATGGCCAGTGATACGGTGACAGGGATCACAATGTGTCTGGTCTGCGGTGTGAAATTACAAAATGTCTCAGAAAGCTGCTTTGGAGGGAAGTAATTTGATCAGGTTAGTCCGCAGGCAATGTGGCAGGGTTTCCAGCCCACCACAGGACACACACTGATGTACACATTCACGGAATTCACCAGAAAAGCAAAAAGGCAGTGAAGGACTCATAGGATGAAGGTCGCATGAGCTCCATCCAGACGAGGCCATGTTTAGACCCACGGCCCACGGCCGGTTCCTGAGACTTCCATAAAAGCTTGCCAGATTGACCCAGATTCAGGTGTGCCCCCTTGGCGAAGCATCCATGCCTGTCTCAGCAGGATTTCAGGCTGACTGGAAGAAATGGCCTCTGTAGCAGACCCGAGGTTTCGGCGGCCGCGATGAAGCAGCATGGAGATTGAATACGGCAGGAAGGGGTAATCCCCGCAGAGAGGGGAGAGAGGGGCCGCGCGGGGGGGTTTTCCTGAGCCGACCCCGGGCTGCCAGCCTGCCACGGCTGGACGCCGTTTACCGTGGGTGGTGCTGGGCCACAAACCAGGGCCCTTTGATACTCCCGCTGCGGTGCTGCCAGACCTGGCAGGCTGGGTCAGGCAGCTTCTGGGAGGATCCCATTGGCCGTGCCTGATGTAGTGATTTTTTTGTTTAAATCAGGGCTGGTTGTCCAGTGTCACAAATATAAAAATGTGTTTTTCTTTGGATAGTGAAGTTGGGTACCTGAACAGTCTATCTGGTGTCATTCTGACCAGGGCGCTGCTGGTAAACCAGAGGTCACATCTCTCGGATTACACCTCACTCTTCTGCTGTCTAATAAAAACATAATTATCAAGATTAAATGCAGGCTGGGACCCTGTCAGCTCTCTTTGGGGTCCTTCAGCGAATCACTAAGACCATTTCTGTTCTTCCGTTTTAAGCAGTCCGCTTACAGAGGCATCTGTCGTGTTTGAGTTCTCCCATATCCACTACCTTTTCTCATTATAATGGTTTCTCCTATTAAAATAATTAAATTACCTGTCCCCCGAGTATCCTGTGCTGTTTTCACAAACAGAAAAGATAAGTGTATTTAATGAGGGCAGCTCTTTTGAGCGATAATGTTAGTAAGATCATCTGTAGGTCTGCAGGCAGGCCTCGCTCTCTAACGAGGCTGAAAGTCATCAAGCACGGCTGCCCGACTGTGCCGGCCCCCGTCACTGTGAGAGGGACCGTTCCCGTCAAAAGAAAGTGTCACATGACCTTTCAGGAAGCACAAGGGCTGGTTCTGTGCTGTACGAGGAGGATGGACCTTGCAGGCAGGACATCCTTAGTACCAGGGGAGATTTGACACCTGTGCTCTCATGACAAAACCGTGCCCTACTTTCAGTTCTGAAACGCTCTATTATTGTACCAAAAACAATATAGTATCTATCTAAATCATAGAAATATCAAAAATAGAACTTCCAGATATAAGTCAGCCAAATGGACAACTGCAGTCTCTAATTAAGTGAAAGGCATTGATTTTTGTCGACTGATCAGACAGCCTAAGCTGATTGTTTACTGAACTTTCCTATCTAAGAGCAAACTCTTCCCAGAAGGAGTACAAGCCCTTTCGGGGAACTCGAACATAACAGAAAAGTCAAAAAGGACGAGGGTGACTCCCTTTGCTGCCCCAGCTCTGACTCTCTTCACTAGCTCGGAAATAAACTGTGCTGAGGTACAACATGCGTTTTTGTCAGACCGAATGTTATTGTAAAGGACCTTCTCTAGAAGATTCTAATCAACGTCAATCTTTTTGCACTAGGACGAATCCCCAGTAAAAACAAACAAAATTACCCGAAAAGAGGCCTTGTTTCCATTGCCGTTTTATAACAATAAAGTGAACGCTGAAAGAATGCATTATAATCACATATACTGATAACTGTATTGCCTTATGTTGTTTGGTTTGATACTTAAGACCATATGGAGGAGGGTCTGTACTCCCAGATGCTCTGCAGGCTTAAACTAACATTACTTTGTCTTTGGTGAACACAGTGTAAAGCTCTTCGGGTGACAGGCTGATGGGGTGTGAGAGGGGGTTTGGTGAAGGCAGCCCTGTAGTGGCACTCTCTCTCTCTCTCTCTCTCTCTCCCTCTCTCCCTCCATCTCTCTCTCCCTCTCTCCCTCTGCTATTCGTGTCATTGTGCAAAGTATGATTTCATTTGTTCACTGAGTGTTTTTCTCAAAGGATTAAAGTGCTCATGCATTAAATTAAGTTAATGCAGAATGCGTGCTGTGCGTAGCGATTGATCGTATGGTCCTTTGACGTCGTGCAATTTTAAAGAAAATAATGATGATCCTAGTCTGTAAAGAGACTAAATTAACATTATGATGAATGTCCCGACAATTGTGTGCTGGAGGAAAATGTCTGCCGTCTCAATTTGCGTGGTGGAATTTAAAGCTGAATGCCTGATATTTGTCAAATTTACAAACGTAACACAGTTGTTGAAAAAAAGCTGTGTCATCTGTGAAGCACTTGAGTCCAGCCCAGAGTCCCTCCCATTGGTGCTATATTTCTGGGAATAGACAGCCCTGACTGATTAAAGTTTTTCCGAAAAGCACAGGAGGATGTTGACGATTCCCTGCAGCACTAATCAGTGTTAACATGTGACGTTACAATTAGGTCAGATTCACCCAGTCTTTATGCCAGTCTCATAAACATAAATAAACCAGTGAGAATGTAAATGGGCCAATCCCAGCAAAGCCCAGCCCTCCTGCCGCGCACTACGCAAGCCGCATTTCTTAATCTCAGTCACACATCTAAGATGCGCCAAAGGAGGTTTCAGTGAGCAGCACGTGATTGACGCTCAGAGGGGACTGTTTGAGACAGAACGCCTTCCTCCTATTGGCCTGTTTCAGCGCAAGCTACTCAGATTCAGGTTAAACTCTTCTTAACCCGAACCCCGACTGCCCAAGACGTGTCAGCGTAAGGAATGTTGGCTTCCTGTCAGCCCAGACTGCAGAGGATCAGCCCTGTCCTCTGTGTGTCTTGTGGTCGTGCGACTGATTAGAAAAGAGGAAATGACCTCTTGCAGATGGCTGACATCACTCTGAACTTCAGGCCAAAAGATGTGTGACATCACAATGTTGGGGCGAGGCTGCTTTAGAATTGTGCTGGGGGGTCCTGTGCCAGGAATTTGGACAGAGCCGCATTGATTGATTCATCAGTCAATCAATCAATCAATCAATCAATTTTATTTGTATGGTACATTTTCACAACACATTGTCTCACTGCCCAAAGCCCCCAGTGAGCAAGCCAGATGTGACAGTGGCAAGGAAAAACTGGAAAGAAGAGACCCTGGGAGGAACCATATTCAGAGGGGGAGCCCCTTTTCCAGGGGCTGGCAGAAAAAGTATCTTTGCACGGTATCTTTGAGATGTATCTTTGCACTGTGCCCTTCCTAACCCTGTGGACCAGATCGTTTGACGTCAGAGGGACGTTGCAAAACAGAACCTCCTTGGTTTCCATGTTTAGTCGTTTGGAAAGTCCGTTCTGCCAAGAGCCAGGAGCCAACGCGTAATTAAGCGCTCGGCCAACAGGAAATGTGTGCTGCGTGTCCACTGTCGTGGCCCCGTGCTCCAGCCCGCCGCTCCACCCAACCCACCCTCTTTGAGCCTTTAAACACAGGCTATGCTCCCGTCAGGCTGACAGGAGGGCCATCGGGAGCCAGGCCTCAGCTGTCACGTGTCCCGGGGTCTGGGACAGCTGGCGGAACGTGAAGCCTAGACTGAGGCAGGCCGCCTCACTTTTCGGAGGGCTAAGTTTAGAGCTGCTAAGACGAAAGGATGGTGTGTATTTCTGGAGAAGCCAGAGAAAATGAGCTCCGTGGTGCCACTGGCTGTAATGCCCCCACTCTGCTTGGGTTATGACCAGCACTGGGATGGGGCGGGGCGGGGCAGGGTCCTCCCTTCGGTGAGGTAAACCTCAAGAAAGTGGAAATGCAAACCCAGGCTTCAGTTAACGCAACTGTAAGTTGTACAATATAATTACTTTTGTGATGATACAGGGCAGTAGGTGGCGTAGTGATTAAGGACACGGTCTCATAACCAGTTTGATTCCTGCACGGCACCCTTTAGCAAAGTTTTTCACCTATTTTGGTAAAAACTGTAAAACTGCATTTAAACGTATATTGTTGCAAATGAATATAACATAACAGTATCATTCTCTGTATCAGGGGATTTGGGGGTGGGGCCACATTCCTTTTGAAGTCAATAGACTATACATGTGTGGGGGAGGGGGGCTGTGATTTACACACCTGTTTCAGAGTGACATTGGGTAAGGTCACAGGTACATTTCAGAATCACATTTCAGCTTGTGTGTCACACATAGAAAATGTAACCCTGTCACCCTGGGTGAGACTGCTGGTGTATCAGTGCTTCTCTTCTAATAATCATCCATCTATCCATCCATTCATTCATCTGTCTTCTGAATGCTGCTTTGAGAGGAGTTCAGTTGCACATGGGTCTGGTTTGATAGTCTGTGGGCAGACAAAACCATGACCTGCTGCTGTCCCAGTGCTGGGACATGCGCTTCTGTTATCTACGAACCATTTCTGACTCCAGCCGAAAGCGATTAAAACAGGCCTAGCTGCAGTAATGATTAATTACAGGAGTCGTGAAATTTTAATGTCAAACAAATCGCAACAAACTTTTCAAGTGAAGTAACAGGGCTGACACTGGCCACACCTGCCAGAATGACAGAACTTTCCCAATCCGGTGCTCATGGACCCACAGAAAGCCAATGTTTTCGCTCCCTGCCAGCTCCCGGCAGGGAGCAAAAATGGGGGTTGCCTGGCATGGAGCTGGGAGGGAGCAAAAATGTAGGTCCTCGAAGACCGGGTTGGGAAACACTGCTCTAGAGTAACAGAAAGGATAAACTGCAGCCCTGCGGTCTGCTGACACCTGGCAGATTTCTTTAACTGCCGTACACACATTTCCTGACTGCTGCTTTGGGCATGTCTGCAACGTGCTGCTCTCTGACACACCTGTAGGCTTTTGCTTTCTAATTGCCTGCGGTTGTGTTGATGACGCTCTCCCGTGACGAATGAGTAACAGAGAGGCTGGTCTCTGATTCCTGACTCGTAACTGTAACTTCAGGTTTTCCGCACATAAATGATAAAAGCTCTCAGCTTTCCTAGAGGTACATCTCAAAGGACAGAGGAGCAGGAGATCTGGAGAGCAGAGCAGCCTCCAGTCCCATACGAGCAGTCCCCAGTCTCAGGGGAATTATGTCATGTGTAAGCCTCAGATTTTCACATTCCTGGTCCTGGGGAGAGTTGGGCGAAGCTAAATTGAAAGATTCAGACAAGTTGCCTGTGGTTGGTCCCTCTTCTTGGAGGCCCTCCCCAGAAGAGAGCTGTTGGTTCTGCAGAACTTCCCATGATCTTTCCATGAACCATTCCGCAATGTTCCCATAAACATGCTATACACCCAACTCTCCCCACATCTCTTCTTCTCTCTTTGTGAGGAAACTATATGTGGTTTCACTTAGGAGCGGGCTGTCATGTGACCCACACCCGTGCCTTGTATGGCTATATGCTGTACTCTTTGAAGTGGACATGTGCTTTTTTAAAGAGCTCCCCTGCTTCACTCGATACGTGCTTGGGAGCCATTGAAAGGCTTTTCTTCCTCCTCCTTTCGAGGTAGAAAGGATGTCTGGTTGCTTTGTGGGGAAGTTTTCTCTTTTACAGAAGTGTGAAAAGATCGAGTCCGGCTCGGTGGTGAATGGGAGAGGGGGGAACGTTACCCTGGCGTTTCCATGGCGACAGGAAATAATACGCCACGGCAAAAGGGAGGCGGGTGGGGAACACGGCGTAACTGGAGCAGGGTGGTCACCTCTGTCAGCTGAGCCACGCTTGGGGGTAGGGGGTAGCAGGGCTCCGTTGCGATTTTCACACACTCGAGGGGAGGGGTTACACAGGACACCACAAGGACAGCAAGCTCACAGTCTTGGCCCATTCAGGCCAAATATGGATCAGCTGCCACTGCAGAAAGTGTGGCTCAGTTATCCTGCCTGAGCGGCGGTGAGTGATGGAGAGTGGTGTTGTGCAATGGTGAGCAGTGCTGAGTGGTGGTGTGAGATGTGAGCAGTGGTGAGCGGTGTGGAATGGTGAGCAATGATGGGTGGTGTTGTGCAATGGTGAGAGATGGTGAGCTGTGTGTAATGGTGAGCAGTGGTGAGCGGTGGTGAGCAGTGGTCAGCGATGGTGAGCGGCGGTCTGCCGTGTCTTTGGGGACCACTGTAGGAGCATGACACCGCAGTGGCATCAGTGGACATTCATTTACAGCTGGAAGTTTGGCAGAAGGAAGATGGGCTTTGCTGTCTTCTTAAAGTGATCACAGGGTTGCTGGTCTTGTTGAGCTTTGTCTGTTTTCCCCTAGCTCCCCTGAAATCCGGGCTTTCGTTAAATGACTGAGACAAATTAGCCACTACATGCTACTAATTGCCTTCGCCTTCTCTGGGGCTCTGGGGCTCTGGTTAGGGGGGTGGGCCAGCCTCAAATTTATTCAGTTCTGGTCAGAGCCGGCTTTTATCTGACAGCCGCATACTAAGCTTCAGACGGGCTGGACACCGGCTTCTCAGCTCCGCGCGAACTGGGCGATTGTGGAGGGGGCGGGGGTGACATAGAGCGCCCAGCATTGTCAGGGGGATGCGGAATCTCGCACCTCCTCTCAGGGCGCCCTCGGGAGGCGGCTTCCAGCAGGCCCTGCTGTATGGCCAGGCCCTCTGACCACAGGCCGAAGACCGGCCACAATTCTGGTTCCGTCCAGCACCAGCTGGAGTGGGAAGGGCAGCTCCTGGTCTCGTCCAAGCTGGCATAGATCATAGAGAGGCTTTGGCCTCACTGTGCAAATGTGAACTGGCGCCCCCATGTCTAGATGGCTTGATAAGGGACTGCGGCTGCTGGAAGGTTTGACTTTTGGCCAGAGATGAGAAGCTGGGTGGGGGGTGGGGGGTGCAATGAGAAAATCCTGGGGGTGTCCCTCCTTTAAACTGGTGCACACCTTCTCTCAGTCTGGGAGAGTTTCTGATACACATGGAAGCAATTCCCCAGAAACACGTGTAAATATGTTGAAGTTTAAGCAGACCTGCTGGCAACCGTCTATTAAAAAATAATAAACTAAATAGCAATTTCTGAAGATTTTTCCTCAACTCCAACAGAGTTTGTAGAATTACGGAATATTTAATGAGTCTGTTGGATGTTTATGCCCTCAATGATCAGTTGGTGTGTTTGCTTTTCTATAAGTAGCCTTAAGATGTTGTAATTACAGTATGATCACGTGACTCATTGGCCCGCATGCTCTCTGCCTGTTTGCAGGACCTCATGTTGTAAGTTTCACTCCCCCCTTTCTGAGTGCTGGGCTGCACACCCTCCTTCAGCCTTCCAGAGGAATGCAATTTAATCTGAAGGGGGAGACAAAGGAAATGGCGGAGTGTAGCTTTGCTGCTAGTGATGAATCACAGTCACTTGATATAGAGAGAAGCCCTGTTATTTATAGGGTGAGAATGCCCATCTGCAGAGCTCTCCTAGGTGAGGTAAGTTTATGTTCGCCACAATGCTCTGATGTAGGGCCGAGTCATGTGACATGACTGGGTTGGGTCATGTGACAGCACTTCAGGTTATTGAAGTTATGTAGATGTTTACGCCACATAGTCAATTACTGAAGTACCTCAGAAGAACAAAGAGGCCACTTTACTGGACGGTGAAAAATTGACTCAGGTGGATGTGCTGGGACAAAATAAACCAAACATGCTGGCTAGCGCTTGTGGCCGGTGACAGTGATCAAAAACATCAGCCCCAAGGCCTGACGAGACCCCAGACGGAAACATCCTACACCCACGCCATCCTGTGGACGGTCGTGGGGCCATTTCCGGTGAATTATGCTGCAAAATCATGCTAGGTCATGCTGCCTTATTCCATCTTTAAACTCTTTAAATCTAGCGGCAAAAATACAGTTTATAAGTGATCTTCTCCTTGTCCGTTGAAGAGAGGCAGCTCTTTCACCTCTGACCTCACTGGACAATGGCAGATCCTCACAATACAATGATTGATTGGTCTGGTCTGCTGCTTAATGGAGGTTTAATGCACTTCAGAGAAAAGTGCTGTTCAGCTGCCTAATGAAGCTCGGGGCCCTGCTCTGTCTCTCCCACCTTCTCCCGCACACTCCCTCATCATCTCATGAAACCCTCTCTCTTGGTCCTGGCCAGTTGGGATCCTACGCTCTCCATCAGCTCAGAGGCCTCTGAACTGGTCCTGAAGATGTAATTAAAGTGGATGTTGTGATGCTGCTTCCTGCTGCAGCCTGTGTTATTTTCATGGGCTGTTCCGCAGGGGTTGGACAGGCGGTCCTCTCTGCCCGAGAGGCACCCTGGCCACAGACACACGTGCAGCCACACGTGCAGCACCCGCGCATTATCGAGGTTTTCCACGGCTCCCAGAGATCCGACGAGTCAGCGAAGGGAGGACAGAGAGGGCAGAGTCAGCGCAGAGGGGAGGGAGCAGAGCCCCGGTACAGTAGCATATCAAAAGAGAGGGTGATATAGTGCCCCCTGCTGGTGGTGTCAGCTTTGTGGTTAAGAAGCACAGATGATTGACCATGGCTAAAACAGGAGAATAGAGGATGCTGTGAAAGCAGATCTGGCCATAACAGAGAGAGAGGGGCTCACAGCAGAGCACAGGCAGCGAGATGTTGGTGATGAGCCCTCATCCACACTGTTAATGGATGCTCTATCTGCACACGTGACCCAGTGAAGCGTACGGAGTGTGAAATGGCAGATAATGAATCGTAATCCTGTAAACGGGTTTGAGCATGTGACGGTCTGTACAAAGGGCAGTGGAACTCAGAGGAACAACATGTCCCTCATTAAAAATCTCTCCTGGAACAGATCACTCCACGGGACGTGCGTGTGCGTGTTCATGCCACACTTCCATGTGGCACAACACCAAAGTGGACCCCCCTGCAGGGGACAGATTGCCTTCTCTCTGGAAGTAAATCTGGGGTGGCAGGGGCTGGTATTTGTCTAGTTTTTCCACCTGAAAAGAGTCTCTAAAAGTCTGTTGATTTAGTTCATAGTGACAGATGTAGGAAGGAGAGGGGGGGGGGGGGGGGGGGGGGGGAAAGGACACCCCGGGGGACAGTAGGTGGCTGGGGGGTGGGTG